>MU224539.1:1307406-1342591 GCA_018584345.1 Thuja plicata | reverse complement strand
AGGAACTCTCTCTCTCTCTCTCTCTCTCTCTCTCTCTCTCTCTCTCTATCTATATATATATATAATCAATTGTCATTATATTAATCTCAATAATAATGAATAGACATGTCTCATGAAGGAACATGTCTCTCCTAGCCTCATTCCCAATATAATTAGAGAGAGATTGTTGCATTTGGAAAATACAAAGAAAATATAAGAGTGCTATTACATTTGCAGCTATCCTAAAACTTAACAATATGATCACATAATGTTGTAAAATTTTGTATAAAAAACTATATATATATAATCAATTGTCATTATATTAATCTCAATAATAAAGAATAGACATGTCTCATGAAGGAACATGTCTCTCCTAGCCTCATTCCCAATATAAATTAAAGAGAGATTGTTGCATTTGGAAAATACAAAGAAAATATAAGAGTGCTATTACATTTGCAGCTATCCTAAAACTTAACAATATGATCACATAATGTTGTAAAATTTTGTACAAGGTTCTTATAATTGTAATATATTCTTTTGTACATACACATCCATCATTTAGGCCCCGTTTGTTTGGGGAATTGGAATTTGACTCAAAACCTTATTATCACAAAATCAGGTTTTGAAATCCCGGTTTTGCATCTTGGGGAATTGGAATTTGACTCAAAACCTTATTATCACAAAACCAAGATATGATTTCTAATTCCACCTATTCAGTGAGAAGATGATGCCACTCATTTTGGTGTCTAAACCCGGTTTTGCTTGACGAATCCGGAATTACAATTTAGAGAAACAAACGTCGGATTCGCAAAAACGGGAAGTGTCACTCCCAATTCCACCCCAATTCCGCAAAACAAACAGGGCCTTAGTGAAAACTAGATGAAAATGAATTAAGGACGTATACCATTCTCTTTTACTCAAAAATGAGAGATTAATTTTACCTGTAAAATTTTGAACCACATGTATGATTCAATTTTCTTTTTAAACTCACCAACCCATGCTTCCATATTGAATATTAAACCCTCTCCAGCAAGCAATATGTCATATGACATCATAGTATAGTAAAATCAAAAATAACGTGCAAAAGTGTGCACATGAATAATTGTTTTAGTAGACCTCGCCACAGAATCACAGTAGCAATTCTAAACAACCAGGATATTTAATTGGCTTTTCTTATCAAGAATTACTCCATCAACTTTAATGTCATTTATCTCCCAGGGTGTTGTAATTTCTCATCGTGGATGTAATTAAGGAAACTAGCGTCATTCCTTGAGCATAATTGGTTGATCAATAGCTCAGTAGTTTTCATAGAGGATTAACAATAAAATCGATCATTTTGGTGGAAATTCATTGAAATTCTAATGAGTTGTTGCTGATTGATTCATGATGCAGATCAAGGAACAACCAACAACAACAAAGGATCATGTTGATCCAAAACCAATTTTTTCATTAAAACTGAACACAATTCCAATTCCATCATGTATTCATCAACACAAGCTATATTAGAGGCATAAATCAGATCACCAAACTTCTTCTTCAACTCAACTTAACTGTCATTAATCCATCATTAGAGTCCACTATCTGCTTCACACACACAACACACAAAAGGGAACCCACTACTCATATCAACAATAGCATTGACCATACATTAAACAGTTGTGTTGTCCTGATCACTAACAGTGAATTTTGTACCAGCAACAGTACCATGAATTTTTATCAGTATTCAATGGTCCACCAAGGTAACAACAAGTATATCATTTTCAGAATACTTTGGCCCCATAATCAACCTTTTGAACCTATAGTCTCCAATGTCACATGTTAGGGACAAACAACCTAATCTGCTCTCTGATTAGTGTGATTGTCATTCCATGACAGTCACAATTTAAACATATGATTCAATCTCCAAATCTATGGAATTCTCTTGATCTGCACACTAGAAGTTAGATTTGAACTTGTCCAGTCCTATTCTAACCTTTTTACACCAATAGAAACCTTTACACTTCAATAACACTTAGTGCCATGCAAAGTACAGTCCATAAACAAGATATTTTACAGTTTTTGCCTGCTAGGGCATCACTTTTCTTGCAGAATACATAACCATTCAATGCAAGACCAAAACTATTCAAGAGCCCTGTGAGTCTACTTGAGGAAAAACCAAGAATCACATTTTTCCACTAGCTAAAATTAAAATTATTATCAAACCCTTGCCACTCACTCTCTAATTGAGGGTTTTACAACAGTTTTAAAAAAATCAACGGATCTCTTACCAGTCATCACGGCAACTGTTCAGACCTTTTTCAAAGGATAGTTAATTCATTCTTCTACATGTCCCAATCAAAATTAGAATATAACTAATCCATTTTCTAACGTGAATATGCAGAAAGACGAGGAAACGTGTCTGATCGCAATAACAGTTAACAAGATTTGAATACAAAAAACCAAAATACTTATTTAGCTATTATCTAAATACAATACAATTCCTTATTGGAGGCTGGCCTCCATTGCTCTTCTTTCATCCCTGTTGCAATCAACACAAAATGTTTACATTCCATACGCTTGAATGTCATTTTTCTGTAGAACTTATGTGACAGTCAGAGGTGTGGTTGATCTAATCTTCAAATACACCCTCTAACTCGACCACCTCTTCAACTTAGACTATCACAACCTTTTTATAATGCTTTAGACAGTTTCAAACTGTATAACCAACTCCTAGACCGATCAAATTCCCCTATTACAACATTTGGTGCAACTTGCAAAATGCAATATTTTGCAATGTTGCACTTTTTGCAACTTTTAAGCAATTGTGATATTTTGTTACATATGACTTTGCAAACACTTCCAACATCTGCAAATGGACCTAATAACCCAGTTTACATCAAGTTTGCCCTTCCTTGGGTCTTTTGACTCACTTTGGGCTATCAGGACCTTAATGGGACAATTTGGACAACCTTGTACAAATGGCTTCAATTAGCCTTACATATTGATTTGTCATTACTCAAAATACAATGAAATGACCTTATGAATTCAAACATTAATGAATTTGTTCATAATAGAACCATTTGACCTCTTGTAAGCTCTTGGTACGTTCTTGTGCTAAGGTGCTCCTACACCAATTCATTTCTCCTCAACACAATCATTACCAAGCACAAATTGCTCATCCAAGGAAAGGAAGGCTTATGTTCCCTATCAACTTCTTGGTAAGTGAAGACAGTCATCCAATGTCAAGGCATGGAGTGCACTCATAAATAGGTAAGGCAAGGCATTCAATATCCTTTGCTAATGTTGAACAAGCACCTCATTCACTACAGTTTTATAGGTGTGTTCAAATTTTAAGATGTGTATTTATTCATCAGTCTTCTGTGATTACCTAAGAAATAAGTTCTACAAAAAAAATATCCTCCCTTTCTCTTATTTTCTTGACATGAACTGCTTCGACAAAGTTGTTTCCCTTCTTTTCCCATTAAAAATGGAGTGAGTTGACTCACTAGAAGACTAGTAAAAGTGACAGAGGTAGAAGGTATGCCAACAAGATTCCTAGAGCCAAAGTGAGAGGTTATCATAATTAGCCTAGCAAAACCGGAGGCATGCCTCTAGCATTCAAAACGGGCATCCTAGAGATGTAAACTGTAATGTCCCCTTTTTGAGAAGACGTGATTGGTGGTTTGGTTTAGCCTACTATTATTGCCCCTCGTAGGCTCAGTTTGATGGTTAGAGGGTCCCAGTTAGCAGTTCAATGGGTCAATTCCCTTCTAGAGGTCCAAAGTGTTCAGGATTGCTCTTTGTTCGGGTCAGTTCGGATTACTTACTATTTATGATAAGTCATTTATCCAATATTTCTATAATTAGCGAAAATGTGGAGAGGCGAGAGTAGAAGCGGGAGAGTGGGCGCTAGGGTTTCTGGTAGCAAAGGAGGTGAAGGGGTGGCCTCTGATTTTGAGGAGAGTGGCAATGATGGCGGAGGGGGTGTTTTGCCCTTTGGCCTTGCTTGCTAGCGGCTTTGGGCTTTTGTTGGGTGGTTGTTTTACATGGGACCTTCGTCTTGATTTCTCCTTGGTGGCGATCATGTTCCTCTGGCGTCTTGCCCTCTTATCCTCATCAGTTGTTGTCATTATTATGTGTGGAGGTTGTGGGATGGGCTCTTTCGGTTTGTCGGGGTTCCTTTGTTTTATCTCAGTTTTCTGGCTATTGCACCTCTCTTTGGGTGTTTTGGTCGCATTGTGATCCTTGGAGCCGACTCTATCTTTTGGCGGTTTCTGGTTTAGGTATGGAAGGTTGTGTTCTATGGCTGCTCATCTAGGTCTTCTAAACTTGGAGGTGGGTGGAAGGGGGTTTCAGTTGTGCGCTCCTTGGCTCCTTTTGAGATGGATGCTCGGGTGTTGTTTGGCCTTGTCTGGCATGTTGTTTTCCGTGGAGGAGTAGGCTTTTCTCTGTCACTTGTTGCTAAGTAATTCCTTTTGAGGTTCTTCATTCTCTATTTGTTTTTGGTGTTTTGTTGCCTCTACTTTTGTATTTTTCTAGTCCATCCTTTTATGCAGAGCACGCTTCGGGTCACCTTTCTCAAGGAGGGCATTGTTGCTCTTGGAAGAGTATTTCCTTATGTTGGCCAATCAGGTGTTGTTAGTTTTCAAGGGCCCTATTTGGATCTCTCTTGTTTTTGGTTAAGGAGTTGTGGTGTGAAGGCTTGGTTATGCTTTGATGGTGCCCAGAAGCTTCATTCTTCCTTTTCTCTGAGGGCTTCAGTTGTTCATGAATGGATTTTCCCTCGTAAGGTTCCTATTGTTGTGGAACTTGCCCCTATAGAGGTGGGGTATCTGAGTATGGTTACAATATGTCAGTGGCTCTTCATTCCTTTGTTTCCCCATCTCTTATGTCTTATTGTGGTGACGGTTCTTCCTATAGAGGTGGATCGTGGCTCTAAAGAGGTGGTGATTTGGGGTTTATTTATATCTGCTCTTTGTTGTTATCACTCGATTTCGAGGTTGAATGTCATTCTTACTCCTTTTCTAACTTCCCCTTTCTCTTATGTCCCTATTGAGGTGGGATTCTCTCATATGGAGGTGGAGAGGAGTTGCTTTGGAGTTTGGAGGAAGGTCCAGCAAGGTATTTACAGTAATTTTGGTTGTGGGAGCCATGTCAAAACCCATGTTGCAGGTTAGAGGAGCCTTGCAAAACCCCAATATGGTTTTGGGTTCCATGATTAAAACCCGACAGTCTTTCAGCTAATGTTCTGTTGTGTAATCTTCTGAGGCCGACTATCAGAGGTTTGGGGAGCCTTTCAAAACCCTATGATGGATGGATCTCTTTGCTTAAGAGATTTTCTCTTATTGTAAGGCTCTGGCCTCTTGTTGGGTTCTTTTGGGCAGCTGGTACTTAGGATGATTTGTCTCTAATGGTTGTATGTTTGGTGGTCTTTGGGTGGTTTTGGGTTGTTGTACTATAAATGCTTTATTTCTTGCAACGTCTTGTCTTAGTGGGGTTCTTCAAAATATGTTTGTAATGGTTTTCGGGACCCCATCAAAACCTACTTTTCCTTAATCAAAAATATTTATATATTTGGCAGTACCCATGTTGGTCTCAATTGCAATGATGACCCTTGGCATCTTTGTTGATCAGATATTCAAAGATTTACTAACTATAGCAAGTCAGGGTTTGATAGAGATGGGCCTTTACTATTTTTAGTAAGACAGTTGGATGCGCAGTGGAAACACTGGTTGGCCTCCTGGGTCTCACAAAACCAAGAAATAATGAATATTTTTTGAAATATGACATATAAAGTAATACTTTATTAATAATTAATTTAAAAAAGTGCACATCATTAAATGTTATTTGACTTTACTATTAAAATGGATTATTTAATGATTATAAAGTCAAATTATAAAGTGCATATAAGGAATAATGTAAATGTAAAGTGTCAATTTAAAAGGAGATAAGTGTTTAATAAAGTTTTATTCGAAGGACACGTTGGTGCTTAAAAGTGAAGATTTATATGAGATTTCACAAGGGCTTATTTGTATCAGATTTTACAAGGGTTTATTTGCAGATTGGAAGTTATTAAAAACAATTATTATTGAATATCTTTATTGTCAGTGTGAGACATCTTCATTGGCACGTGGAAATCATATTGGTGCATATTTAGAGTATTTATCTCCAGAACTAGCAAGGATTTTTAAATAGTTGATTGAGGCCTCCATTTTCAACGACGCGAGGATTATTCTCTTTGTTGTATGACTGCTGCAAACTTTATACTTAATTATGGCATCCATCTTCAGAGGGTTTCAAAGCATGTTTACCTGTGAGTTCATAAATTGTAACTCCTTGATTTTATGTGTATTGTTGTTTTAGATAATAGGGGTTATTTTATGAACTGGCTTGTCAATATATTGTGAAAATACTAAGTATTTAAGCTGGTATAAAAATCTAGAATTTTCAGTTGTGTATTCCCAATGCAATTTCAGTTCGAATTAAAAAAAATTATTATTGCAACATTTCTTATTTTTTCTGTATTAATTTGTTGTATCAAACATTGTCAATATATCACAAACATTACCAAAACAAACCAAAAAGGGCAGGAAATTTGAGTTAGCAAGTGTCCACCTGGGGTGGGATATTACAGTGGTATCAAAGCTTGCATGCAAAGTGTTTGACAAATCCAGAATTGAACAAATCCAGTGTTTGTCAGAGTTAAGAGTTAGAACAACAGGTGTTCTTATTCTCTCTAGCATTGGGAATAGGGGTTGATATTCAAGAAGCATGTCACTAGAGAACAAAGTAAAGAAATAGTGAAGTACTGAAATGATTTGCAAAATCTTTACTATGGCGTAACTTATTTGTAACTTGATGGAGATAGTAAATACTGGTAATTGTCAGAGAGGACATATACTCGAAGACAATGGTAATTCACGTACATTTTGCAAACGTTCATGCACTGGTGGTTTGCAAGTGGAACTTGAAATGATTTACTAATTATTCTAACATTAACAACATCAATTTCGAAGTCTATTCGGTCTATTTTCCTGTTTGCATATGAAAGGCAATCTGTAAAATCTGTTTTCTCGTTAGATTGACAGATCCCCAATTTTGATCAAAAGATGACTTACAAGCTTAATTTGATTTTATAAATATTCAATTGATGTGGTAGGATTCAAATTTAGGTTATTATTCTGCAAGAGACCTGACCACTATAAAATTTATCTCACTTGAGGTATTAGCTTTTTAAAATATGGTTTATAATTTAAGAGTTAAAAATTACAAGCAAATATATAAAAACAATCAGTAGCCATTGCATACTAATAATGCCAAGATCTACTAATTCATCATATTTTATTTTGATTTCAGAAAGCACCATTGCATGACTTGTAATGGAAAAAATTGCCCGCCATCACCTACCAAAACAATTCATCTTTCAAGATAGGCTACAAAGGAGTAAAGGCGTATCCATGTTGGCTGCTATTGGTAATTATGAAACAATGTGAAATCTAATAAACAGCACTTCACAGATCAAACTGTTCCCATAGTGGCAATGAACTGCACTCTCGCTTCAATGCTGTAAGCTCCTCCGTAAAAAGAAGTTTTGTCATTTTGAACTGCAGATAAATGGATCCTTTTAAAGCAATTTCTTAGATATGTTTCTGCATGAGGTGGCCAATTAACTTTGACTCGGACCTCCATTCCTCTTCTTGGGGTGTATTACACAGCACATGACGGGCTAAAATCTAATCTCAAAAAAGACTGCGGAGTTGATTTAATTATCTTCTAATTCCATCAAAATTTTTGAATCATTGTTTCTTTTTCCTTTTGAATCATTGCTTTTCTTTCCTCCTTTATTCTTTGCTTCAGCAATTTTTTGTTTTTTGTCTGCTTTGGAGACTATGCTTGAAACTGTAAATCCAGCATTTTCAAAGAACCTTGCTCTGTCTAGGATCAAAGCATCACGTAATGTAATGTCCACACCATCATAAGTCCACACTGCTAATGTGGCATCACCTTTAAGGCCTACTGAAAACCAACCAATACCTGCTGTGGCAATGTCAACAGAATTGAAATCCCAACTGTTTCCGGATACTTGCAGTTCCCTTTTCTGCCACTCACCAAGCTCAGAGACCCTTTCCTGACTAACAGGAGGCTGCACAGAGTAGAACAATAAATCTTTAAGAAAAAGTATAATACACGTACATGTTTAGAGTAAGACCAATAACTGGACTCCATTTTTTATTACTTGAATAGCAGAATAATATATAGATAATAAATCAAGGAAACAGGAAAGAGACTCCACTCATTTATCAAGTACTTGGTCCATGAAACCAAAAAACACAAGAATGGGACTCAAGCACAGCAAGTTACAACACTTAATCAAGACTGTTAAAAGGGAATTTGTAGACAAGTCAGTGTATACAAACAGTAAAAAAAGCATAACCAAAACATCCAAAAAGGAAAATCAGCAAGAAATAGAACAAACATTGATGCAGAGAAGAATTTGTGACTAATCAGAAAGGCGACAACCTTCCTCTAGCCTACCAACCTTACATAGTGGATGGAAGCGTTATGTGCAATGGAAGATAGTATATCTGGCAAAATCTTAAAGCACACTCCAGTTTACTGTTTGCCAGAATCTATAAGGAACTCTTGAGAGAATATAAAAATCAAATATAGAGGAAAGAAATCAGGATAATATAGAACACAAAAGACAGCTGATTGTTCATCTAGATGACAAAACTATAGACAAAGCATTCCATACCTGCAACTGAAGTCCAAAATGTCGTTCTTTAAGCACATCCGCATTCTCTGCCTTCCCCAAATGTAATGGAACAAGAGGAGAAGCCCAGACGGTTAGATAGATTGTTTCCACACAAGCCTTTTCCATATCAACCCTCATTAATCCACCAACATGTACAGATTGACCAACCTGCAATTGATTCACCATCTTCAGCTATAAGAAGTTAAGAACTAAGTAAAAGAATTTAGAGTTCAACAGCATCAACAGAGTAAGTTTTGCTATCTCAAAGCATTAACCAATACTAGAAACAAAACTCAATTGAACATGGTAAATATTCTCAAAACTAACAACAACAAATCATGCATTCCAAAATATAGAATTAGATGGGATATCTCAATTTAACAGAACACTTCCACGAGGGGCACCTAAAATATGAAGCAATATACCTAAATGAAAATCTCAACATGCTTGTAAAGCCTTGGCTACTTTTCTATATTATTTTCATTTATTAGCTCATGCAACCTCTCCTATTCATGTCTTATCATCAGAATTACAGTGCTAGCTACAACCCTATTGTATGAGTGTGCTGGCGACCAAAAACAATTGTATTCAAATCATCAAGGGAGACACCAACTTACAGAGTGACTGTCTGCACATATAAAATGATCAATACATGCATGGGCATACCAAACCCAGTTACATATTTAAACATTATTTCAATCCTGCTAAAAGGGTTAATGGTTACAATGTAACTGATCAATTACCAGCTCTATTCAGTGGTAAAAGGTTTCAAGTTCAACAGATGAGGTCTATTAAAAGAACTTTAGGACTGCAACTGGGCTGATTGAGGAGATCCACTGTTGCCACCTTCCCACTCTACACTTACAGGGCACCTAAGCTCTTCAATGGATTCTCTCTCCTTCAGGGACATCATGTCTCATAATTGTTCCACTATTGATGTGGGTAGAAAGGGAGGGGAGGCTCACCTCTTGCCCAGCTAAATGAGAAAGGGTGAGAATTACCCAGGCGAGTAATGAAGTTTTACAAGCCCCTGCTGAAACAGATCATCTCTGAAGCCACAGTTAACCAAAACCAATCAATGAGAGAGCCAATATTTGCATCGTCAAAAGATGGGAAGAAATTCCCACGACAGACATCCCTCAAGATCAAACTGATGACATGTTGATCAACCTTTCGAAGCTGATGCTGGTGGTTAAATTTTCAGGTGCATGGGCCTCTTCAAGAACGTTGGAACAATGGGTGGATTGAGAATGGCGGACAAAAGGTTATGGAAGCATAGAAATCACCATAGAGAAGGATTTGTTTTCATAAACAGTCCTTGGTTTTGGGTCCTTGCAGCCTCTATCTAAATAATTGGACACCCTTGAAGAGAATCCCTCTAGATTGTTAATTGTGTGTGGCTTCCTTTCCTCCCTAGCATCTATGGCATGAAGAAGCATTGAAATTCTTAACCAACTCAATTAGGGTTTACCAAAACATGGGCTAAACCCAAAGAAAAAAAAAATCTCAATAGCATGTATTGGTGTGGAAGTGGACCTCATTAAAGGAACTACCTGAAGCTATCGACTTGAAGACAAAAGATTTAATTTTCTCTCAACAGCTAGATGATGAGCGAATTCCTTTCAAATGCAATATGTGCCATGAACCTGGAAATTTTTTTAATTGCCCAAAGAATTCAAAGGAAACCAAATCTCATGAAGCACAAAATGAGGGATTCCAGCAAGCTTGTCTCTAAGCAACAACAGAAAAGCCTAAAATTCAGGGCAATCAGGCAAGGATATCCCCAATCCCAAATATTTTATGGTTCTAAATCAACTGGACCCATTCGAGGTAAAAGAGATCACTGACAAATTGGAGGAAGAAACTTTGCCTACTATAAATATAGGAAAAGAGCAAGCCTAAGCACGTCACTACTTCCTGCCTTCTCCCTGTCCAATTCCAAAGCTCAAATTGGCAAAGATAAGAAAACAAATAGAGAAGTGCAAACAATTTTAGTTCTTTCTTGGAAGATAAGTTGCCTAGCTGATTAATGATTCGTAATTTCCCCAAATTTCATTAGAAGCTAGGGAATCAAACTATGAATCTATTATGCTTATTGGAATCCAGAAGATAGTGGGATTTGGAAGACATTAAGGTGCTGATATGCTAACTGAAATGTAGAATGCAACAGAGTTTTGATCCTGAAAAATTCCTGGGAGACACAAAAAAACCCAATTGATAGAGGCAATTGCTCTCGACCAAAGTCCATTGCTTAGGACAAATAAGAACAAAGTGATTTACATCTCTATCAAATCTATTACTACGTCAGCCTCCTACTTCTAAAAGATACAACATCCAATTCTCCTCAACCCAGCTCCCAAATAGTTCTTATAAACTGTTGGAAGACTTCCCTTATATGGAGAAAGCCTTCTACTTGGAAGCTGATGAGATAGGGTCCTCAACCCATTTCAAATTTGACATATTTTTTCTAATTATGGAGACATGCCCATTTCAGCAAAAGGCAAACACACAACTTCCTGTGACACTTCCAAAACTGCCAGTATTGACAATGTGTAACCTTCTTCCAAAAGCCATAACTTTTGCATATAGACTCAAAATGTGATGTCATTTTTTACTGCATTAAATTTTAAGAGGAATATGAATACATAAACATATTCAACTTTTGATGTCATAGAATTATAGTTTTTGGCCCTGCAATAGGCTTAAGGGTCTCTCCTTTGAGGAAAGCATTGCCCTTAGATCCAATATGGATTATACAGCTCTTATTGGAGAGCTTTTGGTCCCCAAAAAGCTTAATTATGAAAAGTAAAAGAAATTCCATCTCCACAACCTTTGTGTCCAAAACTAATTTATTTACTCCTAGTTCCAGAATGTATCATACACCCCTAATTAGAGAGTTTTTGGTCCACAAAAGCTAGTTGGACCAAAAACTAGTTACTTATGAAACTAAACGAATTACCTATCTCTAGATCCCTTGCGTCCAAAACTGATTCAAACAAAATTCCCTCACATGCTCCTGATGGAAACAAAGTGATGCCATGCAATTAAGTGTTCTGAAATATAAGGTAGTAGCGCTCTTTGTATCCTTTCCGCTTCTTATGCTAGATTTGGAAGAAACCCCTTCACATCTACAAGTTGATGATCAACACAAATAGCATCCCGAGGCAGGTCGTTGATGGTGATGCTCTTTTCCTAAATTTTTATCAATACAAACTCCCTCTCATCCAAGATGATGCTAAACACAACTAATGTCATGAGGTATTGTTATGTGACTTTTTCCCCAAGAGAAGATAAAGTTATGAAATAACCCTTTAGAATTAAAAGGAAGATATCAATAAAAGATAATATGAATCTTTGGTTAAAAGAGAGATTATAAAAGAATATTTATAAAAACTCTTATAAAAGTGGAGGAATGATTATTTATTTGAATAATAATTAAAAGGAAACCTTTTCGAAAGGGTGTGATGGTTTGAAAACCACCACTTGAAATGTTATATAAAGAATCTATGTGAGACTTGGAAAGGGGCATGGAGATCACTCAAGGAAGAAGAATGAGGTGGCTTGGTGGGCTATGGATGCTTGGAGAAGGAGACACACAAGGAAACTTGGAGAAAGGGCACACATTGTGTCTCCAATTCAAGGTACAATTTGCACTCTAAGACTGTCTTATTTGCACTTGTGTTTGGGCATTGTTCGTGTGGAACGAGCGCTTGTGTAGAGCGACGTATGCGCTTTATTCCTTCTAGATGTGTCATAGCTATGAGGGCCAAGACCATTGAAGTCTTCTTAGACTAATTTCTCGACCATTTTCGCTTGGACGCATGTGTCGTGCAGATGTCCGCATGACACACTAGTCTCCTGTGAAAATTCATGATTGTGTTAGTCCTCGAGAAGTTGCACTTGTTGCATTTGAGCAGTGTAATGCCTCTTGTTGCATTTGGGCAGTGTAATGCCTCTGCCAACCTACACCGACGTCAAGAGTCGTTTGCCTTTCCTAAAACCTCCTATTTTGCCTCCATTTTCCATCTTTGAACTCTTTTAACTTTATTCTTGCCATTCACCATTCTAAAACATCCTTCTCAACTTGTATTCATCTTTTGCTCACTCGTAGCACTCTAAACACTTCATTATTGCACTCTTACTATTGCTACAATGATATCTTGTTATTGCACTACCAGTACTTGGAGAAGATCACTGTCACTTTGAGGTTTCTCGCTGCTTCTTTGCACTTACAAGTTGTTGAGCTTTTGTGCTTGAGGCTAGCAAACTCTTTAAAGGCATTTAATATATTGCCTTAATTCTAATAAGCATTTTGTTCTTTCCTGTTGTTATGTCTTTAATCCATATCTTGTCTAAGGTTATCGTGGAGGTGAAAACTCCAAGGTTATCGTGGAGGTGAAAACTCCGAAACGGAGGTTTGACTAAGGCAAGCCCCTATATAGCCGCAACTCCATCTCTTTGGTCTTATGTGTGTAGGTACACGAGAATGAGCTGCTTGGAGAGAGTCTATGAGCTTATTTGATATTTCTGGTAATATCTAAATCTCTCATCATTTCAATCACTTTACTAGTACTCTTTATTGTTGCTTCAATTATTTGCATAGTTGTATTTCACTGTTCTTTACATATCAAAACATTGTGTGAAATTCGGAGCATTTTTTGTAACAATTCAAGTTTTCTATTAGTACGGGATGCCAACGCATCGCATTATCGTCCATATGCAGCACATTCATCCTAGACAGAGATCTTTTCGTGTTGTCTAAAAGATCTTTGTGGTCTGAACTCCCAGCATCTAAAGTCTAAAGAACTTAGATAAATTTTGTACTCAATTAAAACAAAAATCTAGTTAAACTGGTAGGCAAACTTGAAGATCCTAGTTACCTAAAGGCTTACCACAGTCTAGTGTTGAAACTTGAATCCTCAAAGTGTTTTGACTATCCATTTTAGCGATTCACTTTTCATGCTCGACACTTTGGTGAACCCAACATGAACTCACATTTTGTCAAAACTTTTTAAATAAACAATCTCTTTAAACAAAAACTAGAAAACTTTTTGTTCTTCTCACGTCCTCTCTTCTTGTTTTCTGAGGTTTGCAAGACTGTGTTGTGATCCTCTTCTATGAGCTTCACAACCCAATCTACAACGTTTGGAAACATAGTTAGGAGCTTGAGAGTTAGCATACTTCCTAATCAATAGTCCTACTAGACCTAACCCGATGTATTTTGGAGATCACAACTCTCCTCTGGTTTTTGGAAACTCTTCAACTTCAAATTCTCAACCTAATAGTCACGCGAACTCTCCTCTTGAGTCTCCAACAATCGATCATGATTTTTCTATTGTGGTTCCCTTTGAGTAGGTATAATCCTTGGAGGATATCTTGAGAGATTTCAAAAAGTTTCTTAATACCAACAACCTATCCATCCAAGCCGCCCCTATTGTTAGTAATTTGAGAGATCTACTTATCTCTGATTGTAAGGGCCTTGATTTGCTTCATGCATTGACTCACATTGTTGAGGCACATGTGACCTCTTGCGCATGTATTTTGTCTCACCCTCAGGATACTCATTCCAATATCACTAGTCCCTAGTTGAATGTCCTGATGCCCGAGGTGTCAATCCATATGGTTGATACAAGCCCCATCACAACTCTGGTATATGCTACTAGTGACACATACTATATCTACGAATACTCTTACTCCTGGAATTAACATGTCTTAGAAATACTTTAAGGCATCACATCCTTCCTCCACTTAGCTCTACTATTCCTACTTCTACCATCAATGCTTCCATTGTCAATGCATTTGCTGCTAATGTGTTTGTCGCGATGGCTAATCTGCCTCCACCTTCCCAACCATTTAATCCCATTCTAACACCCTGTCGCAAAACACGGGCCAAATGTAGGCTCAGCTTGCCAATCTAACACTGCTACACAATCCTCACTTACACCTTACTATTGTCGCAACCCTCTTGCTTTGCCTATCTTAAATGCTCCTATACACCAAGGGATCAACATTCCAAAGTTTGATAAGTATAATGGTAAGGGAGATCTGCAATTACATGTTAGTTCTTTAATAGCACTTCGTAGTGATTTTCATCATCATGATCGTTTGTTAGCTAATCTATTCCCATAGTCCCTTGAGGAGACCGCATTGGAATGGTTTTGCTCATTGTCTAATAACTCTATCTTCTTTTTCAATCAGCTCATGAATCAATTCTTGCAACAGTTTCAGGCAAACATTGGCTCACTTACACCTTACTATTGTCACAACCCTCTTGCTTTGCCTATCTTAAATGCTCATATAGACCAAGGGATCAAGATTCTAAAGTTTGATAAGTACAATGGTAACGGAGATCTGCAGTTACATGTTAGTTCTTTAATTGCACTTTGTGGTGATTTTCATCATCACTATCATTTGTTAGCGAACCTATTCCTACAGCCCCTTAAGGAGACCACGTTGGAATGTTTTTGCTCATTGTCTAATAACTCTATCTTCTTTTTCAATCAGCTCATGAATCAACTCTTGCAACGGTTTTAGGCAAACATTGGCTCCAAGGACCATTGCTAATCTTGTCCATTGAAAGCACAAATTGACTTAATATAGGGCTTTTACTTCATCCTCACGTACTAATAATTTTAGAGCTACATCTTTTTTGGAGGGTCAAGGAAGAACAAGCCAGTTATTATGTGATCACAATTCCTTGAGAAACTAAGAAGGGTACACTTAGATCACAATCAAATCAAATCTTTACAAATTTATATGTTTCTTATTTAACTGTACTTCAAAAACTACTAAAAGATAACTTACTTCTCTCCTAAAGACCACATCACTCCCCGATAACATGCCATACCCTACTTGGTATGATGCTTCCAATTTTTGTCAATATCATCAAGTGTCTAGGTATGATACTAAACAATGTGTGCATCTAAGATGTAGTCCAAAGCCACATAGATAGTGGTACCATCCGATTTGGTGAAAACAGAAGTCAAGCAAATATGTTGCTAAGGCCAATAGTGAGCTATAGATATACACAGATTGTTTTCCATCTCATTCTTCTAACTTCATCACTTGTTCTTTTTCTGCTACAACTAGCAACTTTGCATATATGAACATGGTGACCATTACTTTGATCTCCCCTTCAAGTCGTAAGGTCAAGATACCTAACATACCTTTCACACCTTATGACTCATTGTTTCATGGAGAACCTGCTCCTCTGTACATTCTTGCTTGGGTTAATGATAATGTTGTCATCGGCGTCATGGTTGACCCTACTTGCAGAGTATTGTCATAATAGAGGACTCTTTTTACCAATGGGTTGCACAGGTCAAGATATGACGAGCCGAAGGCCATCATCCGTACACATGATGGTCTTTCTCTTCCTCCTTTGGGATCCATTTCTTTGTCGGTCCTTTTGGGACCAAGGCTATCTCTACGGCACTTGTAACTCCAAAGTCCAACTTGTTTAGAGTGAAGCTAAGTATTCCTTGGTTGTTACCATGGGTTTTCTCACTTTTGTTGTCCACAAGTGTTTGAAGTTCCCACATAATGGCATTGTGCAAACTATCCAGGATACCACACACAAACCTCTAGTGTTGTGTGGGGGATTTTCTCTTAACCATTTCTGGCCTCCTCTAGTTGGATCTATGCTAACCCATGGTGATCTGTTATATCAAGCACATTATAAGACCGGGGACTTAGCGTTTAAGTCGGTCTAACCTACTTCTATAGTCGCACCTCAGTCTAGTCTTGCGCAGCAACATGTTGTCCTCTGCTCCTTCATTGATGGTTAAGGACAAGCCTACTCCCTCGAGTAGACCTCCCCATTCTTCTGAGACCTAGCAACCTCTAGTGGTGCCTCATGTTCCTTTAATTGTGCCTAGAACAGGAAAAGGAAAAGCACCACGTTGCCCAAGTCGAAGTCGCATGTCTTTGAGCTTCCCATTCTTCCTAACATACCTCAACCTACTATGTATGGCAAGGGTAAGCATTCTTCTTCAACGTGTCCTTTACGTGCAACACCTATGTCTCAACCTTTGAGGTCTCCTCTCGTTCCACTGCCTACTCCCAAAGCAAAATGAGGAAAGGTGCACATGCTCGAGACTAAGGTCCCTGTCTTTATGACACCTATTATTTTATGTGTGGAGCCTTCTCTTCCGTTCGGAATGGTTGCAAAGATGGCTTTGCCTATGGAGCAAGATGTTACAATGTCTTCTCAAGCTTTCGTTCCTAGTTCACATCTACATCAGAACCAACTTGCGGGTTGCACACAAGCGTAAGCGTCATCATTGGGCAATGGCCCGGGAACATAAGGCCACCCTGAAGACTGAGGACGAGTCATTTGTTTCAACTCCTACGTCTTCTTTTATCGTTGTTCCAATTTTTTCTGCTCTTTTTTCTGCCTTTGTCTTGCCTCTGACTTCTTTAGGGGAAGAAAATGAATCCCACCCCAAATGGGTACAAGTGTTCACAGCTCCCTCCCTACAGTAGCCTCTTATTACTTCTCTGTCTGATATTCCCCCATTTGCGCAACCCATAAACATGCTTCATACAAAGATTGTGTCTAGCACAGCTCAGTTTGCCCTTCTTGCATCTCAACATCTTCATCCTAGCTTCCCCAAGGTCCTCAACCTGCCACGGTTGATGTGAGGATTTCATTTCAACTACCTAAACGTAAGTTTGAGAAGGGCCACGTTACCAAGTTCCATCATAAGAAGTTTGTTGTTTTGATTTGCCTTTCTTCTTTTGTCCTTGTAGTTGAGGAGCCTCCACCTTCTCCAAAAATTTGTCACTACCCCTCTTCGAGAGGTCGATTTCACAACCTTCAATTGAGTCATATCACTCCTCTTACAAGAAGTGTATATTTAGCTCTCTGGAGGATATTCAAGCATCGTCGACTATCTTTACAAGATCGTTGACCCTTGACTCACGGACTCACAGTAACTGTTGGATGGAAATGTTGAGGCAGACCCATTCGTAGCCCTTGTTGTAGGCGAGATGCTTGGCACTGCCCTAGCCATTATGTCTGTACGAGCTCATCCTCCTTCCCCTTATGATCAAGATTGGGAAGACAGTGATCTATTGGAGGTGATCGACTAGAGCAATACCAATTCATGTCTTTAGATTAGAGTTCGCTCATTTGTTTGTGTTCCCTCGTACTTACTTATATATGTCAATGCTCTCTCCTAAAGGACTCAAGATACCCTCGTAGGTACTTGTATATAGGGGAGAAAATATGTACACTTCCTCTTTTTGTCTCATCATTCTTCTCCTTGTCGTACTTTGATTTTCAATGTTTGGGGATGATGCGAAGTGTTGGGGCATTTAGGTCTCTTCCATGTTGACCTGAATTATTATTCTTCCTTTGTCTTCATGTATTCCTTCTTTAGGGTCCTAAAGAATTCGGAACTATGATGATGATTCAAACACAGTTATATACATACAATGTTGGGAATTAGTGTTCACATAGGTGTTTAAGTTAGCTATAAAGTTGTTGACAAACAACTTAAAATTATTGTTATAATATATTATTGTTAGTGTCATCTGTTAGAATGTTATAGGATAATATATACTATTATTAGTTATACGAGAGATTATGGGTATGTGAGTTGTTAGAACAAGTCATATAGTTAGGCAGTGTTTCCTATAATATAGGAGATTAAACTCCTATATAAGTGTTATGTATTTGAATGAAATATAAGGAGAACGTATTATTCTGTGTAAAATATTTGCAGCTTCATTTGTCTATGATTACATTTTATCACATGGTATCAAAGCAATTGAGATCCAAGAAAAATCAATTTTGTGAGTAACGATTTCCTTAAAGGATGTGATTTCTGAAGCGATTTGCTAATCTGGAGGACGAGATATGCGTTGTGATCTTCATTGCTGGTGAAGAGATCAAGAGGAAGCAGTCCAAAGGAAAGTCATGAGCAGGGCATGTTAAAGAGGTAGCGCCTACAACTTGTCATGTAGCTTCTGAAGCTTATGAGACGACCAGTGTGAAACCACCAAACAATTACATGTCAAATATTGATAGTTGAAATTTTCCTGTGACCAAGAGAGATAGGTGGCTGAGTTCCCAGAAGGTGTGAACAATCTCAAGGAAGGAGATCATGTTCTGTGTTTTTTGTTTAAGGATTTTCTTCCAGTTTTGTTGCTGCATTTCATTTCCCTATGAGTGGCATTTTATTTTATCTTGAAGAAAAAATTATCTACAGTGCAATGAGCTACAACAACCTTAGTCACTGTCAGAATATTAGAGCCAATTAGAGGAAGTTCTCACACTTAAACTGTAGCAATTCTCACTTCAGATCTGTACCAAAAATCTCAAACCAGAAAAGCACAAAGGAAAACACAGATACGAATGGGTCCAACATTTCTACTTTCGCCCACTGATAGTGAAGCCAAGATGACATCTTCTTCTCATTATAAGTGTCTCATCCTCACTTCTCACTGCTCCCTCTGCATATGTTGAGAACTCTCAATTCTAAAAAAAGGCAGAAAGGGCCTTGGAAGCGTTGGCATAGTTAAGCACAAATTTATTGTGAATTGTGTTGAGCCTTGTTTATTTGGTTTCTCTTGCATTGGCGCAAAGCAGAGCCCCATTTATAGTCGTTTGCATCAAAGAGGGGAATGTAAAATCAGCATTTTCAATGGTTTGGTGTGATTTCCACCCAGCAAGGTTTCGAGAGAATTTTTGTGCTGAAGGTTCTTTCTCAACTTCATACCATTCCATTGCCATTGGTGCAACGATCAAAGCATAGAGGAAGAGAGCAACTCAGTGTTATGGCTGGTGGAATAAGAACTTTTTGGTCATCCTATAGTGTTCATGCAAGTCCTCTTAGATCTTAATGTAGGAAAATGTTTTGTTTTGTTTAGTCTCTAGATTGAGCATTTCAAAAATTTGTACAAGTTCTTATAGAAATAGTTGTGTTAGTTTAAATGTCAAGTGGTAATATTTTTAGAATAGGGTCTATTTTCACAAGTCATTAATGGCCATGTCATCAACAGTGTCAAAAAATAAAAATAAAATCATTGTCTCAATTCTAATTGGACGCACTATCACTTGTAAGTGACATCCATCTTAGGGGGCATTTTAAAAATTGAGCTTCAAAGTCAAATTTGCTAAGTAGCAAATCTATTGGAGGATGGAGACACAGGAGGTTAGCGGACACTTAACAACCTCTCATCAGTCACTAGCAACGAAGCTGTGAATTGCATAAATGACAAATCAACTTATGCCAAAATGACTAAAACCAAGATCAATTTCCAAGTGGTAGTGGCAATCGTCTCATATCATTTGTGATCAGAGTGGTAATGATTTATAATGGTGGTTGCATATGCAGCAACGAGGGCTTGTTGTTCAAACATTATATGTAAGTGATTGGATGTGTTTGTCCCCAGTCACTATTGTCGGTTGCTAGTGAGTGGATGTGTTTGTCCCCATTCACAAGATGATGTAAATGATTGAATGTGTGTGTCCCCAATCATAGTTGCTATGAGCAGAAGTGTACGACTTGTTCATAACCGTAATGTTGGATAGATGTGTTTGTCCTTATCTAGACTTGTAAGACCATGGTAGATGTGTATGTCCCTATCCTTGGTTCCATGTGTTTGTCCCTATCCTTGGATGAAAGTACACTAAGCATAGTGAGGCTAGTTCCACTATTGCTTGACATGAGTAGATATGTATGTCCCTAATGTTACCTTATATTTCTGGTGATCTACTGAATGTGGTCATCAAATATTGTGATGTATTTTCTCCCCATGTTCACACTAAGGGGGGTGTTGAGAATTAGTGTTCACATGGATATTTAGGTTAGCTATACAGTTGTTGACAAACAACTTAATATTATTGTTAGAATATAATATTTTAGTGTGGTCTGTTAGAATGTAATAGGATAATATATATTATTAGTTATACGAGTGATTATGGGTATGTGAGTTGTTAAAACAATTCATATAAGTAGGCAGTGGTTCTTATACTGTAGGAGAATAAACTCCTATAAGTGTTATGTATTTGAATGAAATATAAAGAGCACGTTTTATTCTATGTAAAATATTTGCAGCTTCATTTGTCTCTAATTAGATCTTCTCACATACAGATGCTACTAAAATGAATCCTACTGACCTCAAATACTAGGACCCCCCATCTATTTTTGTTTTTGTTGATGTTGTGGATTTCATATGCTATCTCTTGCAAAGTAGCATTCCATGGATACATCTCGTTATGTTTTCATCACACATCTCTTCTCCTTAGAGTAACTTATGCTCCTTGCATAGCACAACTCATTCTAAGGGGGAGCTATCATATCCATATCATAGATTTCTTATCACATATGTCTTGTATATCTTTTCAAAATGTGTCTGCATTCAGCTATCTTATTCACTATCTAATGTGGGGGCAACCCGTCGGACCTTGTCTTTATACAACTCTATGTCTCTTTTTTGTGGCTGTCCTTCAAGGCATTTTGTAGTAGTCACGGGACGATTGGGTTGTTGTATGGTCCCTAGCATAACATAGCTTGCTAACCATATATATCGGGGCCATCTTATGTCCATATGATTATTTATGTCTGATTTTCCATTTCACCAAATGTGTTTGTCTGCAGCTAACATGTTTATGGTGATACGGCTTAACAATCTTTATGCAGGACTGACTCAATTCTCTTCCCCAAGGGCAACTCCACACAGATAGAAGATTTTGCATCCGCTTCGTATCCTAGGCATAGGACTCTTGACTCTTTCTTTCTATTTTTAGCTTGCAATTTTTTTAACATATATGGCCGTGGGGGCAAAATTTAATGTCGTAAATTACATGTTGTGCAATTTTACATCACATGCACCTTCCCTTGAATTCTAATTAAGACAATTATGCTTTTCAACCTTAATCCTGATCCAAAACATACCTTGCCATCTCTGGGCCCGATATCTTGACCGTTACATCCAGTTTTCACCTAGGTGTATGTGCATCGTGCAGACGTCCACACAACCCGCTAGCATCCCACGACAATTTGCAACTGTGTTAGCCGTTCAGACGTTATACCTTCCGTATTTGGGCAATGTAATGCCTCTACCAATCTGCATCGGCAGTGAGAGTCGTCTGCCTTTGCTAAAACCTCCTCTTTTGCCTCCATTTTCCATCTTTGAACTTCTTTCAAACTCCATTCTTGCCATTCATCATTCTGAAACATCTTTCTCAACTTGTCTTCATCTTTTGCTCACTCACGGTACTCTACACACTATGTTATTGCACTCTTACAATTGCTTCAGTGATATCTTGTTATTGCACTGCCATTACTTGGAGAAGATCACTGTCACTTTGGGGTTTCTCGCTGCTTCTTTGCACTTGCAATGCTGAGCTTCTGTGCTTGAGGCTGGTAAATTCCTTGGAGTCATTTAATATATTGTCTTAATTCTAATAAGCATATTATTCTTTCCTTCTTTTATGTCTTTCATCCATATGCTTATTCAATATTTCTGGTAATATCTAAACCTTTCTCACTTTTTATTTCAATCACTTTACTTAGTACTCTCTTTATTGTTGCTTAATTATCTGCATGGTCGTATTTCATTATTCTTTACATATCAGAATGTTGTGTAAGCTTTTGGGCATTTTCAGTAACAATTCCAGTTTTTTGTTTCGTACAGGATGCCAGCACACTGCACATTCATCCTGGACAGAGAGCTTGCCAAGTTGTCCGGAAGATCTCTGTAGTCTGCACTCCCAATTTCTAAAGTCTAAAGAACTTAAATAGTTTTTGTACTCAATTAAAACATGCATCTAGTTGACAAGTAGGTGAAACTGAAGGTCGTAGTTACCTAAAGGCTTACCTGAGTGGAGAACTGAAACTTGAATCCTCAAAGGGTTTGATTATCCTTCATAGCGTTTTGCTTTTCAAACTCTACAAAATGATCTTAGCTTTAATATTTAGTCTATTAAATCCGCTGCTAATATTAATTAACCCTGGAGAAAAGTGCCATTATAGGTACAAAAGTGGTGATGCTCTAACTCATGTTTGAAACCTAACTTCGTATCCTTACCATTAACAACCCACGATGACCACTCCTTCAACCCCTTACGTTGCAAGCAAATGTGCTATAGTGATTGCCATGCTACAACATACCCTACTACCATGATTCATGAATGACCTTTCTTGTCAATCAAGGTACCTCTTATTGCATCTTGTACTATGAAGGTCATAAACTTCTAACAATATTAACAATGAACTTGAACATTGACTCTTCCTCCTACAACCATATACATGCCATAGTTGCGACAAGATTATGTGCACAATACAATAAGTCCCATCACTATTATGCTTTTGGATATCCTATTCCTCGACTATGATACAGAAAGTGCCTCCCTTGCCCACAAGCAGATTCAATTGTTTTTGGCTATCCTCATGCTCAACTATGATACAGAAAGTGCCTCCCTTGCCCATCCAAGCAAACTCAATTGTTTCCTCTTCTTGCAATATCAACCAACAAGCGAGACATGCTACATGATACAATGTCTACATTGCAATGCATGCTTACAACACCCAAGAACATACTCATAGGGTTGCCCATGCTCAGACAAGAAAATACACATGATTACAACACCCAACAAGAAGTCAAGTTCTACCCATACTCAACCAAAGAAGCATACACACTTACCCAACAACATGTTCATAGTGTTGTCCATGCTCAAACAAGAAAGCACACATAACCCAACAACATGCCATAGTCCTGCCCATACTCAAACAAAGAAGTATACATGCTTACAACACCAAAATTGTCATAGTCTTGTCCATCCTATGAAATCAATCGAAATATGCATGCCTGAAACACCCAAAATACACAAAAAATCTACCCATAGAAGCAAAGAATGGGAAAATTTGCTCTTAATCGGTAATCACTGCCAATCACAATTTTTGCCCCCTTAAAATTGTCATTTTTTTCTGAAACCTTGGTTAATGACTTTGATCATTTATTTGTTGTGTAATTATGTTTAAATCACAATAAGGATGCATTTTTTCTTGCTTGTGCTTTCTTCTTCCTTTGAGGGTTTTGGAAGAAGTGGCTAGGTCTTTTTTATTAAAACTCTAGTTTGGCTATGGACAGCTAGGTCTTTTTCACTGCACCTCTAGTTTGGCAATGGACAGCTAGGTCCTTTTCTCTATCAACGTGTATACTTTTACTAAGTTTGAGCCAACTCACTTTTGACTCAAATTTCAACTCCACAAGCTTCTTTGTTTTGGGTTTTGTTGCTTCTTTTGTTGGAATACATCATAAGATTGGAATCTCCCCCACCTGGCAATAGTTGATTAAAAGTAAGGGAAATCTTCTTTTAAACTTGTTTTAAGCCTTGTGTACAGTCACATCATGTGTAGATATGAGGTTTTATGTAGAGAAGGGTGACTCATTTCTATTAAGCATTATTATTTTAGTATTGTAGAACAGAATATACTCTCCTCTACATATAATAATTAGATATTTTGTTGTAAGGGAAAACTAATATGGCTATAATAAATACATCTATCTAAACAAGTCGAAATATTAGAAATTAAAAGTTATGTTATTTTACCATAGAATTATTTATTTCATTTTATTTATGTAGTTTACTTTTTTCTCATTCTAGAACACCTCGGACTTGTTTTGTAATGATAAAAATTTACAAAGATAATAGAGTTTTTCATCTAACAAACTACACTTCAAATTTATTAATTAACATAAATTAAATAATTAAAATTGATTATTTTTGTTCCAATATAAATATTAATTTTCTGATATTACACAGTGTAATGTCCCCTTCCTAATTTGCCCTAATATAACATTAATCTCTCACACAATGTGGCGGCTTGTACCTGGTTTCTCCAACCATGCTTGTCACCCTACAAACAGTTGTCATCTTGTGGAGTTGGGTGAAGGTTGTAAGGAGTTACTTGACTCTGTAAGTGCCCTCTTTGTCCTAAGCCGCAATGGTCCTTTTAGGTCGGCCTACTTATGAGCCCGCTCGCCACCCTTCTCTTACACCTCGGGCCCTCTCTCTCTCTCAAGGTGGATTTCAGACAGTATGCTCTTGCACAATTGGGCGGAGGTTGTAAGGGGTTATTTGACTCAATAAGTGCCCTCTTTGTCCTAGGCCGCAATGGGTCCTTCTAGGACAGCCTACTTATGAGCCCGCTTGCGACCCTTCTCTTACACCTCACGGCCTCTCTCTTGTAAGGTGAATTTCAGACAATATGTATATCTATTTCTATCATAGAACCATACACTTAAACATTAATCTCTCACACAATATGGAGATATGTATTTATATATCGAAATGACAAATAAAATTATTTATACCAAGATGTTGTATTATAATTCCTCAACTGTTATCTATTGATGGACTGTATTCTCTTGTCCAGTCTGAGAATATCCACAGGTATTTAATGCTATGTTGGTGATTTGATCTTGATGTCAAATGAATGCTTAATTTGCAGTTTCGATACTTATATTTCTGCAGATGAAATGAATTTCTAAATATGTTTGAAGGCTTGGATTCTATGTTCCATGGCATTTCGGGGGCAGGGGGACAGCAGGGGACGCGTTTCTGGGACGTTTCCAAAGAGCCAAAAATAGGGGACGGCAGTATACAAATTTTTAAAATATATATGTGTGTGTGTTTGTGTGTAAATTCTTCAAAATATATTAAGATATTATAGATAGAGAGAGGGAAAGAGAGAGATATGTCAATAATTGATAACAACAAGACAATACACAAATAAATCACTGGTTCACGGAGTAGTATAACAACATAAATCAGTATAACAGCAGTATAAATCAGTATAACAGCATTATAACAATAGTCTCAAACATCAAAACCATGGTCTATCAATACATATATATATATATATCAAAATGTCTCAAACATATATTCAAAAGTCTAAAACATTAAAATATAACAAGCTACAGACACAACCTATGAAACTAAGGCTCATTTTAGCTATCAATATCCAAAGTCTCAGAATCATCTAAGTCACTATCTCCCTCTGGCAAAAGTGGATCATCCAACGATAGCCTAACTAGTCCTGGTTGCACCTCCTCCTCATCAATCTGCCTAACATCTTCAGGATCAACATCCCATCATGTTGTTGGTGTCTATCAATACTTTGTAGTCTGCGGTCCTAAAGTCTCAAAACACTATGAATTGCAACAAGTTTTTCACCTTGTTTTGAAGAAAGTCTGTTTCTCTTAATGTATTAAAAAACTTAAATTAAATATTAGACTTATAATTTTAATATATTTTAATATTTATGATTTAATATATAAAATTTTAAACATATATAATCACGAACTTCATTGCTGAATCTTTTCTTATTTTGAATTTCATTTGAATTTTGAATTTTATCATCTGCAGACACGAATTCGAACCTTGTGTGTTCCCCATATTGTCGATTTGGCAAAAAGAATTTTAAAAACAAAGTCTTTTTATTTATTTTTTAATGAAAAATCTTCTAAATGTTTCGAGGATGCTTTTTTGTTTCAAGGAAATATCGGGCACCCCCTAGGCATTTCGGGGACGGCTAGCCATCCCCAAATGTCAAAGGACGTTTCCTACAGTTTCCTGTTGTTTTTTGAAATTGAGGACGGCCAGGGGATGTTTCCTTTTCGTCCCACTGTCCCCAAAATGTTTCGGGGACGAAAACAAGTCCCCTAGTGACAAGAAACACGTTTCTGCATAACATAGCTTGGATTAGTTGTTGCAATGGATTGTTGAGTGTATTTGATAGCTTGCTCATTAACACTTGATTCCTCACGGTTGTTGCTTTCCTCTATTAATCTCCTATATGATGGATTGATCCTTTCCCTTCTTTGATTCTACTCTATATATACCCATTCTCTCAAACGAAATGGTCATGTCTATAGCAATACATATCTCTTCACACTAACACATCCTTTCATTTATCTTAATTGCAATCCTGTGGAAACAATTGTTGCTTATTATATATACTCCTTAATGAATCACACCCCTTAAGTTGAATTCTTTATTAGTTTGACTAAGGTGCACCATTTAGGGAGATGATTACTAATACATTGTTTGCTTAGTGGGCATATGGAGCAGTCGTGCTCAAGGATATGCCCAAACATGCAACAAGAAATCTCACACAACTCACAAACAAATTAGAACAATTATTTGAATTTTACAACACGCAAGAACTTGAATCACAGCCTATGAAACATGAAATATTTTAAATCTGAAAAGAACTCAATGTTTTGCCTCCAAAAACAACCCCTGCAATTGAATTCAAATACATAAATCTACATGAGGGAAATGAATAGTCAAGAGGAAGAAAATGAAGTCTTTGAATCACTCATAACGGCTCCTAGTAGCTCCCGACAACTCCAGACAATATAGCTCTGAAAATCCTCGAGATTGTATTTGGATTGCTACTCTTGATGACTCCTGACAGCTCCGGAAACCTCCTAATGGCTCCTGAATTCCCCTAACGACTGAATCCACACAAAACTAAAACTGAAAACCAAAATGGTAACTGGTTTGCAATTTATTTTTATGATGAGGATTGCACATACACTCAGATGCTCCTACATCAGACACCCTGGGTAGAGAAATGATTCATGAGAATGAACTCATGATCATTTAGGCCAATTTGGAATTGGAATTCCATACTTAGCCAACTCATTTGCCTTCGACCATGATGCCTTCTCAGCTGGTTTATCCTTCCATCGAACCAAATACTCCATGTATTCCTTTCCTCGGGTTTCCTTTGCAAATCTAGAATCAACAATAACATCCACATTCTTAGCTATCTTTTCAGGCAAGTGATCAATCCATGTTGGTTTATGATCTATCTATATTCGTAGATGCGTTGTTGTACTAGTCTCCCCCTCATAATGTCTATAAAAATCACTAACATTGAATACAGGTGAGATATCAATGTCCTCCAAAAGGTCACCTTCATAGGCATTAGCTGAAAACTTCCTCAAGATCCGACATGGACCTATCTTCTTCCATTTTAATTTATTATAGGTTCCTTGCGGAAACCTTTCTTTGCTCAAATGAACCCATACCAGCTCACCAATAGCAAATTCTTGCTCTCTTCTATGCATATCAACATAGTTTTTGTACTTGGCGATACTCTTCTTCAATTTCTCCTTCACTTCTTTGTGCAAATCTCTAATATACTCTGCAAAATCCTCAACCACAACACTCTTCCTCTCTAGATCTGCACTATCTCTAAGTTCATCCACGCCCCTTGGGCTATATCCATAAAAAACATTGAATGGACTCTTCCCCACACTTCCATAACTGAGTTATTATAGGCAAACTCAACCTGTGGCAATGTCAAATCCCACTGATTTGGTTTTTTACCAACCAAACATTGCAGCAAATTACCCAAACTTCTATTCACAAATTCAGTTTGGCCTTCTGTTTGTGGATGGTATTTTGAACTGAAGCCCAATTGTGTGCCTAAATTCTTCCACAATGTACACCAAAAATGGCCGACAAACTCTGTATCCCGATCTGAAACAATACTTTTAGGCAAACCCTGCAACCGAACTACCTCTTTGAAAAATAGATTGCAATATGAGAAGCATCACTAGTCTTTTGGCATGGAATAAAATGAGCCATTATAGAAAATCTATCAACTACAATAAAAATTGAATCATTACCTCTCTATGTTCGAGGCAACCCCAAAACAAAATCCATACTAATATGTTCCAATGGCCTCTCTGGTATTGGTAGTGGTTGATACAACCCAATATTTTGTTTCACCCCCTTTACATACTAGCATATTCTACATCCTTGAACCATCTTCTTCACATCAACACTCGTCCCTGGCCAGTAATAACTTTCACTCAACAGAGCTATGGTTTTTTCCATGCCAAAATGTCCGCCCAATCCACCATTGTGCTTCTCTCTTATCAAATTATCCCTCGTGGAACCTTGAGGTATGCACAATCTCTTACCTTTGAACAGCAAATTCTCTTGAATAAAATACTCCAGCCATGGACTTTGATCCACTTCAATTGATTCTTACAGGCTGCCCATGCTTCTTTAAAATTTGGGCCTTGTTCATACAACTCGCTCAAAGAATCAAATCCAACAACATTCACTTTTAGCTCATTTAACAACACACTCCTTAGTGCATCAGCAACTCTATTGGATTTACCACTTTTATGTTTTAAAACAAAAGAATAGCTTTGAAGAAATTCAGCCCATTTTATATGCCTCGAGTTTAGCTTACCTTGGTTGTTAAAGAATTGCAATGCATGATGATTTGTGTACAGCACAAACTCTTTTGGTAACAAATAATGTCTCCACTTCTTGAGTGCTTGCACAATTGCATAAAATTCTTGATCAAATACATAATATTTTCTTTTTGCTTTATTCAACTTCTCGCTGAAATATGCTTGGTTTGTCCTCTTGACTGAGAACTCCTATTGTTGTTCCACTTGTATCACAGTCAACTTGGACTACCTTTCCAAAGTCTGGTAGTGCCAGCACTGGCTCCTCTGTCACTTTCTTCAACACTGAAAACTCTTCTCTGCTTCTGTCATCCACTTGAATTCTTTCCTTACTCCCTTCATTGTTTCTGTTATGGGAGCACATATCCCACTGAAATTTCTTATGAACTTCCTATAGAAGCTCGCCAACCCATGAAAACTCCAAGCTTCAAACATACTTTTTAAAAAGGGCCACTCAACAATGGCCTTCACTTTTACCGGGTCCATTTCAGCCCTTCTTCTAAAACTACAAACCCAAGTAAACTAATTCATTTCTCATGAAAATACACTTTTTCAGATTCGCCATTAATTTTTCCTCTTTTAACTTTTGCAATACCATCCTAATATGCTCCAAATGTTCTTTCTTGGTTTTGCTGAAAATTAAAATGACATCAAGATATACAATAACAAACTTACCAAGATAAGGGTTCAACACATGATTCATCAATCTCATGAATGTGCTGGATGCATTTGTCAGTCTGAATGGTACGACCAGCCATTCATACAATCCATCTTTTGTCTTGAATGTTGTTTTCCATTCATCCCCCTCATGAATTCTAATTTGATGGTATCCACTTTTCAAATCATTTTTTGTAAAATACCTCGCCCCACTTAAACAATCCATTAAATCATCCATTCTGGGTATTGAAAATTTGTACTTAATGGTGATCATATTAATTGCTTTGGAATTTGTGCACATCCTTAATTCACTTCCCTTCTTTGGTGCCAATACTACTGGTACAGCGCATAGACTGAGACTTTCTCCAACCAGCCCTTTGTCCAACAACTCTTGGACTTGTCTACTTATCTCCTCATTTTCCTGAGGTGTCATTCTATATGGTGTCTTATTTGGCAAACTTGAGCCTGGAATTAAATCCTTACAATGACTGATTTCTCTTACTGGTGGCAATCCATTTGGCAATTCTTTCATCATTATCTCTGCATATTCATCAATCAGCTCTTGAATTTCCATGGGAAAATCTTCTTCTTTGCCTGTTGTCCCATTTTGCATTGGCTGGGAAACAAAAGCAAAACAAACTCCCTCTTTCTTCAAGTCCTTCAAGAAGTTTTTTCCCATAAACCAAACAAACTCTTCAACTTCCTTCAACATCTTCTTCTTTATTCTTCATGGGATTTAAAAAAATTGTATGGTAAATGTATTATTTTTTCCATCATGAACAGCCTACTTGTCATATTGCCATGGCCTAGCCAACAAGATGTGACATGCATCTATTGGCATTATATCACATAATATTTCATCCTTATAGTTACCAATCTGAAAATTAGCCAAACATTGTTCTCTTACCAGCAATTGATGCTCCTTTTGCACCCACGAAACTTTGCACGGGCTGGGATGTTTTAATCGTTTCAGCTTCAACTTCCTTACCATATCTTCAGACACAATATTGTCTATGCTACCACTATCTACAATCACTTTACAACATTTTCCACCAGACTTGCATATGGTCCTAAACAAATTTCTCCTTTGAACTGCTTCAGCTTCTACCTTCTTTGGATTTAACAAAATTCGTCTCATCATTAAAGATTATCCATCCTCTGGATTCTCTCCTTGTCTTGAAGTTTCTACAACTTCATCCTCTGCTTGGGCCACATGAACTCTGGCCTCCTCTACCTCCACCTTGTTATATCGGTGGACATTCAAAGGCTCTATGCCCAGTTTCCCCACATTGGTAGCATGTACTAGTGAAGTCTCTTCCTCTTCATCTTCCAAAATTTCCACGTCCTTTGAAGGACTCTCCTCTTCCTCTGAAATTTGTATGAACTCGCCTGAGAGGTACCAGCTTCATCATGTTTGGAAGAATTTCCTCTTCCACCACCATTCTAACCTCTACCATGTCTATTTCTATCTCTTCCTCTATTATTATTTTGTTGTTTTCTATTTAATTTCTCTTCAGCCTACAAATCATATCGATAGGCCTCTTCAATATTATGCAGCTTTAATAAACTTATTCCATCTTGTATTGACATACGCAAACCATTCAAATATCTTGAAACTTGCTCTACATCATCTTCAACGTGGCTTGCTCGTATGCTCAATCGATAAAATTCTTCTATGTACTTCTTGACACTTGTTTGTCTTTGTTTCAGATTCTGCAATTTTCAAAACAAACTTATATGGTAGTTTGTTGGCAGAAATTTTGCCTTCAACTTTGTTACCATTCTATCCCATGATTTTATTTTATCTTTGCCTCTTCGTTGTCTATCAGTTTGCAAATGATCCCAACAAAGGGATGCATGACCTTTCAACTTCGTATGTACATACTTCACCTTTTTATCTTCTTTTGTACTTTCAAATTCAAAATATTTCTCCATTTCAAAGACCCAATCCAGTAATTCAAGTGGATTCAAATTACCATTATAGTTTGGAGGGTCAAAACAGGGTCTAGTGTTTACTCTAGTTATGGCTCGAATAAACCTTTCCTCTCCTTGGTCAAGCCCAGGTTGAGTTTTTGCTTCTGCTGCCTCAACCTGTTCATCTTCCTCATCACTTAAATCTTCAACATGAATACCTCTACGCTGTGATGTTTCAATGGCTTCTAGCCTGGCTGTTATTCCTCTCAACATCTCCATCATGACAAGGTATGCACCTCGAAATGCTACTCTTCCCCTACCACATACTCCTTGTGCCATTTCACAAAAGTTCACTACAGTTGCAAGTCTGCACTTTTCCTCTTCTTACCCACAACAAAACTCCTTCAGAACTTCTTTGTTTTTGACACCTTCAATTCTCATCAAACCTGCTCTGATACCACTTGGAGCAGTCGTGCCCAGAGATATGCCCAAACATGCAGAAAGAAATCTCACACAACTCACAAACAAATTACAACAATTATTTGAGTTTTACAACACACAGAAACTTGAATCACAACCTATGAAACATAAAGAAATATTTTACCTCCAAAAAGAACTCAATGTTTTGCCTCCAAAAACAACAACCCCTTCAATTGAATTCAAATACATATATATATACATGAGGGAAATGAAAAGTCTTTCCAAGTTTAAATTGAAGAGTTGGAAAGAAATCCAACAGCCACAAAGAATTTAAATTTAATATATTTTTTTTCTGATTTTAACCCATTGGTTGTGTTAAACAACTCTTGATAGCTCCTAATTGCTCTAGATCACTCTTGATGGCTCCTGGTGGCTCCCGATAGCTCCGGACAATATAGCTCTGAAAATCCTCCAAATTGTATCTGAATTGCTGCTATTGATGACTCCTGACAACTCCTGAAACCTCCTAATTACTCCTGATGGCTCCCAATTTCTCCTGACAAACGAATCCAAACAAAACCAAAACTGTAACTAGCCTAAAATTTATTTTTATGATGAGGATTGCACATACACCCGGATGCTCCTGCATCAACATAATTGTTGTCCATTACACCATTATGTTTTATTTACGAATCTCATCCTTTCTGAACATAATCGTTGTCTGTTTCTTAAACTCTCTATCCTCTATTGATTTGTCATGGCAATATTTGTGGATCTATTATTAATTAATCGAATCCTCTCCTTCATAGTTTGAATATTCGGACTTGGCGCAAACTTGACAGCCCAAAATAGGACTCAGACTCGGAACTCGGCAAAAAATTTGGTTAGGACTCGACAAAAGAAAAAACAAAAATTAGGGGTTTTAAATTTGTTTTTGGTGTTTCTTAAAAACTTAGGAGCCCTTACAAAAAACTCGTGAGCCTTTGACTTCGACTCGCCAGGACTTGGCTCACGAGTCTGTGGCGAGTCAACTCAGCAAGCCACAATACTTGTGAGTCCGTGGCGAGTCCCAAGCATCTTCAAACTATGCTCTCCTTTGTTTGTTGCCTATATGGATTGCTAAAACCTTATGTCCAACTCTCAACTAATACTTAGTCAGCTCATTTGGTCATCCCAGAATTATAAATTATATTAAGAATTTATTTATGCTAAGATATTACAGGTCCATCACCTTAGGAACATGACAATCTTCCCATCTCAAATTTTGGTTGTCTCCAGCAAAAATTGAATGATCATCTAATTCATAATCCATCTTCCGTTGCGCTACTTTGATATTATGATAAACCTAAGGAACATGCATGAAACATCAAAAAAATGAAAACAAAACATTGGCAACACACCTTTAATCTATAAGTCCTGGGCTTAAGCTCCTTGCTAATGTGGATCAACTTTTGCTCTTCTCTATTTAAGCGGGTTGACATTTGATGAGGATGAAGAATACCAGGTGTATCAAACAAGTTGGCTTTGTCAGGAAGTATACCTTGAACCCTGATAATCCCTAATGTCGTACCCGGCACAGGGGCTTGGGTGAGCTGAGTGACGCTCTTGCCATTCCCAGCATGCTTCCCAATTGCATTTATGAGAGTAGACTTGCCTGCATTCTGAGCTCCAATGACCCACACATTGCCACGAGGCCCTGCCAGCTGTTTGATATGCTCGGTCAGATTGTCAATTCCCCAGCCCTTATACGCACTCACCAGATGCACGCCCTGCAGCTTGACTGCCCCAGCAATGCGAGCGCGCTGCCTGACCCACTTTTCTAGTCTTTGGGGGGTGACCAGATGGGTGGGAAGCAGGTCCAGCTTGGTGGCAACCACCACCAAGCGAGGAACATTCCCGGACTTACCCTCCTTCCAGGCAGAGTCCCCCTCTTCTATGGCCTGTGATACCAAACTCGCAGGTCGCCGAGGAAACGACCCGTCAAAGTCCACACTGTCCACCACCAGTAGCACTGTGGAGCGAGTGCCCTTGCTATGCATTAGTCTGCGCCCTACCGTTACCTCAAAGTCAAAATCGGGAAGCAGATTCTCCACGCTTTCATCCTTCACCTTGCCGTAACTGCGCAAGGAATGGCACCTTGCACAAACCACAGGCTTTCCAGGTCCCCCTTGTTCTTCTTCATTTCTGGCTGTGAATTTTTGCGGCTGTTCCTCGTCAGGATCAAGTACGATTATCTGCTCTAAATTCTGGCTTGGTTGCACATCTACCCACAACTTACGCATATGTTTATGAGGTATAAGAGAGGAATTAGAAGAAGGAAGGAAGAATCCGGGGGACTTGGGATCCTTGCTCTGCATGTAAACTCCACATCCCGGGCACACCGGATCATTAACATCGCCATTGGGATTAACATCAGCTCTGGCAATGACATTAGCGTTTGCATCCGAGGAAAAACATCGAAACCTAGATTCAAATTGGAACGAAGAATACAAACCATGCCTTGTGTTGCTTCTATTTTTCTCTTCGTGGAAAGGTATTTCCTGCTTCGAAAGATAGTCCCTTTGTGTTGGTGATAAGACGTTGTTTGCAAAGTTTGTCGATGTCCCGATGATCCAAGATAAAGTTGAAGTCGAAGACAGAAACCTATTTCGTATTACCAATCTCTGCAACATTTTTCAGCTTTTATTCCTCTGTTTTTGGTGGCTGAGGGTTTAGGGTTTATGGCGGTCGTATTTCCTTTACTTCGTAGCATTCCATGATGCATTGGACATCGCGTATCACAGGGCCTTCGTCTAATTCTGCTTCATCTCTGCCTGCTGTAAAAGTATTCATTCATCGTTTTGTTCGTATGCAAGAGAGATCGTAAACAAGGATGAAACCTATTCTTCTACAAGAGTGTCAAATCCCGCAGAAACAGGCTGTGAAATTCCAAATGTGTGGTTCACGGTAAATGAATTTCTTATTCGTAGATCCCAAACAGTCTCTCTTTGACACTTATGTCTCCAAGGATATCTCAAGCGTGTAATCGTTCATGGCTGCACGTCTGTACGTCTGATTGTCTATTTTATCACCGAGTCATTGAGGCCCCGTTTGTTTGCAGGAATTGGAATTGAGTCAAAACCTTAGGCCCCGTTTGTTTGCAGGAATTGGAAGTGACACTTCCCGGTTTTGGGAGTGACACTTCTCGTTTTTGCAAATCCGCTGTTTGTTTCTCTAAATTGCAATTCTGGATTTGTCAAGTAAAAC
>MU224539.1:1285922-1307306 GCA_018584345.1 Thuja plicata | reverse complement strand
CCAATTTTTACAAAAGCAAATTTAATATTTCGTGGGATCCGTGACTATAAAGATGTATATTATATTGCTATAAGGATGTATATATATACATGTGTGTATATACACATGTGTGTATATATACATACATGTATGTGTGTATATACACATATGTGTGTATGTATACATACATGTATCTGTGTATATATACACACATGTATGGTGTGTGTATATGTGTGTATATAGACACGTGTGTATATGTGTGTATATATACACACATGTATGGTGTGTGTATATGTATATATACACACATGTGTATATGTGTGTATATATACACAAATGTGTGTATGTGTATATATATACACATGTGTGTATGTGTATACATGGATACACACTTGTATGTGTATATGTATGGTGTGTATATGTGTGTATATATACACACATGTATGTGTATATATATACATGTGTGTATATGTATGTATATATACATAAATGTGTGTATATGTGTATACACACATGTGCGTATGTGTGTATATATACACATGTGTGTATATGTGTATACATGGATACACACTTATATGTGTATACACACACATGTATGTGTATATGTACACAAATGTGTGTGTGTATACACACACATGTGTGTATGTGTGTATACATGTGTGTATATACACATATACACATGTATATATATATATACACACACATGTATATATGTGTGTGTGTGTGTACACACATGTATGTATGTATGTATGTATGTATATATACACATGTGTGCATGTGTGTATATATACACACATATATACACACCATATTCAAAGAAATTAAAAAATAAAGAATTAAAATTCCTTATGCATCTTCTCATTCATCTTCCGTTTGAACCAAACGGGTCAGACCATATTCTGGATTTCATTTTGAGGATAAGCATCTTCTTGAATATCCATCAGCTTCCTGAATTGACCATATCCAGGATATGGTATTCCAGTACCCAAATGGTTATATCAACAAAATATCAAATGGATGAGTAAATGGAATATCCAATTCAATATGTGCTCCACAAATAACAAAGAAATAAAGGTCTTTATTATGTAGAAAGATTACAAGAGAAAATGGGGAAATGGACTTGGAAGGAAGAAAATATATTATAGCAATGAGTTCAACCCCACATGTGATCAACTTGAAAAAGCGTATATAGGGGCCAACATTTCTTGGAGAGCTAAAATTCTTATTGCTCAGCTAAGAACCAACTCTCATCAACTTCGTTGTGAGACTGGGCATTGGAAGAGGCCAAAAGAGGCTTGGAAAGAGAGAGTTTGCGTGTTTTGCAATTTTGGGAAGGTGGAAACTGAACGCCGTCACTTTATTTTAGAATGTGATGCATACAAGGATAGTAGGGACAAATTTGTGGATATTATCTCTGATAGCCCCTAGCATAACCTATTCAGCGAGGAGTACATTGAAAAGTTGGGTGTGCTCATCACCAACTTGCACAAGAAAAGAATCGAGTTACTGAAGTTGGCTTAAGTTGTCAAGTTGTCCCATAGGCTATTTTTAGCCTCGTGGACGTTAAAATTTATCTATCTATCAATTCAAAAAGCTTATATAGGGGCTAATATTTTATGGAGAATGGTCAAAAGAGGCATGGGAAGAGAGAGTTTGTACTTTTTGTAATTCGGAACGTAGAAAGTGAACAACATTTTATTATTGAATGTGTTGCTTACAAGGACAAAGGGGACAAATTTATGAATATTTTAACAGTTAGCTCTTGTCATAACCTATTCACTGAGGAGTACATTGAGAAGTTGGGGGCACTCATCATCAACTTACATAGGAAAAGAATTGATTTATTGAATTCGGCAAGTTGTCCCATAGGCTATATTTAGCCTCGTGGATGTTAACTTCTTCTTCTTCTTCTTCTTCTTGAAATTTTAAGGGACTTCAAAAAGTATTGAATAACTTATATTACAAATAAAGTATTAAAGTGTTTTCTAGTTTTTTGTACATGAAATTTTAATAATATGTAAAATAATTTATTTTATCAACTGTAAAAAAAAAGGACTTTTATTGGGTGACTATTATTACATATCATAATATTATTATTTTACATGTACTTATTGCATAGAGGAGGTGTGCTCTACCAGGGTTTCGTTCATAGGACCACAAGGATGGGATGAGTTGGATGTTTAAAGATGGAGACAAATTTGGTGTACAAAACCTAAAGTAGCGGGATGGAAGAAACTAGGGATGGGGGGATGTGCAGAAAGATTGTTTTAGTTCTCACAAAAAAAATTGAACAATATGGTTCGAGGTCAAATGGAAATTTCCAAGAAAAGAGTGATGCATGAGGAATCTACAAGAATGTAAGAGGGATTCGACGGAGATTTCTCAAAGGAAAATTGTTTGGTGCCCAAAGACTAATGTTCCTTTCACATGTAAATAATATCCTTATTAAACCTAATGTTAATAGGTGTATTTATTTATAACTTAATGGTGAATGGTTGAATAACAATGTTAAGGAGATGCAAGAAAAATACTCTCTTTATGAAATTGGAAATAGGTTGGTCCACCCTTTCCAAACTTAATAGTTGGGGCAAAAATCAATGGGAGAAAGATGTGTGTTTGAAAACCCTTAATATTGTTTCTATTTGGTGCAATGTTCAACTAATAGATATAAAAGATGGAAATTGATTCTTGGTTATTTTATGATGGGATAGGATTCTACATAAAATATTGAACCCAAATTTTGACACTATGATAGAAGAAGTGAAAATGGTCCCAACTTGAATCAGACTGTTTAATTTACCAGTAGAGTATTGGGAGATAAAGATACCCTAAAATATATCGGTGATCATCTTGGCATATGGAATGATTGAATCAAGGGACTTTACTATGTATGCAAGGTGGATTGTAGTGGGGATGGGGGAAGGGCTTAAATGTCAATGAATCTCTCCAATCAAAGCTATTCGATTTCCACAATCCTTATTGTATCATCCTAAATTGTAACACCTATAATCAGGTGTTCAATTAGGACCCATTTTGGCATTCTCGAGATTTCATGTCCATTATGCTTGATCCAACAACCCATCTCCTCAATGTATAGCCTATTTTCCTCCTTCCTGGCTCCCCATTCAAATTTTGGCTCATTACCTTGGGTACAAAATGCCCTAGATGAACTATTCCCCGAGATTTAGTCCCAGATTCAAATGGGCAACTTGTTGCAGTATTTTAGCAGGATATTAGAACCCATGTCGGCCTCCTCCAAATTTTGAGTCCTGAAATATTGTGAGAGGTATAAAGTGGCCTATCTATCCTCATTTGGACAAATCCAAAAAGTAAGAATTCAAGAACCAAGATCAATATTTCCTATGTGCTCTCAATATTTTCAAGCAAATTCAAGGTCTAGGATTCTCCAAGCATCCAAGGCATCCTTCTCAATTGTAGCGAGCTTCTCTCCCATGATGGCCAAGTAGAGGAGTTCTCAATCAAGCAAGAAGATCCTTTGACCACCTACATGCATTCTTCCTTTTAAGCAAGTGACCATCAAGCATAACAACATTGAAGATCTATGAGGATTATTCGCAGATCTATGCATTTGTGAAGGCATCCTTGATTCCAAGATTCAAAAACTGCAATTCAAGCAACATACAGGCATCTTCATAAATATGTATGATCTTAATATTCATTTATGAAGGTATACACAATTACAAGGTATATCTATGGTGCAAATAAGGGTTGTTTATGTCTTCATTGATACCATATTTCACAACTATGAAGTTTTCCAAACATCCAATGCAAATTCCAAAGTCTTAAATGGTGAATTTTCCACTTCCTAAACTTAGTCTTCCTAGTAGCCCTCCAAATAGACTTATCAGGGCATAAATTATTGTGAATACTTCTTGGGTTCAAACCATAATCATTTTGATATACCCTTTTGGGCATTTAACAACATATCCAATTTGTGGAATTGACTGGTAATCAACATATAGGCCTAATTAGGCTTAAGCAACTAGGGTTTTATTGGTTTTACCTGGTCCAGAATTCAAACTCATGTTATAATGCTTAAAACACATCATATGGGGTATTTTCTAACTATCTAAGTTGATTCCCACACTTTCAATGGATTTTATTCAAAACCCTTACTCCTAATGGTCTTTTAATGGTTAAAACATAGAAGAAACGACGTAGTGCATCAACCAAAAGACACCAAACCTCACCCCCTTCTCCTACCACTTTGGAAACATTAAACCTAGTCTAAGTTATCCCATTAAACCAACTTTTAAAAACTCTCACCGGGTGGAATGGGTTTACTGCATTTGCTTTGTGTTCAAACCCTCAAAACAAGGTTTTTACACTGTTTTCATAAAATCTCCAATAATTTGGTTGAAACTTAACCAAATCACATGATATCACTTGCAACAGGGAGAAGAATCAAATATCTACTCCATACAATCAATTAGAAGTGATTTTTTGTCCGTACAGGGTCGTACAAGGGCCTAAAATAGCAAAGAAATTTTAGAATTGCAGGAAATTAATGATTTTTATAGTTTCAAATCACATTCCAACGACAACCAACCTTGACCTCGACCATTACATGATGTATTTAAACATTTCAAACATATCTAACCAAATATGACTAATTCTCAAATCCTATGACCATTCAACTTCCCACAAAATGTAAAAATGCAAAGTTGCTAAACAATTTTTGTAACTTTTTACAATATAGAGCAAATTTTGACATTTCACCAACTTGACCAAACCTATACCCCTAAGACCCTATTCTCACCTTTACAAACATGGGAAATGGTCTTCAAGACCTTATTACATCTAATAAACATAAAACCAAAATCAAAATATGAAGTCTCATAGGTGCCCTACACCATACTCCCTGGTCAAAATTGACTCAAGTCCCCTTGAGGAAAGTGTTGCAATAAAAAAAAAAGTTGATATCATCATTCTATGGCCTCCAAGTGTTGTCTCCATCATGTACACCTTCATAATATTATTCTCCTTAAACTTTAATATTATGAATGCATGTCTATTTTGGGTTACCAGTCCTAGGTGGTTTTTCCCATATTGGGTTTCCAAGTTAAAATCTATGTGTCAAATGTGTATATGTTTCATTGCATTGATATTTTGTTTTAGACATTATTGAAACTGGATTGGTTGGTTAACACTAAGTTTATTTGTTGCTACTCAGTAAAGTCTAGAAAAGATAAATAGTATATCTTACCGAGCAATTTATATTTGTTAAGATTATTTATGGCATACATCTTGATGAAATTGGATAACTGAAGGTATCGTATTTGAGAGATAAGTTTTTGGTTGGATATTTTGGAATCATTGTTAAGGCCACTGATTCACCCCCCCCCCCCCTCTCAATTATTNATTCCCCCCCCCCCCCCCTCTCAATTATTATAACAATTGGTATCAGAGCATTGGTGCTTGGAAGAAAAGTTTAACGGAGCTAAAGCTAAAGATCACAAGATGAGTAAAAGGGATGTGCCTAAGTTGAACAAGGACAACTTTGCATCATGGAAAAGAAAGATAAGACTTCATCTATGTGGTATTGGAAATGATGTTACACAACACTTGGATACTGAATATATTTCCCTACTGGACCTCTAACTGTTAATCAATTGAGAGAAAAACATCAACACAATTCTATGATGATATAACTTGCTTCTTCACCAACCGATGTTGAATTTGAAGATGTGAAATCATGCATCTCTACAAAGAAAATGTGGGACAAACTCAAACTAGTACATGGAGGAGATGCCAATGTGTTGAGAACTAAATCTGAAATCCTAAGAGGAAATTTTGATGACCTGAGAATGAAAGAGTGAGAGAAAAACACTCAGTACAATGATAGAATCAAAGAAGTTGTTAATGCTATCTATGGAGTAGGAGTACTTGATGAAGAAACAATTGTAAGTAAAATTCTGAGAACCTTACTACCTGTTTATGCTATTAGAGTATCTGAAATTCAAGAAATGAGAGCAATAGCTAGTAACAATGTTACTCTTGATAGTTTGATTGGTAGACTTATTTGTTTTGAGATGAACAACTATGACAATAGTGTCTTACCTACTATTGAGTTTGCATTTAAGTCTTCTCTGAAAATAAGCAAATCTAGTAACAAACACACTACAAGAAATGATAGTGATAGTGATAGTGATAGTGATGAGAAAGAACTTGATGAACTTGAAGCACTAATGGCTAGGAGATTACATAGAGGCAAAAGAAGATATAAAGGTAAATTACCATTGGTCTGATTTAATTGCAAAGAAATTAGACATTTTGCTGCTAGATGCCCTAACAAGAGAAAGGATGAAAGAGACAATGACATATATTATGAAAAGAAGTATGACAAAAGTTATGACCTAGACTACAGAAGCAACCAACACTCTGACAGAAGAGAGAACCAAGATTACAAGGACAAAGGCAAGAAGTCTTGTTACCTGGTTGAGAACAAAGATGAAAATTTTGATACTGACGAAGATGAAGATATTGAGGTAGTATTTATTGCTATGAAGTGTGATTTAGACGAAGAAGAAAGGTATGTTGAAACAATACTCATATCTAAAGTTAGCAAAAAAGATGTATGGATTATTGATAGTGGCTATACTCATCACATGACTGGAGATAAAGAAAAGTTTGAAACTTTTGAATATTATAATGGTGGATTAGTTAGGATGGGTAATGACTCACCTTGCCTAGTTGAAGGAAAAGGTACCATCATGTTGAATAATCTGGTCAGATGTGAAAATGCATATTGGGTGAAAGGACTTAACTATAATCTATTGAGTGTTTCACAGTTGAACAACATAGGACACCGAGTTGCATTTGAGAACAAAAGGGCAATGATCTATAATGGAATAAGAAATTTGATTGGTACTGGTGAACAAACAAAAGGTAATCTATTATATCTTGATAATATTGAGACTAGTTGTTTATTGGCTAGAAATGAAGACGTTTGGTTGTGGCATAAAAGGTTATGTCATGTGAATTTTGACAACATGGTTAAGATAAGTAAGAAAAGAAAAGTGAGAGGCTTGCTGAGTATTTCAAAGTCTGACCATGTTATGTGCAAGAATTGTCAAATAGGAAGAATGGGAAATTTTAGTTTCAAGAATAGAACCTAATTATCTAATGCTATTATGGAGTTAGTCCATACTGACTTATGTGGACCAATGAGAACAAAGAGCTATTATGGTGATAGATACTTTATTCTATTTGTTGATGACTATTATAGGATGATGACTCTCATGTTCTTAAAAGAGGAATCTGAAGCATTCAAGATGTTCAAATGGTACAAAGCTAAAGTTGAAAAACAAATTGTAAAAGAACTGAAATGTTTAAGATCAAATAGAGGAGGAGAATTTATTTCTGATGAATTCACTAACTTTTGTAATGAGCATGGGATTACAAGATAGGTTTCTGCATCGAGAACACCACAAAAAAATGGGATTGTTGAAAGGAGGAATAGATCAATTATTGATTGTGCCAGAACACTGATGATTGAAAGAGGTATCACACAAACATTCTAGAGAGAATCTGTAAGTATTGTTGTCTATACATTGAATTGAGTTCAATTGAAGAAAGACACAAATAAGACACCTTACGAGCTATGGTATGGATACACACCAAATGTGAGTTACTTTGGAATTTTTGGAAGTAAATGTTATATACTGAAAGATGATAGAAATAGGAAACTTGACTCTAAAAGTGATGAAGGAATATTTCTAGGATATTCTACTAAAATCAAAGCTTATAAATGTCTGAACAAATCTTCTAACAAAATAATTGAGAGTGCAAATGTTAAAGTGGATGAATTTGCTAAGAAAAATGATGAGGAAAGCAGAAAGGAACCTGAAGATTACAACAGATTTGTCTACATTGAAGAACCTGACACCTTGCCCGAGCGATAGAACAATGCAACCAAGCAACAGGCTACACACACCGAGAATCAGGAAAATGCTCACAATGTTGAACCAAGTGATGAAGATCAAAATGAAGAACAGAGATATGAACCTATACTTTATAAATATGTCAAAAGACATCATCCACGGGACTAGATCATTAGGGACAAAAGAGAAGGAATGAGAACAATAAGTAAGTAACTTAACAATAGATGTTTGATTTTGTGATTTTGAGCGTAAATATGTTAATTTTGCACTTGAGAATCAAGAATGGGTTAGTGCAATGAATGAAGAGATTGAATAGATTGAGAAGAATACAACATGGACATTAATACCTAGACCGAGTGACAAAAATGTCATTGGCACCAAATGGATTTTCAGAAACAAACTTAATGAGAATGGAGAAGTCACAAGGAACAAAAAAAGACTGGTATGCAAAGGGTGTGCACAAGAAGAATGTATTTACTATGGAGAAAAATTTGCACCCATTGCTAGACTAGGAGTAGGAATTCTACTTGCTTATGCTGCTTTTAAAGGATTCAAGGTATACCAAATGGATGTTAAATCTGCATTCCTTAATAGAATACTAGAAGAGGAGGTATACATTTAACAACCTGAAGGGTTTGTTGATCCTAACAAGAGGAACATGGTTTGAAAACTACACAAAGCCTTGCATGGATTGAAACAAGCACCGAGAGCATGGTATGAAAGACTTCACTCTTATCTCATTAGTATTGGATTTTTTAGAACAAGTGACAATAGTAATCTGTATTTGAAAGGAGATACTGATGATAAGATTTTGATTGCTGAGATATTTGTTGATGATGTCATATTTGGAGGTAATGATATTCTATGCAATTCATTTGCTGATGAAATGAGCAAAGAATTTGAAATTTCAATGTTTGGAGAGATCAAATTTTTCTTGGTCTACAGATTCTACAACAGGCTGAAGGCATCTACATCACACAATCAAAATACATCAAAGAAGTTATGAAGATATTCAAGATGGAGGACTCCAAACCAGTTGGAAGACCTATAGTAACTAGATACAAATTGACAAAGGAAAACAAGACAACTAAGGTAAATCAGACCTTATACAGATCTATGATTGGTAAACTAATGTATATTGTACACACTAGACCTGATATAGCACATGCAGTTGGTATAGTTGCAAGATTCTTTGCTAACCCTAAGGAATCACACATGACTGTTGTTAAAATAATTTTGACATATCTAAAGAATATTGAAGACTATAGTTTGTGGTATAATAAAGAAGACAAATTTGAGCTACAAGTTTATACTGATGTTGAATGGGCTGGAAACATAGATGATAGAAAGAGCACTACAGGAGGAGCATTCTTTATGGGTGACAGACTTGTCACATGGATAAGTAAAAAGCAAGGATGCATATCTCAATCAATTACAGAAGCAGAATATGTAGCTGCTACTGCAAATTTCTCTAACAACATAGATCAAACAATTGTTGAAAGGTATGAAAGAGGAAATTCTTGACCCAGTAATTATCTATTGTGATAATAATAGTGCTATAAAAATTTCAAAGAACCCTGTGATGCATGATAAGACAAAGCACATATCTATTAAGTATCATTACTTGAGGGAACAAGTACAAGAGAAATATGTAATACTGGAATATGTACAATCCAAAGAACAACTAGCAGACGTATTCACAAAAACATTGACAAAAGATACATTTGAATATGTGAATAGACTAGGGGTTTGTCCCTTGTCTACTAGTCACTAAGATGACTAAGAGGTTACATCAGCCTACACATTATCAGAAGATTAGTCATGTTGATGCAAGCTAAGATATGGACTGCAATGGCATATCAATACACTGAAGGTACTTATCTGAACCACACACCAGAGATATTGTTGGCTACTACAGAACTGTATATATTTTTTTGGCATTGTTTTCAAAGGGAGAGAAAGATTCAATGAAATATCCATCAGGGAGAAGATATTCTACAACACAAAGGGAGAGAATATCTAAAGGTTACTATCAATTAAATAACCATCCATCAAAGGGAGAGAATTGGAGAGAGTTAACATGGCATATCTATCCAGAAAAGGGAGAAGAGATTCTACAAGAAAGGGAGAGACAGAATTGCTACACCTATCCATTGAAGGGAATGAAGAAAGGAAGAGCGCACAACAAAATCAAATCTACAGGGAGAGTTGTATGGTAAACATTTTTTTGTAGTGATTAAACATATTAAATCTGAGCTAGAAGAGGTTACCAAGATTCAAATATTTGAATTGGTTATAGAAAAATAAGTTTGGTATGTTATGTCATCTTTTATACTGCATATTTTATATTATGTTTCCATCAATGCCAAAGGGAGAGATTGATGAACTATAACTAATTGAATGTTTGAAGATGATAAGTTGATGATCACCGAGCTGCAAAATTGAATGCAAAACATTAAATCAGTTAATGTATTATATTTTTATTGATGTCAACTTGATATGGTTTGATTGTTCATACACATATTGTCATAACCTTGAAGATCTGAAGAGACAAAGTTTACGTGGTCGGTAAAACATAAAAGGTTAGTATACACTGAGTGACAGTGAACACCGAGCAGTTCACAGTGTATACTGAGCACAGAAGTAACTAAGAAAGTGTTACTGAGCATAACTGAAGTTGATGACCAAGCAAAATTGGAGTTAAAAAATGACAAAATTGCTTAGCTAGCAGAGCTACAATTTAGGGATTGGTTGATCGATTGCTTTATTATCAATAATCAGTTAAGATAAAGCAAGGAAGGAGATTAAAAGCACATTTTATTCACAGTTATCAAGGAGAGATTTATAGAATAAAACTAAAGGAGAGCTTTACGAGATAAAGCAAATCATGGAGAGTTTTACAGGTCAAGGAGAAATCTACGACAAAAATAAGGAGATTGATCTGCTAGTCATGTCTATATAAAGAGACAAGGAATTCATTATCAAAAAAAGGAATGCTAGGTATATTTTGTATGAAGATAGAACTCTTCATGTATATCTGATCATATAGGTTGAAGAACAGAGCCAAGGAATTCTGCAGACACCGAGCAACAGAGGATAGAGCATTCACCGAGCTGAATAAAAGAAAGAAAGCAAAGGAACTAAAGTACATATCGATCAGAGAGGTATTATTGGACTAACAATAGATCTAAATATTTTCAAATCAAATTTGTATGTTGAACATATCATTTATTGTGTCAGTTTAACCATTGATTCAGAAAATCTCTTAACCGAGTGGGATTTAATAGTCCTTATTGTATTGAGATACTCAAGAGTATCAAAATGTTTTCTTGTTGACATCATAGTGAGTGCTAGGTCAAAGACAAACTGTTGGTGTAACCACCTGGATTTGGTATGCTCTGACCATAGACCCTATTTTCCCTAAGTGTGATCATACCCCTGATTATGTCTAGGCAACTCTTCAATCGGCTGGCATAATTCATTCGAATCAGATTTAATCTCCTAAGTGATCTAATAACTAATTTGCATTAATCACTTTAGCTAATCCAATCAAATCAATTCAACTCAATCAATTCAAATCATAACCTGGCTAAGGTAATTAATTTAAAAGGAATTAATGAAATCCTAATCAAAAATCAATCCCCTAGCCTAATTGATACAATTTGGCTATAGTCCTAATTAATTATTACAAAGCAATCAAAAGCTTAAATGATTAATTAAATCCCTATTATCGAGTGAATATTTTATTACAAAAATTCATTTCATTAATATTCCCTCTAACCTAACCAATCTCAACTACCCAACCATGAGTTCAAACTCATCCCAACCTCGTCTCACATGCTAATTCTTCTTAATTAGCTAATTAACCCTAATTAGCTAATCCCCCTCCACTCATTCTCTCTCCTCCCATCTTTGTCTCCTTAATCACATACCTTAACCCTTAATCCTAATCCTAAGCTACCCTTAAGCTTATCACATTCCTAAATTTGTGATTAGGAATTCAACCCTCCCCCTAAAGTCAAAGTTATCAAGCTTGACCTTAAACCCTCACCCATGCTTCTTAAACCCTCACCCATACCTCATTAATGCTTTCATAAATGAAGCATTAATGGGTCTTACACATTCTCTTCCACACTCCTCATTAATGAGTATTACACCCTCATTAATGGCAGCCCTTCTAGAGTCTTCTCCCCTTCCTCCATTTCTTCTATAAATAGGATGGATTTTGAGCTCAAATGGCCCTTGCTCTTGCCCTTGATTTTTGAAAGATATTGTTGTAATGCTCCTAATTTTTTAAAGTTGAAAACATTTTTATGCTACTCATTTTCATATAGATTTATATTGCATCATAGTTTTGATATCTTGTATTGCTATAATCTTCATTTCTAGAGTTAGGATGCATGTTTCTCAAGCATATTTCTTATGATTTTGATCATATTTAGGCTTTATAATTTCATTTGAATCTTCTATTCTTAGGTTGTATTTGTCACTAGAATATGCATAATCTGAGGGCTATTATGTCATTTTTCATACTCCTCCTAGATAGGAAGCAATAGATCAATTTTGGTGATTGTTATGTTTGCTAACCCCTTGTTTTCACTAATGCAATGATCTATTGAAGTGTTGTGTCTCTCTTAATAGGTACAAAAATCACACACACAGTTGGTTTTAAATCCTCTAACAAGGTCGCATTTAACAGTGTGTATTTTAACCTTTAACAAGGTTGGCTCTTCACTGAGCTCACTTCAGAAGAGTGAAAACATTTTGGGTTACCGGTCCCAGGTGGTTTTTCCCATATTGGGTTTCCAAGTTAAAATCTATATGTCAAATGTGAATATGTTTCATTGCATTGATATTTTGTTTTACACGTTATTGAAATTGGATTGGTCAGTTAACACTAATTTTATTTGATGCTACTCAGTAAAGTCCAGAAAAGATAAACAATATATCTTACTGAACAGTTTATATTTGTTAAGATTAGTTATGGCATACATCTTCACAAAATTGGGACTGTAAGATAACTGAAGGTATTATTTTTGAGAGATAAGTTTTTGGTTGGATCTTTTTGAGTCATTGTTAAGGCCACTGATTCATCCCCCCTCTCATTTATTCTAACATTTTCAACCTTTCCTAACCATTGGATTTATCTTAGAAATTTGGAAGCAAACTTTCAATGTGTTGCTTTGGAAAATAGGATTAATTGGGCCTAGGTTGTATCTTACCAATCAATATTAGAGCCTTAATTATTAAAAAAACCCTACCTAATCCTTGGATAAGTTTAGTGACTTCCAAAATGATATCTATAATAGTGATCATATTTTAGGTTGGAGGCCTTTTCTGGAAGTTATGACAAAAATACCCTATTTGTTGTACTAATTAGGCCTAATAGGGCAGCGTTACCAGTCACTTTTAAGGGAATATGGTCCAAAGAAATAATAGTCAAAAATTTTATATGTTTTATAATACCAAAAAGGGTATCCTAAAATGTTCTTATCTCGTTTATATTAGATCTAGGTCAAAATTTATGATTAGAAATGCCAATTTGAAGCGTTACTAGAATCTGGGCCTAATTGTGTGGACAGTATAGCAGTTGGGATAAACAAAAAAAATTGGAGGGTATTGATGATCCATTCATATTTAATTTACTTTGTGTAATATTTCTCCAAGGCTTGTTCAAGCATTGTGAAGCCCTAAACCTAACTTGGTGTTTGTAGCCCTCTTCAAGCATAGTGCCAATTGTGAAATGAAACTTGGATTTGTTGGGGTTTGGGTTTGGAAATAACCTAAATTGATGTGAATCTATATGTTTCCATTATTTTGATGAGTCATAGATTCAATATTTCAAAGTTATCTTGCATAGTGCAATGGTCTCGTGGATTGAGGGAGTTAGGTTTCCCTTGTATCGTGAAACATGACATCATTTGTCCATTAGCCACCTTACCTCAACATAAAAAAAGATGATAAGTTAGTGTGGACCATAAACCCAAGTGGAGTCGTGACTATCAGAGATACATACTATAGTTATTGTGTTAATTCTTCTTTCTTAGAAAATTCCTAACATCTAGAGTAAGCACACCATTCCAAAGATGAATGCATTTATGTGGATTGCGTGGAAAAAGAGAGCTTTAACTTGGACTCATCTTTAGCTTATGGGAAAGGATCGTCCTTATCGGTCTATTATGTGCTAATCTCATGAAGAAACTAATGAACATTTTTTCACTCAGCGTGAGGTGGCTTGGCTACTTTGGAATCAATTCTAGTATAAATGGAGCTTGGTTTGGGCCATTCCTAAAGATGTTTTCTTAATGCTTGGAAGCTTAATGTGAGGAGCTCGGTGCTAAAGATGATTTGGGAGGTGACCCCTGCTATCATTATTTGGAAAATTTGGCTTGAAAGGAATCATATATTTTTAAAGGATGAACTCAGAATGGTGGACAAGCTTTGGTATAAGGTGGTTGACACTTTTATGGAGTTGGGAGATGCCCACAAAAAAAGAATTGGCGTCTTAGGAAGGAAGAGGAAGGGTGGTAAAATGAGTGGCCCATATTAAGAGGAAATATGCCTATTATGGCTAAGTTTGTGACTGAAAGAAAGAATCACATTTGGCAGCGTCTAGAGAATGGATGGATCAAGTTGAACTTTGACGTCGCCGCTAAGGGAAACCCCAACAAAGATGGAAGGGGTGGAGGTTCAGAAATGATCTTGGTAGAACCGTTTTGATATATTCTATGGATTTGGATGCTGACACTAATAATTATGTAGAAGCTAGAGCCCTTTTATGGGGTCTGATGATTACTAGATAAAAGAGATGGAGGAAAGTCTATGTGGAAGGGGATTCCAAATTATCATTGGTATGATGAGGAGAGGACTGATTCAAGATTAGAGATTAGAAGATATATCGCAATGGCTATTATCTCTATTGCTGGAAAGTTGGATCAAATTTTGTTCTCCCATATTGGGGGATGACCAATGTGGGCATTGACCTGTGAAACAAAACTAGTGCAATGTCAAAGCAGTCGAAGGATCTTTCATGTGGATGTGGCTAAGTTGTTGGCTAATGATTATGAAAAATACCAATGTTGGGTGATTGATTGGGGATGTTTATATGCCCTTCTATTTTTTATGTACTTTTCTTTATTGGGGATCTTCCCCCTGTATGTTATCTTTTTTTACAGTTCCTAGACCCTCAAAACCAGGTTTTTTATAGCAAAAAAAAAATCCATTTGATTCAAATACATAGCCATCGAATCAATAGTATAAGGGATTTTTATCTAAATCCTGCTTCACTCTAGAACAATACTCATGTACGTGTAGATTTTGAACCACTGTTGTCTCAAATAAGAACTTGTATTAATAATGGTTGCTAGATTCCTTCTTCTTCCAAAAGCATCAATCACTCTATTCTTCTTCCCTTTGATATATTCAATATCAAATTCATATTCACTAAGAATCTCTGACCATATCCTTTGGAAAGTTTTGAGATTGGGTTGTGTAAATATATGATTGAGTCCCAGGTAATTTATCTTCAACTCAAATGACTTACCCAAAAGGTAATGTCTCCACACTTGAAGTGTATGAACTATGATTGCTAATGTGAGGTCATGCAGTGCATAGTTTAGTTCATACTTCTTTAACTTCCTAGACTCATAAGACTTGACTATTTTTCATTATAAATCCTCCTAAACCTTCTTATATTGGATCAATTACCACTATTGATTTCCCATTAGGATTGGGTATAATCAAAATCAAAGTTATAGTGAGCTTCTTCTTCAAATGTTGGAAATCTTGTTTACACTTCTTGGTACACTCATATCCTTTATCTTTATTTTGGAGTGAAGTGATTGGTGTTTCATTTCTTGAAAACCATTCTAAAAAATTCTTGTATCATCATGAAAGTCCCATGAAACTTTATAATTCAATTACATTTTGTGGAGTAGTCCACTCCATGATTGCCTTCATCTTCTCTGGATCAACTATAATCCCTTTTACTAAAATTATAAGGCATATGTAATGCACCTTGTTCTAGTAGAATCTATACTTTGATATCTTACAAGATATTTTTGCGCTCTTAAGTGTTATAAAACTATCCTCAAATTCCTATCATGATCCTTAATATATTTAGAGTAAATCAAGATATTGTATAGGAATATTAGTACAATGTCATCTAAGAAATATTTGAAATTATTGTTCATTAGGTTCATGAATGTTGTGAGAGCATTGGTTAACCCAAATGGAACCATTATGAATTTGTAATGACCATAAAATTTTTCTTCTAAATGTAACTTCTTACATAATCCTCAACTGGTGGTAGCCAAATCTAAGGTCTATCTTAGAGAACACTATAGCTCCTTTCATCTGATAAAAAATCTCATCAATCCTTGAAAGTGGGTGCTTATTCTTTATAGGCTCCTTATTTAGCTTACTATAATCAATGCATAAGTGGATTTCCCCATACTTCTTCATAGAGATTGTTGATGCACCCAATGAAGACATAGTAGGTCTAATAAACCCTCGGTTCAACAACTCCTATAATTGTGCCTTCAATTCATAATACTTGGTAGAGGTTATCCTTTGGGAACTTTTGATTGAGGCTTTGTCCCTATTAGAAAATCAATAAAGAATTCATAATCCCTCTTAAGTGGAATTTCAATCAACTCCACTATAAACACATCCTAAAACTCCTTGAGGATAGGGTAGTCATTAAATTTTGGTTTTATGTTGTCAAGATAATTAACTTGGATGATATATATATAAAAACCTTTCTTGAGGCCTTCTTCAGTTTCATAACTTAATTTTTTCTAAGCCCAAGAGGTCTCTAAAATCCATGAATCTCAACATGATTCACAAAGTCATCTAAACATCTAACAATCAATCTTCACAATTCATGATAGACTTGTGTTCAACCAACCATTTTTTCCTAAAATCATATCATATGACCATAAGGTATATACATAAAGGTTGACCTAAGTTTGAAAGCTTGGAAGGTCTAACTCACTACATGCAAGATAAGAATCTATCCTCTTATCTGCCTAATACCATAACAAACCATCCATAAATTAGCCATATGACATGGAATAATTGGTAATTTAGAAGCTACTCTTGGATTGAAAAAGAATAATGTTTCTCTAGTATTAATCAATATATAAATGGTGTAGACATAGAGCTTACTAGTGCAATGAATAGGTGTAGTTTGGAATTCATCCTGTTGGTTGTCTATAGTTGCAGTGTTGACCAAAAGAACTTTCATAGCTTGCACATAATGCTCATCTCCATTTGACTATTATAAAACATGATTCTTGAAGTTAGAATGTATGGATATCATTGAGGATACATGTCTTCATCGACCAAAAGCATCTTCCACTCAATTTTATTTACCTTTAATGTAATTTATTTCAAATTCAATGTAGGCAATTCAAATCATCTTCTTTGTTGAGTGTTGAGATGTGGTTGAGAGAATATATCAATGAGGCCTTGATAGTTTGAATTAAGCTCAGTAAAATTTTATAATAAGTAATGTTGTCACATGTAGAGAATGTACTATTGTTGCTAACTCAAGGTCACGAGGAGCATAATTATGCTCATATGAATTTTACTTTCTTGACTCGTAAGATATCAAATTCCCTTCTTGCATGAGAACACCACCTAAACCTTCTCCTAAGGCACCATCAACTATAATAAATTGACCTTCCAAATCAAATACTTTCAAAATTTGAGTAGTTGTCCACCTCTCTTGAAGTTGATCAATGCCTCGTGACGTTTCTCTATTTGTTAAAATCACTTTCCTTTTATCAAAAGGGAAGTGATATGGTTGGAAACCTTAAAAAAATCACAACCCAAAATTTCTATAGTAACCCACTAACCCCATAAATCTATGCACATCATTCACATTTTTCAATGTTAGATGACTTTGATCTTAGCGAGATCCACTACAATTCCTTTAGAAATGATTATGTGACCCAAATATTGTACTTCATTCTAAAAGAAAGTACATTTATAAAGCTTTCCATAAAATTTGTGTTCCCCAAAGTGTTGAAGAACAAAGTGAAGACAATGGCTTAATGTTCTTCATTCTTAGAAAATACAAGAATGCCATCTAGAAACACTAGAGCAAACTCATCTAGGCATTCCTTGAAGATACTATTCATCAAATTCATAAATGTTTTAGGGATTTTTAGGATGCCAAAACGTATGACTATGAATTCATAATTCTCATATCTAGTTCTAAAAGCTATTTTGTGGATGTCTTCATCTTTCAACCTTATTTGAGGTTATACATATCATAAATCAATCGTGGATAACACTGTTGCGCCGCGTATTTGATCAAAAAGATCATCAATTTGTGCAGGAGCGCCATGAAAACCCCATGCCTCCATGAGGCAACTCTTGATTTTTTATTCAATTTTAGTGTTTCAACATTTTAATAATATCATAATAGACCATTTATAAAGTATTTAGAAAGTATTAGGTGATCATTTGTCCAAAGTTGTTCAAAGTTGCTAAAATTCTTAGGATGGTGCAAATTTGTCAATGTTGTTCCTATGGTGTCATAATCATGTAATAAGGTCATTTTGACCTTTCTAAGTCTATTTTAAATAGGTATGTATCTTTGGATTCCTTCTTGGGGTCATGAGGTCAATAGCATAAAATTTATCAAATGTTGTTTAAAAGTTGCAATGTTGAAAAAGTTGTGAAAGTGAAAAAATTGTACAAATAGCAAAAAATGGGAAGTCCAACGGTCAAGAATTTCAAAGTTCAATTGTAATAGTTAAAAGAGGTTTTAAATGGCTTTAAATATACCTTGTTTGGTTTAGCCAAGGTGGGGTAATAGATGGAGATAACGATCAATCAATAAAACTTAACTGCTCCCACGTTGTTGACAGTTCTGTGACTGGAACAATCATTTATACACCTTTTTGTAATGACATGATGATTTAAACATGATAGAGGATTATGGAGAATGTTGTTACCTTTCATTTGAACCTGATTCCATTGATTTTCATGAAGTTTCAAGCAAGATAATATAATGTTTCCATAATCAGGTCTGAAACCATTACAAATGAGGGTTTGGATACAAAATGAAGATTTATGGCACTTCCCACTAGTGAAAATTCTTCTGATTTGGTTTAATTAAGGTTTTGTGAGTGTATTTTAAGATTTTGTAGTTTGAAGGAATGGAAAAAAAAATTGTAACCAAAATAATGATGTCCTAGTCTTTTGACCCTACATAATTGGCTTAACTGACTGGACTGTAGTGAGGGTTATATAAAATAAGTGGAGAATGGTCCTTTTGAATCCTAAAAGTTGTTGATTCAATATATTTGAGACGTTTTTAAACCATAATAATACAATTTTATGGTTTGGAAGCAAGTGATCCCATAGATACTTTGTATAATAGGATTGATTAGGCCTAAAGGAGTAGTTTACCAGTCAATTGTTTGGTGATGTGTTACAAAGGAGCCCTACTCAAGTTTTGGGTATGTTGTTAAGTCTCTAAATGGGTATCTAGATATGTAATCATTTTTTAGGGATGTCATCATCATAAAAATTTATCCCCATTTTTTCCATTGGTAAGGGCTACTAGGGATTGTGACTGGTTTGAGTGGGATGTCAAGGAAGTTGGAAGATTCTAAGTTTTAGGTGTTAAAGGTTGGTTTGTACCTACCATTTTAACATATTCCAAATTGTCTCAATGGTTGGATGAATAATTTGAATCCTTAAATCACTTGTGGATGTCTTGTGTCCTTATAGGGGCATTAAACCATTGTGGAGAAACCTTAAACTTGTAGAGGGAAAGAATGGAATGTTGGTTGGTGACACACCAAGAAGAGTTTATGTATGTCTGAAGTATTGAAGTGTCAAGAATCTTGTCCTTGAGAGGATAATGTTCTACGTGATATCTTGTTTTTTTAATGGGGAGATATGAGCCCATTATTGTAAAATATGCCTTATTTGTCTTGAGTTTAACCCTACCTATGCATCATCAATATACAATAAAGTATATTTTTTCTTTATCATTGCCATATATTAAGCATAATATATGATATACATATGCAAGGTACCATCTTTCTTTTTTACAAATATTACAAGTCCCCCCCCAAGTGAAATGTTAGGTTTAATTAATCTCTTTTCTAGCAGTTATTGCAATTGAGCCTTCAATTCAATTAACTTTATAGTAGTCATACAATAAGTTTCTTTTGATGCAAGTTCAAAACTTGGAACTATATAGATGGAGAAACATAAAAATATTTTCAAGGGTAATCTAGGGAGCCCTTCAGGAAAGACATCTTGAAAATCTTGAAGGTAGGGATAATTCTCTTCAACATATTTACTTTGATCAGAAGGATCCTCTTCTCCAAGCTCAAAGATCTTCAGAGATTCATAATACATCAAGTCATCAAACATGATAAGATCTTTGAGTTCTTCCATTTTTTCCAGTTTGACCAAAAAGATATGACATCCTTTCCACTTGGCCCTCTTGAGTTGTATGGCAAAAATTCATCTAACCTTAATTTCTCATCAAGTGCTTTGAAGAAAATTTGTATTTCCTACATCGTCTATACACTACTATTTTTGCAAAATATTATACCTCGGTTCTATGCATCCATTACCAATTTATCCCTAATATGACATCATATGAACCTAGATGGTCTCCATACACATTTGCTTTGATAAAAAAACTTAGAAGATTAACCTTGGCTTCAAACATGCATTTCTCTACTTGAGATTCTTTCTGGTTAGTATTTTCAATTGGCCAAGATTTAGCCATAAATCCAAACCTTTATATTGGCAAGTTCAATGATATTGGAAAGTTTATTTTTGTGTTGAAAATTGAATGTTGTCAGGTACTGGGTCATGATTCACCTAAATTTTGTGTAGTGTATGATGTTGTTATGTTAGGTTTTAGTTTGGGGGTAATTTTGAGTTGCAATCTCACCCAATTGACTGTATGGGTTGTAAAGTCTACTATTGAGTGGTCAATTTTTTGGTACTATCAGTAGGGGGATTCGATGTTGGGGTGGTTTTTGGAAAGATGAATTTCAATGTAATACTTTAATTTATTAATATTAATAAAATAAATACTTAACCAAGCAAAGTATATATATATTGTAGACACCCTAAAATGGACAGGCTTGCGACTTTACATTAAAAACACTAATTTTCATCTATTAATTAATGGTTTCTTAATCATTAATTAATCATCTATTTTCTTCTAAATTCATTTCTCAAATCATCTAATCCAATTCTCAACATTAATTAAATAATTAATTTTATTTAATTAATTAACCTTTAAATGATTATTTACCAATATTTAATCAATTAAATTCAATTTCCTATAGTTTAAATCAAATATTTAAACTCACTAATTATATTCTTCCAATTAAATTAATTTAATTTCATCAAATAAAGCAATTCTTAATTAAAAAGAATTCAATTATCTCACATGTTGAAAACAATTAATAAAATAAATGAATTAAATATTCATTTATCTTCAAAGAGATAA
>MU224539.1:1272439-1285822 GCA_018584345.1 Thuja plicata | reverse complement strand
TTCTTGATCTCAAAGTAATTTTCAATTTTAGTTAACCATGCTTATGCAACGTCTCTAGATATTGTACCATCAAACTTAGGGGCCATCACTTTATTTGTGTTTCTAGATAGTTATAGAGAAAGTTGATTTATAAATTTTTCATGAGCTCTAGTTTCAAAATAGTCCTCCCTAATTTCACTATGGATGCTATGTTCATGTTTATTGAAATCTCCTCTTTCCTGATTTTCCTCATCATCATCGTTTCCCTAGGTCTGCTTTGACCACTTAATTCTTGTTCTAAGGCTCCTAGTCTTTCCTTGGTTTGTTAAGAATAGTAAAAAAGGGTCCAATTTGGCCATTGGTTTTTAAAAAGGATTTGACTCCTCTTGACTTCCTCAAGTTCAGTCAAGTGTGAACTATATTGGTCAATTTTTTAGCACCTAGATTGCAATTTAAGTGTTTCATTAGACGCTAAATTTTAACATTGCATTTATCTCAAACTTTAATTATAACAATATCACAGTAATACACATATTTTTACAAAAATGGAATTTTTTTATGATATACATTCAATGGATCAAAAATCCTTATTTATTACATAGCTTTAATAATCAAATAAGTTTACATATCGTTGTCACTATCTGTACGAGAGGTTTCCTTAGGTTCTTCTTGCTTGTCAGAGTCTACTAATGCAAACCTGGAGGGTGGATATACTCACAATTACTCCTCCGTTATCACTTCCTTCCCTATAGTAGAGGCATCATTACCACACTCCATTGGCATGTCACGATGAACACATGGTTTGGATGAAGGGGTAGGGGTTGAAATCTTATTGTTCTCTATGAGCCCTTTCTTCCTTTCCTTATGTATACACTTTCAAGCAGTCACAATGGTTTTCGTATAAAAAATGAGTGCATATTTTGAATGGTTGATGTACTCAAGTACTTTAACCTCCAAAGTGGTTTTCTTTTTCACCCCTAACCTAGGTAAGTTCCTAGGTACAATCTTTCATGCGATCATCCAGATTCTCATCCTTGTCATATTGGTATAAGAATATTTTTTTAGCATTAGCTGGTTTTTTAAAAGATTTTTTTGGGTGTGTTCCTTGGTCTAAGTATTGAAATCAATAGCCCTAATATCTTATGTAACAACATCTAACTACATAACTTGAAAAAATGCTTAAGATTTTACTAGAAATTAAAATAAAGGCTACGTGTTAAATAACCACATGATTTTTTCCTTTTAAATAATATTTTTATTACATGATCGATATATAATTGAAACTACATTTGGTATAATGAAGCAATCTATAAAATCTCAAAATAATAATAAACATCGTTCTTTTCCTTCCAAATTACTTACGTACTTTAATTAAAGTAATATGTTTACAAATACATAAGAAAGTGTTAGAAATAATTATGTCTGGAACCATGTTATGTATCACAAGTCTTGGCAATTCATATGTGGGAGGGAGCATCGCAGTACTTTTCCTCTGCCCATATACCAATAGTCCCCCACACACCTTCCATTTGGAATTGGAAACACCCTTTGAAAAGAGTATAAACAAAGGAACAAACAAGTATATTCCATCTGAGTCCCACTATTGTTCCCTACATATCCCAATCAACCATACAATCTTAGACCAACTTCTAACTAAGTATAACCAATCTAACTAGATTATGAAATTAGGACTCTATCAATTTATTGAATACAAGCAGAGACTACTATATCACTTTGGCCAAAGTTACATAATAAATGATACTTCTAAAGAAAGTGTAGTTTTATGTTCATATAGTTCTACTCAACTTGGAAAGAAACAATAATCCTATGGTTAAAACTTAGTTAACTCAAAGAATATTCATTTGTCTAATTTTTTTAGAGATTTAGCCTCAATTTTTAATAATCTCATAATTTGCTAAATGACATAATAAACACATTCATGACAGTGACAAGGAACTCCCATTATGTATACTCATATTTTACGGTTCTTGGCTACTGCCACACATTCACGTCTTTACAATAATAAAAGAGGGTTTAACCTAAGTCTCATAAGATATTTCATCTCTTATTGGCCATATTACATGCAAATAATGTCACCCCTCACAAACTCATGATTTTTTTATTATCTTTGAGATTTGCAAATATGGAAGACTAACTGTTATAACAAAACAACTCCACCTAAAACTCTGGTTTTTCCATGTTTTCTTATTTATTTTAATACAATATTTTAACTTATAAAGTCAATAAAGATTCACTATTTTATCTTATTCTTTTTAGAAAAAAAATAAGATACATAAATATGGATTCTTTTTCTGGAATTAAAACTTTGATTATGAACAACCTTTTGCTACCTTAAACTAGTCATAACATTGGGCTTCTCATGCATTTTTACTTACAATATACCCTTAATACTCCTTATAGTATTTACACAATCATGTATGAATATAAGTACATGTATATGTACACATACATATATATGAACATACAAATAACAATCACATTCCAAGTTTATAGTTATATAAGAAAAGATGTTACTCTTTTCAAACTATCTAAGTAAATGAAACAATAAGTTTAATCCAATAATTCCTTATAAAATCCATACAATCTATATATTAAAACCATTGTAATGAATAAGATTGTATTTGAGATAAATTATTATATTCATATATATATTTGCACACGTGTGTGTGGGCACATGTACACATGTGCACATGTGTGCGCCCNCCCCCCCCCCCCCCCCCACCCACCCACACACAAACCTGCAAATTTTAGGATTAAGGTGTCATCTACCTTGTAAATCCTATGCATGGTTCCAACGTCATTGGAAAGAGTCCTTTATGGACTTAGGATATATTGGGGAAAAGAATGTGTAATATTTAATTGTAACTATTTTTGTAATACATTCATAAGGGGTGATGAGTTCCACTAGCGGCAATAAAAAAGTTGGTTGTGAACACAAGTTTTTAATATTATTTTCTCCACATATGGATATCTAGAATAAGATAATCAATGACTTGAGGAAGTATTAAAAGAGTTTCCTTTGGGTTTCTTTGAGTGAGAGCATGGAAGAGGCAATATGTCTATATTGTTATCCATCATTTAATTACATTTAAGGTAATGTTTATCTTGCAATAATGGGAGCCTAAGTTTGAGGGAAAGTATTGAAAGTTAAACTAGTATATTTTTGAGTTCTATGGACGCATTAAAATGGTTTGGGTCCTGAGGAATGAAGAGGCTTCTTTAGACAACTTTATTGGTGGTTTTAGAGCTCTTGTCATTTTATAAATTTGACCTTTTGGGTGCAAAATATGAGCAAAAATTGAATGTAGAGTTTGTTTTTAGGGTACAAGTGGGAGGAATAAGGAGGTTGTTCACATGTGCTTAAGTGTTTCTATGGTGGAGGAAAAATGAGAATGGAAGTGATTGTATTATAAGCACATTTATTGTTGATAATGCAAGTTGGCCTCTCTTCTTGGTGGAGTTTTTTGGTACGAGTTTCTCCACATAAATCCAATGTTATGTGTTGATCTTATGTCATTGATTTATGCATTATTATTGCGATCTTATGCTAATATTAATCATTTTTTATTGCTTATTATAAGTTCACATAAGATACTTTTTAAATTTTTTTTGGTAAAGATGATATATTTTATTAATATAGAGAGTTTAAATACATGTAGAGTAAAATACTTCACTGAGACACCATGGAAAACTAAACCCGTATAAAAAATTGTTGTAGTGAATAGCTGCAACTAACACCCCTACCAGACACATTTTCATCGCCATTATAAAATAAAACCCTGGTTTTATACTTTAAAAAAAACTAATACATCAACTTCAAAATTGCAGACCCTGAATCACCATTAACTCAAAAAGTCCCACACAAAAACCAAAAACTAACACAATTTCCTTCAATTCTTCTTCAATTTTTTTGGCTCACCGACCTCATAGTCTTCTAGGCTGAATTGCATATGCTCTCTCTCTCTCTCTCTCTCTCTCTCTCTCTCTCTCTCTCTCTCTCTCTCTCTCTCTCTCACACACAGACACACACACACACACACACACACATCTTTGAGAGAATCCCAACCAATTCAAGCTTTGGATTGCTTTTCCTCCTCACTGGTAGCACTCAAAAAAATAAATGGATGTATTAAATGCATAAATTCTCCCACATTAAAACATTCCCTATTGTTTTCCATGAATCATTTCCCAGATGTTCCATTTCTAGGAGTGACATCCAGTAAAATTGTTAGGGCGACCTCATACCACATGTCAACTCCTCTTCTACACATTCTCGTATAACCCACTCCAATTCCTAGCCTCATGTCATGAAGATGGAGGTAATGTATATGTTTGAGCGATACTAGCAATGTGATTTCAAGTACTCCTCCCCAAGAATTATTTCAATTATTTGCACAAATAAGGGGGTCATTTATTTTTAAAAAGATTTTCATCATCTTTTTTGTAATTTTACCATGAAAGGTCAACTCTTACTTGCATGTTAGTAGTGTGAGGTTAGATTCCATGTTTAAGTCATCACCACCTTCAAATAAACATATTTTACACACCCTCACCAACACCACCTTCCAATAGCCATTTTCTCTACACACCTTACCATTGTTACCATTTATCAAATAAAAGGCTTGTGTAAATTTTAATGTGGCTTCCCAAATTGACGTACCCTACCATCATTACATCCTAAACTTGGTGATAATTACCTCTAATTAACGATGTACGAGCCATGGTAAAAATACAATGGGATGTCTAAGAAATCATCCCAAATATTTTTTGTATCTCCTCCATTTAATAACACCCCCGCTTTTGATAGGGTGTTTGCCACCCTATTTCCCTCTCTTCTCACATGTGTTACTTTGTAATCTTCAAATTCAAATGAAAGGTTTTAAATTATTTTTATAACTTTATTAATTTTCTAAGAGAGTGCCTCTCTTTTGATAATTCCATTTATTATAATTAAAGAGTCTCCTTCTAGGTGGAGTGTAGTAATGGATAATTTTTTTGGCATACAAATTGCTATGAGAGCCACTTGTACTTCAACCTCATTGTATTTTCCTACCCCCAACCTCTTGGCTCCAATTGCTACAATACCACTAGTCGAATCTCAGGGAACACACCCCACCATTGAAGGGCTTAGGTTTCCTTTTGACGCACCATCAAAATTGGTTTTTATCTATCCTTCTATTGGCGCTCTCCATTCCACTATTTCTGAACTCAAATATTCTTGATTAGCCCAGTGAGACCCATTAACAAGCACATAAGATAGGTTTATTAAGCATGATATATAGTCTAATTTTTTGACATCATTAAGAAGAAGGATCTAATCACAGTTTTCCATATTAAGGCAACTTAATTTTTAGTTTTGCATATGAGTTTTAGATTTTCATGTTGTAGCTATTCAAGCCTCATATCTTATACTTTGATTGATTTACGAGATAGAGATTGATCTTCACAATCTTTGGTATTGAACCTATTTTTTCCCCAACATTTTTTATCAAAGCTAAAGGTTACTAGTTATGGGTATTCCTCTATTTTTGGTTTCTTAGCTTGGAAAGCTTGTGGGAATCTATTAGAGAGAATTAAAGGTTGTTGAAAGGCATTTGGGGTTTCAATGAAGGTTTTATGAGTTAACTTTGTTTAGTAGATTTGCGAGATTGGAAGCCATGGATATTGTCAATGTGATCTATGTTGGGCATTGGAAGCTCATGATTATAGATCTTCATGTGGAGTTGGTCATGTTTTTATAACCTGAAACTCTTGTTTTATAATATATGCGTGTCATTTTCTCTGGTTGTTTTTTCTCCCTTTACCTTGTGTGGTTATTTTAAGAGAAAATGTATTCATATTATATGGCTATTGACATCTTGGACACATTGAGAAAAAATGACTATTTGGACTACTGATTGGAGTGCTTATGTTGGATGCATGGTTTTAGCTCATTATTACATGAAAGCATTAGAAGATAAACCACTAACCTCTTTGTAAGTTGTGGAGTTAACATGTCTCATATGGTTTAAGATAGACAAATTTGCTTTCCTTTTGTGTCATAGTGTTCTCTTAGTTTCAAATGTTGGGTTTTATGGATTTGTGCTTATTCCATTGTTCAAATGACATGTATAATGTGAATGTCTGGTGTTTAAGTAGATTTCAAATTTACAGAGATGGATTTGCAAGTTTTACATGTTAACTAAAATATGTGGTATATATATTTTAGGAAAGATTAGGTTCAAGGTATTCTAGATAGATATAGTTAAGGGTTTTCATGGCTTATTGGAAGGCTCTTATTGATCTATGGTTACTCATATGTGGTTTTGTTTGGAAAATAAGATCTACTGGTGATTCTAGAGTTTGAGTATTGGAATTCCATGATATAAATGATTATCTCTTGTTGGTGTAATTAATTATTCACTAATTACACTTTACTTAATCTTAGGATAATTCATACATAGTAGTTTACATTTGAGACACTTAAAATTGTGCACCTTTAGTTGTACATGGTGTAGGAGAAATTCCACTTTAGGTGGTGATAGTTGTTATCACATTTCCACTTTATATGTTATCTCCACCTTTAGTGCATTTATCACTTATCATCCTCACATTATTGCACAATGGAGGATGATCCACCTTTGGTGGACATGTGATTCCACCTTGTGTGGGTGATAAGTTATCTTCTCCTTATCATAGTCTCTTATTGCCTTGCTTGTTAGAGTAAAAAGGTATTTTCACTTATTAATTAAATCATTATTGATTTAATTATTAAGTCACCTTTTTATCTCTAGTTCACTTAAGCTAAACTTTAGGCATTCAATAATTAATTCATTATTAATAATTATCATGCAATCTAGGTTTCTCCACCTTCTAGGTGCTCAATCTCCTTTATAAGGATTGATCTCTTTGTAATTATTACTTCTTTTCAATTCCATTCCATTTTTATTGAATCAATTGAGGATGTTTCCTCTTTCACAGATCTGTTATTTTTGGCCTCCATAGCTTTTGATTCTCTCTTTCTATGACAGGTGTTTGCATGCAGGTGATTCTTGGGAGATGTAGGGTTGATATTTTTTCATCAACTCCAATATGGTATTAGAGCTCCTCCCTTTCATGCCCCTATTCTCTTCATGAGATTTTTTTGGTCTTTCCCTTCAGATCTAGTTTTTTGAGAGGTTTTCTGTGAAAAGTTGTGTGGATTTGGGGTGGAGATATTTTTCAGAGAATTGTGGGCACAAACCGACCTCACGATTGCATCTGGAATGCCCCCAAAACCCTCATTTTCATATAAGGCATGTCCAATTTGGACACAGTTGAAATCTGGGCCCTCTTTTTTGCATGCATGACCTTGGCATGCTTTTCAAGGCAAAAATGTCTCAGTTTTCATGCTGCCTTGGTTTCCATGTCGCTGATGTCAGTAGTCGCAAGTTTGACATCTGGGTTAAATTTGACGGCCACCAACCCATCATACAACTTGTCTTTTTTTCATAATGAGCACCTTGTTTTTTTTTTGCTCATATCTTGAGCATATGATATTGTTTTTCGGAAAACAAGATATCATTGGAAAGCTGGTTCTAAGCCTGACTTAATTTTCTATGTTTGGATTTTTTATTTTTCTATCTTAGAGCCTTTTTCATTCAAAGTTAGCATTCCTTTTTGCACTCCGGGAGCCATATCTTGCTCGTCTAGACTCCATTTTTCAACTTTCGCATAGCGTTGGAAAGATGATTCAGTGCTCTATCTTATGTCATGGGTCTCACACCAAGATTCTGCTCTAGGTATTTTTATTCATTTTTTGTGTTTTTGCAATCTGGTGGATATCTTGGATGTTTCAGGTCCTGGGATCATTTTTCGTGTATGGGATGACTTCTTCTTAGCTGTTATTCATGTTTCTACAAATTTTTGTTATTCCTAGATATTGTAGACATCTATTTCTATCGCATTTCTTTTTTTACAAACACACTAAAATAAAACGTCATATGATGCACGCTTGAGATCCTGCACATTTTGTGCTTGATTATACTCACACTATATTATAAAGTGCCATGGGGGGGGGTTTGATGTTGGCTTTGTTTTCAATCTACCTGTGTCAAGTGAGTGTTCCTTCCATGACATTAGCCTCATGATGTGTGTCAAGAGAGTGATCCTTCCATGACATTAGCCTCATGATGTGTGTCAAGAGAGTGATCCTTCCATGACACCTGTAACACCCCAAAATTGGCACCTAATAATCCTAATCAATTTTGGTGCGCTCCTTCAATTTTCTCAAAGTATTATTATACTAGGCAAATTCTCCTCCTAATTGACTTTAATTGACTGAGTCTCAAATGCAGAAAACTCAAATTTGCATAAATCTAACATTATATTTAATTCCTAAATTCTCAAGGTTTATTAGCTAAAAATCCCTATGATGAATTGATTTAATTGTAAAGTCCTAAGTGCTTTTAAATTAAATTAATTCCACCCCCTTTAGCTAATATACATAAAAATGAATTGAATAGTTATTTAATTGATTGGATGAATTATCCTCGAAAGGGAATTCCATAATTCTATATGAAAGGTCACTCATGTGGCAATAATCCATCCTTTTTATTAAATAATTCATGTCTTTTTGTCTCAAATGGAAATGAAGAGGCCACTGTTTCTTTTCAAGAAACTCTTCACCCTCTTTCCATGGTTTTCTATAAATTGGACCTCTTTTTCTTCATTAAAGAGGATGATTTTTGAGACCATCAAACTTATAGTCAAATTTGCATTAATTCTTTCATGCTTTTAAGTTTAAAATTGCATAATTAGACTAGTTTCAATTTGGATTAAGGATATGTTGATTTCATTTGGCAATTCCTTTACATATCTAACATCTCTATTTCATCTTTCAATTCTAGTTTAGATGCATTTCATTTCTAGATTAAGAGTATTTTCTTTCTTAGATTAATTGCAATTTGCTTCCATAGAGTAGTTGCAATCTCAGTTCTAGACTAGTTGTAATTCACTTTCATAGATTAAGAGCAATTTGCTTTCATAGATTAATTGCATTTCAATTCATAGAATAATGACAATTTCATCTTTTCTCATGCTTTAGAAATCCTCCATGTTAGCAATGGTCAGGTTGTTGGCTCTTGTTCTGAGAGTAAATTTGACATCCACAACTAATCAGGAGGCAGCAAGTCATTTCAATTGAATTTGCGAGATAAACAATTCATGTTTATCTTTGTGAATTGAACAATTGAGTAAAGACTATGCTAAGTTTGTGCCTAATTTAGAGGTCACATTCAAGCACACACATTTTGGCGCCCACCGTGGGGCAGGATATTCAATTTCTGGCATTATATTATACATTTGCTTTCAATTATTTTTCTTACATTCACTTTGAGTGAAATTTGACTCCGTCATTGCGTCCGGAATGTCATTTCGGTTAAAAATGACTATAAATATGCCTATACTCGCCCAACAATTGAATCTGTGGCATCAAACATTTGTCGTACGGCTCTACAGTGAAATTTCGCGCGAGATTTCTCACATGTCTGCGCGAGATTAGCATTTACTCATGCGAGATTAGAATTTCCTTGTGTGAGATTAGCATTTACTCGCGTGAAGCCTTGTACTTCCTTGCGCGAGACTGGATGACAGTTCCGACTTCAAACACGCATAACTCACTCATTCTGAGTCCTTTTTGAATGCATTTTTTTTCATTTTGGGTAGATTTTCCCAAGGATCACTATGGTGGGATTAGTTTTTTATTTTGCTTTTTGTCTTTATCAAAAATCACTATTTTTCATGATTTTACTTGCATAATCCCATGTTTTGCAACTTTCAAAGCTCCGTATAGGATCATACGATCACCTTTTTCAGTGCAATTTTTTTTGAAAATGCATGATTTTCTATGTACTTTCTGAATATGTGATCTGTTTTCTAATTTTCTGATTTTGATAATGTGGACTAATCTTTGGCTTTGATATTCATATGATTATCTTTTGCATACAACCTAACAGTGGTTTGCAGAACGTTATCCAAGAAGACTAAAATACAAACTACTCACGAATTGGTTTTGCAGGTTGCCTTTGATCGATAGAATGCAAAACATTGTGCTTGCGTCTTGTTTTTGATTTCTTAAAATAGGAACCCACATGCAAGACTTCTTAAAATGAACATTTGTTTTATGTTTTAGGAATGACAATAATGTTAGGAAACTATGCTCTCACCCTTTTGGGATGATCAGAAATCCAGAAACCTTATTGTCATTTTCTTATTATGCTTGAAGTGTCTTCTAGTTTTGTAAACCCGAGGAATTGCACGGACATATCCTCTCTCCTTGCCTTCGTGAATCTTGGGTGAAAGAGAAATCCATACAAATCCTTTAGCGTGGCTACCTCTCGAGAGATTTAACAGAGCCGGTGAGAGTGGATTGCCCAACCAGTAACAGGCTAAAGGCAAACCCTTCCAAACAGGTATATAAAAATGTCATTGTGATTAATGTCATAGTGAACAGGTGTTGATTACGTTATACCAGGAAGAAGATCTCCCTCAGTACCCTTGTGGTGCGTTAAAACCTACAGAACGTAACTTCTGTAGGCTGGGAGGCCTCCATAATGAAGCTAATTTACCGCAAGTATAACAACCTAAATGGATGACCTTACTACAAACTGTGTTCTAGCATCCAAAAACCCTTTATCTATTGGTGCGAAAGGTCAGAGACCGACTAAGGCACCCACACTTTTATGACTCTTAGTAGAGACAACAACCCTTTTGGAATCAATTCCTTTGGTGTTCAAATCTTGGTGTGCCTGAGAAGTGAGTGCACATGTAAGGAGGAGCCCGTACCTTCAAGCTTCTAAGTTGTTCGCTATGAGTAAGCATAGTTGAACTTCGGTTCAAGTGGGGATTCAACAGATACTGCCCTGGGTATCCTAGGATTGTGATGTGTCTGTTCTGGTACTACAAACATTCTACTTGATGTGTCTTGCGTGGGTGAAGCATCAAAACAAAAAAATATCTCAAACATTCAAATCAAACATCAAAATGATCAACGATTCCAAATCTGCACTTCTAGGTGTTAACTGTCATAATCTTGTCAAACTCTGAACATCAGTCAACTTTCTGCCCAAACTGCTATTCTGTTGTGAAGGTTCTGTCTGAATCTTCACAAATCTACGTTCTCATCAACATTGTTACTAGTATATCTTGTACTGTAATCTATTGATAGTCTGACTTGTTGTTGTCTCAAAATCTGACTTTGTTGTAATAGTCCAAGTGACCCATTATCTATTTTAGTCTTATCAGTCTTTGTCTGCGCTGTCCTTATTCTGGGTTGCGAGAACAGGTTAGTTAACCTTGACTCAAGATCAGAGTCATTTCTATCTCCCTCTCAGTTAGACATTATCTCCTTTGTCCTTTGGTCTTGGACTTAATCAACACTTTAGATATCACTTCAGCACCTGTCAGTCAATTGGTTGTTTCATCATACCTCCTTTTCAATCTTCTAAGCAAGCGCATCAAGAAAATCTTACAATGTCTAAAAGCAAAGATGAGATTCTTAGGGAAACTTGATGGAAACAACTTTGGAATTTGAACTCCAACAATTAAAGGGGGAAAAGGATACTCCATCCGAGGATTCTCATATCTCTCCACTTTCTTCCAACATGGATAAATCTTGGTATGATAACCCCAACTTTGATCAAGAACAATTTGATGAAAATCCCAATTTTGATCTAGATCATTTTTATGATAATCCCAACTTTGATCCAGAAGAGGAAGTCATGACAACATCAGATGAGATCTCTTTCTATCTACAAAAGAAGGATATTTCAAGTCAAGAAGTGTCTAATTATCCTTCAGAGAGAGTCTTTACTCCTTTGCGACAATCTTATGAATCAACATTGGAAGAACTTCTTGAGAATGACCTCATCACATTGCCTAAAATCACATTACTTGGATCCACATTTTTTAGTAACTACTATGCATATCATCGACACAATAAGCATGAAACTTCATCTTGCATAGAGTTGAAACATAAAATCCAAGATCTCATAGATGATGGCATAATCGAAATGGAAAATCCTAATGAATCACCTAGTGAAGATACTAATCTCAAGCATGATCAATATCATGAACCTATGTCTAGCAATGGTTCCCATCTAATTTCTACTTCTTCCACCATTCCTCCATCTCCTAAAGATTCATCTTCTCTGTCAAAAACTGAACCTAATGATGACTATGTCTACCCTCAAGGACTACCTCTAAAAGAGATCCAAGTTAACATGCATACGACTGCAAGTCCTTCTCAGGCTTCAAAGATCATAGACCCCAAGCTTCCATGTGCTTCAATGCCTATTCCCAATGACTGCCCTTTAGCGTGTCAAGAATCCCATATGCAAATCAAAACTCCTACCTCATCCTTAAAAGTGGCTTCATATCAAGAGAAGAATCCTCAACATGAGGAAAAAAATATCAGTTATGATCAAGATCAAGACACCATCCATCTTAATCCAATGGTTGACCAGCTTCACATATCTCAAGAATCCCATGATAATTTTGTCAGATCCTTCCATCTCTTCCAAGAACATCCTCCATCTCCCAAGCAAGATCAAGAGATCCTTTCCACTATCTCTAATGAACCTATTAAAAATCAAGGGAAAGGTACCCTTTGTACCCCGTCTAAAGATCCTTGTCAAGATCAGAGCATCCCTTCATCTCCTTGTCATGCCCTTCCATATCCACCTCAAGAAAACATTGTTCCTCCAAATCCCTTATAGAAAAATAAATCCCCTGAAGCTTCAACTGCTCCTATTAAAATTGCTCCTATCAAAGCTACTCATGCTCCTGTTGATATAAAAATGAATTCTAAAGAGAAGAGTCTCGGTCATGTAGCTCACTCTAAAGATATTGATATCCCTTCCGCACTTTATATCCCTCCATTTAAATGCAAACATCAGTCTTCTCCATCCTCCAAATCTATCCTTGGTCCTTATATCCCAAAGCTGAGACCGTCAAACCTTCTATCTATATTGGGTCCGTATTTCCCCCCACCTACCATGCCTATCAATACTAGCTTGTCATCCACTTATCCTATCTCCTATCTAGATCAACAAAGACATACATCTTTGAAGGCTCCCCATCAACCCCTCCATATGAACCAGTCATATCAGCCCTATTCATCCACAATTCCTAAGTCTTTTAGAAGCAATTTGGATGTGCAACACAAAAATCAGAAATATAAGAATCCACTTACATATGAAGATCACTATGTCCCATCTAATCGAAATGTGACTGCAAATAAAAAGGAAATATTCAAGAGACCACAAAGGTCCACTGAGCAAAGAACCCAATCAAAGAAAATATGGGTTCCTAAATCCATTATGAAAGAATTGCGTTCTAAATCATCTGATGCAAATGGAAAATCAA
>MU224539.1:1256097-1272372 GCA_018584345.1 Thuja plicata | reverse complement strand
TTCCCAAGTCTCTCTTAAAAGACTTGCACCAAAAGGAACAATCAGAGTTGGCATCCAAGCTTCCAAAGTCTTCCACTCCATCTCCATCTAAACATCTCCCATCTTCTGACTCCATCTTGGGTCCTCGTGTACCAAGATCTATATCCACTCATCCATCAACGTCTCAAACTATTCCATCCACTTTTCCTCCATTCGTCCACTACCCTTCAAGGGGTGTGTCAATGTTGATCTTGTCACCTACTATCTTTCCATATTGGGTCCTTACATTCCTTCTTTTTCTCTCATCCAATCCATTGCATAAAATCTTGGCTTCCATATTTCTTATCCTCCATTTCATCTTCCTATCAACATCTTTGAGCATACTTTCAGTGGCCTTGGCCCCTCATAGCATATCCTTCGAAGGAGCACTATCTAAAGAGCAAGAAGCTTAAGGTTCCTACATAAATTCAAAAAAAGAATAACAAAAGAAAAAAAAAATGAAAAAGTGCCTTGGTGAAAACCTGGTAAACAGGCGCCTTGGTAGCAAAATTAAAGAGAAATCAATTCATCCTATGGTGAAAACCACTTCTTGTGGCGCCTTGGATAAGTACCATGACAAAAACCTGGCAAACAGGTGTCATGCGTAATTCCTCCCACTTGCACTCTTCACTTGGGGGCAAGTTCCTTCCATGTCATCTTCTCCCATCATATCTTACATCCAGCTAGCTCGTGAACATCCATGTTCCTTCTGCTGATCTTGACAAGGTTGAGCCTATCCATGAGCATCATGTATCCTGACATTCATGATTCCTTCCATCAACCTATTTAATTTCTCTCACACATGGCACCCTATCGTGATCTTTCTTATCCCAAGCCTATCTTCCTTTCTCTGCACATTTGTGTCATAATCCAAAACATGCATTTGTACCTCCATCACCCCTTATCCTAATTACGCTTTCATAGCTATATCATGTCCTATGAAATTGACCCCTTGGTCTTGATCAAAATTGAAAAACTATTTCTCAAAAGTCTCTTGACATGTCCACTCTTTTGGACCACATGCTTTCATGACATCAGGTCATTATCCTATATGCTCTACAACACTGCCCTATGAGCCTACATTGTTATATTATTTTTCCCCTAGCTTGGGTAATCTTGAAGAGACTATCCTTGAGGGTTGCATTCACCCTCTTCATCCATCATTAGCTATTCATCTCATAGATCAACTTTCTAATCCATCTACAATGTCCTACACCTCGCTAGACATTGGGGGCATACCAATGTGATCTTGCTTGAGATCGAGTAATCTTTAAAACTTCTAAAAATTGTAAAAATTCTAAAATCTAAAAAATTGCAAAAACTCTAAAAATTCTAAAAATTCTAAAATCTTTAAAAAATTCTAAAAATCTCCTACTTTCATGCTTTAGTTTTCTTTCCCGCTTCAGTTTGCTTTCTTGCTTTAGATCGCTTTCCTGCTTTAGTGTGCTCATGCTTCTGCTTTCAGTCATCTTCAAGATTTTTCTCAACCTCACATGGATTGAAACTGGTCACACTCGGGGGCATGTTCCTGGTCTAGGGGGCATTGTCTTATCTTTTTGGAGTCTTTCTCCTTTTGCATCGATCACCAATGGATCTCACTGCGTCTGCCTGCCGATGTCTCGTAGCACTTCATCTCTTGAGAATCTCTTTCGCATTAGTCACCACTGGTTCTCACCGCGTCTGCCTATTGATGCCTCAATCTCGTTATCAATCTTTATGCTTCAGAATCTCTCTCACGATAGTCACCAGTGGTTCTCACTAAGTCTGCCTACTATCGCTACATTGTTGAGATTTCTCCCATCATCTCGCTATTTGATTGTTCAGCTTTGATCCATTCATTACTTGGGGGCATGGCTCCCCATTTCAATCTCATCTTCGATTTACACTTGAGTCAGTAATCTCGTCAACAGGACAACTCTCTACTAGCACAAATTGGTGTTTTTCAACACCTTAATCAAACAGTGTTTTTTAACACTCTCTTTGGACACATTTGTGTTTTTCAACACACATCAGATATCTCACGACATAAACATCTCTTGATAGCAATCAAACACATTGCACTCACAAGCACAATGGTGTTTTTCAACACCCTAAACATAGACACATTCGTAAGCCTTGAAAAATACTGAGATATGATTAACTCTTTCTTTGTATGTTGTCTGTTATTATGAATTTCACTGATATTTTCTTTGTCTACTGCTTGTTGGTGTGGTTTCAATGATCCAGCAACATCAAATAAATAGGGTGTATGTGATAAGAGCTTATGCATTAAGGTGGAAAAGGCTCACATCCCTCGATCTTGTTTATTTGTACACCAAGGGGAGGTCAAAACTATCTCCTTGATTGTTATTGCTTTGTTTGTTTACTTGTGAACTTTTACTACATCAAATTGGAAACGATGTTCAGGTCACCTTGGCTTTTGTGCCTTGGTGCTTATGTTCATTTCCTACATTTTATTCGATGAAAGTCATATTCATATTCTTATGGTTGTAGCGGCACCAATAAGGATTGTATTGACTTTGATGTTCCAAAAGCACTCGATGATGATAAATACGATGAGTCCAACAACCAAGTCCTAGGATTGCATTTTAGCTTAGGCTTGCATTTGCATTATAGGCTTGCATTCACATTTTAGGCTTGCATCGTGGTAGTTTTGGTGCTCTCTTCATTGTCTTCTCATTCTTCAAAGGTCCTTATCTTTCATCATGGTTTCCTCTTGACTGCACAAGTGTTCGATCCTCTCTCTCTATCTTCATCTATATGCTCAATCAATTTTCATGATCAAAATTGAAATCTGACACTTCTATATACGCTTGTGCAGTCATCTTTCTGGCATCACTTTCTTGTCAGAATTATCTCTCGTCATCATTTTCTCGATTTCTGCAATCTTTTCATCAAAGTCAACTCTAGTCAATTCTAGTCAACTATGGTCAAACCTAGTCAGTAGGACTCCATAATCGCTCCTAATTGATTCTGACTTCTCTTGATCTATTTTTGGATATCTCTGGATCTTTGATCTCATTTCTCTATGATTTCTCGCTCTCATCATTATGATGTGTCATCTTTCAATTTCGCTCCTGAGGGAGCAAGATGATTGCATCATTAAATATTTTTGCATTATTCTTGAATCAGTCTGATCTTAATCAAAAGTCCCCATCACTAGGGTCATCTCATCACTTGGGGCATATTCAGTTTTTCATACTTTATGGTCAAAATTGGATATTCCTTGATTTTGAATCTCTAGGGGCATCTTGATGTCTCGTATCTTGTCATCTTATCTTTCTAGGTATCTGAGCAATCTAACTCGGATCCTCAAGGATCAATCTTCATTCTGGAGATGATTCTTGAAATCTCATTGGGTATTGGGGCAATCTAACCCTAATTCCTGAAAGTTACGCTGAAGATGGCTCTCAAAAACTCTTTAGACTGTTATCTAGGCAATCTAACCTAGATCTCGGAGGACTAACCTTCGTATTGGGGCAATCTAACCCTGATTCTGGAGATAGTCCTAGATCTTCATCAACTATTAGTGGACATTGGGGCAATCTAACCCCGATTCTGATCTTCCCTCGGATGATTCTGCTTCTCAATCTGATCGGTGTCTTGGCAACCTAACCTAGACTTCCGAAATCTTCATCTTCACATCAGACTGTTCTTTGAATCAATGCGCTGCTCGCACATCAATTCAAAGAGGGGCAAAATGTAACACCCCAAAATTGGCACCTAATAATCCTAATCAATTTTGGTGTGCTCCTTCAATTTTCTCAAAGTCCTATTATACTAGGCAAATTCTCCTCCTAATTGATTTTAATTGACTGAGTCTCAAATGCAGAAAAATCAAATTTGCATAAATCTGACATTATATTTAATTCTTAAATTCTCAAGGTTTATTAGCTAAAAATCCCTATGATGAATTGATTTAATTCTAAAGTCGTAAGTGCTTTTAAATTAAATTAATTCCACCCCCTTTAGCTAATATCCATAAAAAAGAATTGAATAGTTATTTAATTGATTGGATGAATTATCCTCAAAAGGGAATTCCATAATTCTATATGAAAGGTCACTCATGTGGCAATAATCCATCCTTTTTATTAAATAATTCATGCCTTTTTGTCTCAAATGGAAATGAAGAGGCCACCGTTTCTTTTCAAGAAACTCTTCACCCTCTTTCCATGGTTTTCTATAAATTGGACCTCTTTTTCTTCATTAAAGAGGATGATTTTTGAGAGCATCAAACTTATAGTCAAATTTGCATTAATTCTTTCATGCCTTTAAGTTTAAAATTGCATAATTAGACTAGTTTCAATTTGGATTAAGGATATGTTGATTTCATTTGGCAATTCCTTTACATATCTAACATCTTTATTTCATCTTTCAATTCTAGTTTAAATGCATTTCATTTCTAAATTAAGAGTATTTGCTTTCTTAGATTAATTGCAATTTGCTTCCATAGAGTAGTTGCAATCTCAGTTCTAGACTAGTTGCAATTCACTTTCATAGATTAAGAGCAATTTTCTTTCATAGATTAATTGCATTTCAATTCATAGAATAATGACAATTTCATCTTTTCTCATGCTTTATAAATCCTCCATGTTAGCAATGGTTAGGTTTTTGGCTCTTGTTCTAAGAGTAAATTTGACATCCACAACTAATTAGGAGGCAACAAGTCATTTCAATTAAATTTGCAGGATAAACAATTCATGTTTATCTTTGTGAATTGAACAATTGAGTAAAGAATATGTTGAGTTTGTGTCTAATTTAGAGGTCACATTCAAGCACACACAACACCATCTTTTATATGTGTTTGTATGTTCTTCATCATGTAGTTATTCGTGGAAGTCTGATTCAGTGTGTCTGTCATGCCTCTCCCTGCTTAGCATTATGGGGTATCTCTTGTTGGTTCTAATGCTTCCTTTGTTCCATGAAGTGATCTATGTAATCATTATTTATTCCTACATACTAGGCAGATGCAGTGGCTGGGTACCTATGCATTTCGGTGAGATGGATAATTTACCATATGGACACTCTTTCATTCTTGCTTTGGAGACATCCTTCCATCTTCGATTGATCAGCTCTTTAGGCTTTATTTACAACCTTCTATACCTGATCATGTTCTATTACAGTGGAGGTTCCAATAGTTATTCTTTGATAGTGTTTGTAGCTTCATGCTTCAGTGATGTTCTTCATGTTCTTCCTTTGTTCCTATTCTTCTAGGACATTCTCTAGTTGGAGGCTTCTTCTGTCCTTCACTACTCTTCATCTCTTTTTGGAGAGGGATTTTTCCCACTGGGTTTTCTCCTTTTTCTCCTCTTTATAGAAATTTTTTGTACTTGGGTACCCGATCAAGACTTATTGTCGGGACTCATTTCCTGCTTTTAGAAAATGTATTTTCACTTATTAATTAAATCATTTTTTGATTTAATTATTAAGTCACATTTTCACTTATTAATTAAATCATTATTGATTTAATTATTAAGTCACCTTTTTATCTCTAGTTCACTTAAGCTAAACTTTAGGCATGCAATAATTAATTCTTTATTAATTATTATCATGCAACCTAGGTTTCTCCACCTTCTGGGTGTTCGATCTCCTTTATAAGGATTGATCTCTTTGTAATTATTACTTCTTTTTCAATTCCATTCCATTTTTATTGAATCATTTGAGGATGTTTCCTCTTTCACAGATCTGTTATTTTTGACCTCCATAAATTTTGCTTCTCTCTTTCTGCGACAGGTGTTTGCATGCAGGTGATTCTTGGGAGCTATAGGGTTGATAGTTTGTCATCAACTCTAATATTGCCTATATAAGCAGACACATCTACATTTTGTATCATTGAATTTAGTTAATTAATTATCTATTGAGTTTAGTTACTCATCCATTATTTTATGTTCTACAATTGAGTTATTGCATATTGAGGAGAATACAATTTATTATTTTCCATCTTGTCTCTCTTGTGTTTTTGTTATCCATTGGCCTCTAGATCTTGGGTTGTTACTATTGTTGATATTGGAAAATTCTTAGATGGTGTCAGATCAATTCTTACATGGTATCAAAGCCATTAGAGTGTCCTTGGGTAACCTATTTTGAGAGCTTTTGGTGTGTTTGGAGGAAGTCACATTTGCAGATCTAAGGACCAACAATCTTCAAGAGCATCCTACATAATATTCAAGGTCACCGTGACATCTAGGAGGTTGTTTCAATGAATTTTAACTATAAATTTTCCTATATTAGGAAAAATTCAAATTCAAGGCAATTTTTTTTAGCAAATTGAGTTGTACAACTTGATCTACCTCTCTCTAATACAATTTTTAAAAAAACTATAATTCTCCATTTTTTTCATTTTTTTCACAGTCTATATTGTTTCACAAAAAAATTGGTGGTTATGTGGACCCCTATTTATTTTATGCACGCAGATCATAGTAATCTACACTGCCATTTCATAGTCTCCATGGTCCATATTTACTAGAACACCAATGAATTATTCTAGATTAGCCAAACATCATATCACTAGAAAAATCTCATCTAACAACATAATCTGACATTGAGATCTTGTTAAATCTCCATCGGACGAGCCAGAGACAACCACTTTTTCCTTGAAGTATAAGCTCTATGATTTGTTATAAAATCATGTTATAGTCACCTCATTCCCTAATGTGGGACTAAATCAAGTCTTGAGGCTCTCTGCACCAAGTGACACTTGTACTCCTTGACACATGATACCTGAAACAACCCTACACATAAAGTATTACCTGCACATGCGGTGGTTGACTATGTCACCATGTGGTACTCAGAGACCACCACACAGACTAATCAACATCTACCACCTCCACATATACGCCATCTCATTGTTGGAAATAATGGGAAGTATGTACTGAGAGGGGAGGGGTGAATCAGTACCTCTAAATTTTTTATCTCTTTTATCCTTTAACCTTTATGTAATCAATTATTCATCCAACCATTTTTTCTATGCTATCTTTGTGTAAGACATATCAATTATTTAACTTAATCAAACATGTAAACATTCATAGAAACATTCATGAAAGTAATTGACTCATAACACATGATATGATATCGCATAAAACCTCTATAAAAAGGTAAAAACTACGGTGGGGATGGCACCCACAAAATCTTCACTATCTGTAGATTGGAAGGGGTCAGTTAAGGCTTACAATTTGATCACTTTTGATGATCTACCCTGTTAGGAGTATCTGTGGAGACCTGTTAAAGTCTACTCTGTTAAGAGCTTTAGCAACACCATTTAGTGTGCACTCGGTTAAGAGATTTACAAAGGACTGTTAAATCCACCTTCCTTGAAAGGATTTTTACTTTTGCTTCACTTGTTAGAATGTAAGCAATTTACTCTTTGACCTGATAGTATGCAATCTACTATTGTTGATTACATATCCATTTAAGATTATATGTATATGTGTATCACTTATTATGATTGAATAATACCTTTGTTTCTCGGTAGCCTATGTTCTTGGTTCTTGATAACCAATTTCAACTTTTATTGTTCTGCTTCTTGAAACTCTTAGTCTGATCCATAGATGTGCTCGCTGGCTACTTTCATTCTCTCCTCATACATTAAGAATGATTATAACATCTACTTATAAGATCAATTTGACCTAATTAAGTTTCACGTAAAACAAACTCAACTCTATGATCACAGGTTTACAACTTTACCTTGATCTCCTAGTCTGCATGTTTTAAATCAGTTAGGCTGATTAAAACAATTACATTAATGTTTCTTGTCCCTTAAGTAATGGTTTAAAAAAAAAACTCTATAAATATAATATGAATGTTTTATTTGATGCGGAAGTCAGATCCTACTTTTGTGGGTTGTAACTGACTTTCAGTGTTTGATGCTCAGTTTTCTCTGAAATCAGTTTTACTATCTTTCGGGTTGCACTGTGCCTATTCTCTTAGTTTGCACTGTATTTTCTTGTTGGGTTCCTCTATCAGTTTCTCGTATTAGGTTCCACTTTATCTATCATTTGTCTCTTGTACCTAATACTTTCGGTGATGTCTGATATTTGTGCTTGCGGTGATCTCTGAAAGTCTATGTTTCGGTATAGGTTTACCGAAGGTTCAAAAATTGTTTTCCTTTTGTATACTAATGGAAAAATAATGTCTTCAATCTCCCCTTTGACATTAGTATCAAAAACTGATATGTGTATGAATACTAACATGTTTAGTATGTACACCATGTATATATCCTGTCATTACATGACTCTCCCTAACTGTATGCATTATAATATATATGTACATGTATACTTATACTTACCTTTTCTCCTTTTCACCTTATGATGTATATACATATCATTTCCCCTTTTTTTGATATTAAGGACAAAGATGTACAACTTACAAGTTGTCAAAATTGTGGCAAAATGTGTAACTTACAGATTGTCCAAAATATGGAAATGAGAATTTGACATTTCTTCCATCATCTGTTCCCATTTCTCCTTAAGGTGTTCTAGAGCCATGTGCTCTAATGCAATTCTGGCATGCATATCATAAATGTTGTCTAGGACAAACATTTCTGGGGTGGCAATTAGTGTTCTTTCTAGTGTCATATGTTGTTGCAGTAATGTGAGATTGGGTAGAATTAGAGCTTGGAGCTCGGTTACCTCATCTTTGAACTTTGATTCTGCATTTTGAATGTCATGTCTCAGCTTTCTTGCTTGCTTTAGCTTTTCATAGTGCAATTTGATTGCATCTTCATTGTTAGTGAGACCTTGTGCACTTGCTTGTAGATCAACATCAATTTGTGATATCCTCTCACTAAACTCCTTAGTGAGTTGATCTAAAGTGCATAACTTTTGGACTAATGTTATAGCTTCTAAAATGATGGGGTCCAATGTACTAACAAGTTCAGAAAGATTCACCTTGTTCTCTACCACTTCTTGGCTGATTTTTTATGCTAGCTTGAATTGGAATTTTTGCTCTGCTCACTCTTCAATTGCCTTTTCAGCATATACATTCTGAGATGTGATAGCTTCTGTTAGAATGTCCAATTGGTCAAGTATAGGAGTATCTCGATCAATGTTAGTTTCAGGTACTATCTGTTGTAGTATATCTTTTGTAGTTTTGAGTACATTTCTTTCTTATGTTTCCTTCCTAAGCTTATTCTGGATAACTTTTCTTTCACAAAGTCTAGCACACTTTGTTAGTTCAGTTGGATCCAATGTTCTAGAATAAAAAACTGAAATCTCAATAATTTCATCCAAAGTAACTGGATTCTTATTCTTTTTCTTCTTCTTCTTTGAGATTTGTGTTGATGTAGCTTTGTGAGCTACTAGTGCTAGTTCATTTGTCTTCTTTGAAGTGCTTGGTGAAGGCTTGGTAGATGAACTTTCTTTTACCTTCTTCTCGGTGTCAACCTGTCGGTTAGGTGAAGACATATCCTCATTAACCTTGGGTTCATATGTAGATTTTTCTTCTGTATGTTATGGTGTTTCATCTTTCTTTTCTTCTTCATTTTTTTCTTTCTGCTCTCTATCTTTTTCTTGCTGCTCTACTTCAGTAGATTTGTCTTGTTGTGTATCGGTAGCATCTTTTGGTTAATTAGATGTGTCTTTCTGTTCTTCAAATGCATCCTTTTATTCTGCATCACCCTTGTCTTTGGATATGCTATCATCTTTGGTTGGTGTTTTCTCATTTTCCTAGAGTATATTGATGGCTTCCATCAAGATTGGCATATTTCCCGATATGTTCACCTGTGCAACAATAATTATATTGTCTATTAGTAATAACTAAGAGGGGGGGGGTGAATCAGTGGCCTCAAAAATTTATCCTTTAAACTTTAATCCACCAATCAATACAACTCAAATTATTAAGTCCCTACAAGATGCATGCCTTGAAATACTTGAAATAATTAACTCTCTGTTAGTTTACCTTGTCTGTCCTTATTCTCCTTGATTACCGATAAGTAGTAAAACTTATTTACTGATGCTCAGTAAATATGCAGAGTATACCAATCAATCCAGAAATGCATATGTGAAATGTGAAACAATAAAGTAATAAACTAGACACACATAACACATGGATTTTAACGTGGAAACCCTGTTAAGGGAAAAAACCACTGGGACCGGTACCCCAAATTTTCACTCTTCTGAAGTGAGCTCTATTAGGAGCCAACCCTATTAAAGGTTACAAACACACTGTTAAGTGCAACCTTGTTAGAGGATTTTTATACATAGATTGTCACTTAGTATCTGGCATCTACACTACCATCCCTGAATCAGCCTTCTTCTTAGACTATCAATAGGCTTTATGCTGATCTTACTACCATCCTTGAATCAGCCTCCTTCTTAGACTGTCAATAGGCTTTAGGTAAGACCAATGCTACTTTCATGAATCAACCTTTTTGGTAATCTGTTAGGATATACCTCAATTGTAGAAGACTATTAAGTCATGCTCTGTTAAGAGACTTGATGCTTCAATGGTTAAACTGAAACACAATGACCTGTTTCTAATGCAAATTTGAATTGTATATTTTCATATCTATTTACGTACAATAGCTCTCTGATCAATGTATCAATTCAATTCCTTTGTGCTCCACACTTTCTACTCTATGATGTTGTGCTTCACTATTTTTTGATGTTTGCAAAATTATTTAGCTCTCCCTTAGCTTGATTGATTAGGACTGTATGAAGTTCATCCTTCACCAGTTTCTCTTCGGCATCCTTCTTTCTTTTCACTCCCCTTCTGTGTAATTGATTACATGCAAAAATGAATAATGCTTGTCTCTTATATAGACATGATATTCCTTAATTCATGATTCTTGATTCTTGGCGTGAAAAAAAATTCAGCCAATTTGATTTACGGCTTTAACTTCTAATTTATCTCATAGTTAGCTTCTTTCCAACTGTATAAATCTTCTTTAAATCAATTACTTAACTGTGGTTTGAATAAAACAAATAGAACAACCAGTTAAGTCTATCCTTAAGCTCTACTAGCTAGATATTTTGTCATTTTCTGATCTCTCTATCCCGTCAGTCAATTATGCAGTTCATTGTCGGTGACAACTGCCAATTCCATCGGTGTAACTTCAGTTAGCTTCAAGATCTCCGTCCATCAAGCATCATTGGATCTTGCTCATTAGGAAACACTATATTCTGCTTGTCGGGCATCACTGTGACTTTATCTCTATCTTTACTGATGGTGTGCACTCCATCGGTGTTGTCTGTCACTTAGTGAATACTCGAATTTTATGCATTTTTGAAAGCATAATCTTTATTCCATTGATTCTCTGAAGCTTTGGCATTATGTACATGATCATACAGATGATATCAAGTTGACATCAATGACAATACAAACCATTAACTGATTTAATGTCTTGCATCATCTTCAACTTAACATTATTAAACATTCAATCAGTTACATGTTGTCAATCTCTCCCTTTGGCATTAATGGAAAAATACTATATTATCATACTATACTATTTCTAATACAATATGAAATACAATTGTTGAGATTCATCAAATTACCAAACAGTTTGTTTTGATAACTGATAAAAATGTCTAACCGTCGGTAAGCTTTGTGTTAGCTTAGATTTGATTCTTGCAGCTTTCTAGTTTCTTCTTCTGATGTAATGTGTCCTCTGTTTGTGTCAATTTCTCTCTTTTGACTGTTCTTCTACTTTGAAGTTGTTGTCTTTTGTTTGCAACTCTTTTTTTTTATTTAAATTCTCTCCCTATGGATATGATCTCTCCCTGTTTGGAGTAATCTGATAATGAATAGTTTCTGATGATAATATGGATACATTCTCTCCCTTTGACAACAATGCCAAACAAATATTTTACAAATATCTGACATTAATGTCAAACAACTATTATCTTTTATCCATAATATATTCCTTGAATTTCCCTTATCCATCATCAATACAACAATATGCTCTTGTGCTCGGTTCTGATATATACCTTTATGTATATAGATGTAGCTTTGAAGTTCATCTTTTGCTTGCATCAACAAGAATGATATTCTGATAACATATAGGCTGATGCAGCCTTCAGTCTTTTACTGACTCATAGACATGGGTTTGACCCCTACTCTCTTTCTCAAGCACTCAAATGTATCCCTGGGCAGTGGCTTAGTGAAGATATCAGCCAATTGTTCTTTTGATTGCACATATTCAAGTATCACGTCTTTTTCTTAAACTTGTTCTCTAAAATAATGATACATTTTGTACCGATGACATTCTTGTCATCTGGTCTTGGCACAAGTGACCATGTCTAGTTTTTCTCAATCTGCTGAATCTCATCATTCATAGCACTTATCCATTCTTCATTATCTAGTGCAACATTGACAGATTTTGGCTCAAACTCACAAATTAAGCAATTTGAGTTTAAAGACTTACTTCTTGTTCTTGTGTTAGCTTTCTTATCTCCTATGATCTGGTCCTCTAGATGGTTCCTTCTTACATATATTTCAAGTACATGTACAACTCTTTGTGTATCAGTTTGATCTTCATTACCTTGCACATCATTTTGATCATTATCCTAACCATCGGTAACAACATTTTGACTGTCGGTTGCAACATTCTGTTGTTCTAGATTTAAGCACTATTGCTTGGGTAGAGTTATGGGTTCTTCATAGTATACAAACTTGTTGTAGTCCTCTGGGTCTTTTGTACTTTCCAACTCATTCTTTTCTGCAAATTCATCAATCTTCACATTTGCACTTTCAACTATTTTGTTAGAGGCCTTGATTAGAAATTTAAAATATTTGCTCTTGGTAGAATACCCTAGAAAAATACCTTCATCACTTTTGGCATCAAGCTTTCCATTTCTATTATCTTTTAAGACATAAAATTGACTACCAAATATTTTGAAGTAACTTACATTGGGTGTTTTGCCATACCATAGCTCATAAGGAGTCTTCTTTGAGTCATTTTTCAATTGTACTATGTTAAGTGTATAGACAACAGTGCTAACAGCTTCCCTCCAGAAGATCTAGGTGATGTCCTTCTCTATCATCAGTGTTCTTGCACAATCAACTATTGATCTGTTCCTTCTCTCAGCAATCCCATTTTGCTGTGGTGTTCTTGGTGTAGAAACCTATCTTTGTATACCATGCTCATTACATAAATTAGTGAATTCATCTAATATAAATTCTCCTCCTCTATCTTATCTTAAACATTTCAAATCCTTACCACTTTGCTTTTCTACCATAGCCTTATACCATTTAAACATCTTGAATGCTTCAGATTTTCTTTTAGAAACATGACTGTCATCATTCTAGAGTAATCATCAAAAAAGAGAATAACATATCTATCTCCATAATAGCTCTTTGTCCTCATAGGTCCACATAAATCAGTATGGACTAATTCTACAATATCATCAGATGTATGGGTTTTACTTTTGAAACTAGACTTTGTCATTTTACCTTTTTGGCAATTTTTGCACATGATGTTGTCTAGTTTTGTCATCGTCGGTAAGCCTCTTACACTTCTTTTCCTGCTTATTTTCATCATGTTGTCAAAGTTCACATGACACAATCTTTTGTGCCACAACCATATGTCTTCATTTCTAGTCATCAAGCAAGTGGGATTAGTATCATTCAGATAGAATAAGTTACCTTTGGTATGTTCACTAGTACCAATCAGTTTTCCTAATTCATTGAAGATCTTTGCCTTCTTGTTCTCAAATGCTACTCTGTGACCTGAATTATTCAGCTAAGAAACACTCAACAAATTATAATTCAATCCTTTTACCCAATAAGCATTTTCACATTTAATTAGGTTAGTCAGCATTATTGTTCCTTTACCTTCAATTTGACAAGGTGTATCATTTCCCATTCTTACTGTACCACCATTATAGTATTCAAAAGTATTAAACTTTTCTTTGTCACTGGTCATATGGTGAGTGCAGCCACTATCTATAATCCAGATATCATTCTTACTAATTGTATCATCTTAAAATATAATCACTTCCATATTAAGAGTGTTTAGCCCTCCTTAGGGGATGTTTTTGACCTCTATCATATCATCCTCCCATTTCTGCATCATCTCCTGCTTCTGTGCCTGTTTAGGATCCTAATTGGGTCTCTCCGGGAACCTCCTACCCCACCTGGCATATTTTCCAGGGGTTCTGACCCCCTAGGTCAAGGTTGACCTCAACCTTGACCTAGGTCAGGGTCGACCTCGAACTTGACCTAGGTCAGGGTCAACCTCGACCCTAACCAGGGTCCCCCTTTCAAAACTGGAAGCTTGTCAGCTGTCGGGGGTCATCCAAAATTTAGTTTTCCCACTTTCGGGTCAGCTGTTTCGGGTTCCAAAGTGTTGATTCCTAAATTATATTTAATACAGGTCCTCTCCTAGGGGTAAAGGCTTTAATGGAAATTTAATTCTCCTATGTTGGCCTCCTTAGAAGATTGTGCCCTAATTTCATATAAAAGGAAGTTCTCTCTCTCTCATTTGGTCTAAGCCTTCTAAGTGTAAAAAGCTCTAATCAAGATTTTGTCAAGAAGAAAAAAGTTCAAGCATCCATTGTTCTACATATTTCCAAGTTCTCAAGGTGTTCAAGTCTTCCTCTCAAGCATTCAAGTTCTCCATTGAAGATCAAGGATTCAAGCTTTCAAGCCTTTGAAGGGATTAGGTGCAAACATTCAAGATTCATCATTCAAACCCTAGATCTAGCCATCATGGTGGTGTGATCTTCTTTCAAGATCCTTTGTGCATCCTCAAGACTCTTTTATCCTCTTTTCAAGGTGGATTTTAAGCATACAATCATGAAGGTTTATGGTTTCTAAAGTCCATTGCTTTCATACTTACATACTTGCATACATTTGAATTTCAATTACATATCTATTGAATATCATAGCTTCATTGTTAGATTCAATTCAACTACTTGTTAGCATTCTATACTTTATTGATTTCAAGGTTAATTCATAAATTAGGGTTTGACTAAGGCAAACCCCTCCCCCACAACAAACAATCCTCTTTTTCTCGTAGGTACAGGTTCAGGACTGCAGATTTGAGACCAGATCTGCATACCCTTTTCGGCTTTCTTTCGGACGACGTGAACAAATTCTTTGTCAGACCTGTGTAGGTCAGGGTCGACATTATTGGGTCAGGGTTGACATTTGTGGGTCAAGGTCAACCTTTTTCATAAGACGACATTGGGACAAAAAAAGATTTATGGGTTTTGTTCGTCTCTGCGTTCCAGTTCGGGATCAACTGTCAGTTTTTCCAGAAATAGTCTACAGACCTCAGAAAATAGCATTCTTTGGTCTAAAATATTTCAAGGTTAGTGCGTTTCTCCTATTTCTTCAATTATTGTCATATATCATATCTATACATATAATTAACAGAATTTAAGATATCCTTCTTATTATTCTCCTTTCCAAATAATTGATTCATTTGTGCATTAGCCCTTCCTTTGGGTTGATCAACTTGGATCTCCCATTTGTGCATTTGGGAATAAAAGAGGAACATCTTATCTTCTCCCTAATCACAATCGCAATACACAATCAATTAAATTCAAGTAAGTATAAAGCATGGTTAAGGAATTCAACACACTTTAATCAAATCACCTTATCCTCTTTCAACACCTTGCATATTCCTAAATTCCTAAAACACCATATTTCAAACATTACATTTTGGTGAACCCACGATAGAAAAATCCTTCTCTTTGGTGTTAGATTTACATCTTAGATTAGAATTTACATAATACTCATAAAATATACAAAAACACTTCTTGCATTTTCATTATGAAATTCTTTTGGTGTATGGCTATTTTTCTCATTATCCTTCTTTTAGCATCTCTTTATAGTACCTATGATGTCTATGAGAGTGTCATCCTTTTTATCATGTTTGTTAATCTTCATCTTTCACTTGCTTATGCTATTTTAAGATTAACCAATACTAGTCTCCCTACTTTCAAAACTTTAATTAAGGATTTGTGTAGTGGACTTATTGCTCTTTTAGATTATGTGAAAAATTTGGTAGATGATACTCCATTACCTAATCTTCCTAACCTTCCTAATCCAATCATTTCTAATAATCCCACTCCTATTCTTCCATCCTCCATCCCTAGTTCTTCTCATATTTTTGTTAAGGCTCAAACTACTGTACAAGATGAAGATGTGCAAGAATTTCTAGATTTACCTTCTCCTTATCCTATCCATGGTGATAATAAAGAGAAATCCAAAGAAACTTCTCCTAAAACCATTGTTCCACCTTACACAACATTCTCTCATAAGCATCATAATCAATCATCTCCCATAGATGCTATGCAAGATAGGTATACTACTGGA
>MU224539.1:1244845-1256047 GCA_018584345.1 Thuja plicata | reverse complement strand
CATAGATGCTATGCAAGATAGGTATACTACTGGATACACTATGGTAGATAAACAAGGTTATAAGGGTTTAGGGCTTGGTGTTAATGAACATGGCATTAAAAACCTAATCAATGTATCTCCTAAACATTATATACATGGCATAGGTTATTCATATTCTCAATTTCATGTGGCTGATATTAACTATCATCCTCCTCTTGATATTATTCTTCCTTCACCTACCTTAGATCATAATGATACTCCTCAAGATGTAGCTAAGAAAGTGTATGTACAGTTAATGAATTCCAAGAAAGAAAACTTTAAACCTATTCTGAAAAATGCTTTACATAAGTACAAATGTCCTTTCCACAATAGTAATAAACATTTACTTGCTGATTGTGTGCATTTCAAATTATATGTTAGAGACAGAGCTTCTCGTGGAGTTATATCTTATTCCCGAGCGGTATTACAATTTCTTCATAATTTTGACATAGGGCAATTCCCTCATTCTTCTACAAATTAGACTATGTTTTTCCTCTTGTCTCTTAAACTGGGGGGCAAGAGGTATTCTATTACAGTCTTATAGGATCCATTATCCTCTTATCATGAATGTTGTTTTGAGTATAATTGGTTATTCTTTCTGAATTCTATCCTTATAACTTCTTACACTCATGATATTCTTTGTAAGACATCTATTTTTGTAAAGATATCTCTTATTTTTATAACTTTGTTGATATAATTTGATATATCCCTTGTCGTCATCTTTGGGGGGCAAGGTATTTCCTCCTTCTACCTCTATCTAAGGATCTACTTTCCTTAGCTTAGTGGCATTCGTTTATGTTGCAAACATTATTTTCCTTATAAAGATCTATGTTTTGACCGTTGATACTCTCTTATTTGAGAGGTGGTTGTCCTAGGTCATTGCCTCTTCTTTATTCTACAAATTATGTTCTTTATAAACTCTTGCTCTTTCTTTTTGGTTAGAGTTTTCTATCCTTCATCCAAGGATTCCTCTTCCTCTTGATCATAGGGGGCTTGTTGAGTGAATCTTTGTTCTCTCTTTTCTTTAGAAGATGACATTTTATCCTAAGCACTCCTCTGTGGTAGGGCTCTTGTTGATAAGATCTCTTTCTCTTTGAGGATCCTTTTTCCATAAGTGACATATCCATTTCACGATTATCTATGTTCTTAGATGTAAGGGTCAAGGCTCTTCGCTAAGAATATGGTATACATTGTGGTTAAGCTGGATATCTCCTTACCTTGTGAAGTAGGTATCCTCTTGCTTTTCCTTATCCTACCTAGTGGGTAGCCATGATAAGGAGGGGGGCATATCTAGGGTCTCTCTTGTACTATAATTTACATTTATTTACATTTTGCAGCATGCTAAGTCCTTGGAAGGTAACACACACAAGTTGCTAAACCCTAAAGAGACACACATTTTTACTTTTTATGTTTGCTAAATCCTTGGAAGGTAACGCACACAAGTTGCTAAATCCTGAAGAGACACACATTTTTTTTACTTTTTATGTTTTCTAAATCCTTGGAAGGTAATGGACACAAGTTGCTAAATCTTGAAGAGACACACATTTTACTTTTTATGTTTTCTAAATCCTTGGAAGGTAATGCACACAAGTTTCTAAAGCCTGAAGAGACACGCATTTTTACTTTTTATGTTTGCTAAATCCTTGGAAGGTAACTTACACAAGTTGCTAAATCTTGAAGAGACACGCATTTTTACTTTTTATGTTTGCTAAATCCTTGGAAGGTGACGCACATAAGTTTCTAAATCCTGAAGAGATGCGCACCCTTTTTATTTTACAATATGCTAAATCCTCGAAAGGTAACGCATATAATTTTCTAAATCCTAAATGGACACACATTTTATATTTCATAGTGATACAAGAATGTTGATCTATGGATATTTTCAAAAAGTCGTCAGAAGATGCATTTACAATTACAAGCACAATTTTTGGGTGAACCTATTGGGCTCTCCCTCCATGGTGATTCATAGTAAGGTGGGCATCTTACTAGGCGAGGTAATCACTTTCTCTTCTCTCTTTCACTTTCATGCTAGTAGGATTAGATCATGAAGCTATGTTATCTATGGTGTTGTTCTTGTCTTACTTATGTAGTCATGTATGTTTTCTATGATTGATTTCTCTTTATTTCCATATCTTTATGTATGTATGTTGATTTAGAATCCTTGGTTTGCGGGCTCATATCCCTGACTTAGTGATATTCTATCTCGTTGCAATCCACTAGGATCCTTTTCCTCTAACTTTACTGTGAGCACATTCAATTTTCATACTCCCGCTAAAGTAGGGGCTTAATGTATCATCTTAAAATGGAAGCACTTCCATATTAATAGAATTTAGCCCTCCTTAGGGGAAGTTTTTGACCTCTATCATATCATCCTCCCATTTCTGCATCATCTCCTACTTCTGTGCTTGTTCAGGACCTTGATTGGGCCTCTCTGCGCACCTCCTACCCCACCTGGCATATTTTCCAGGGTTCTGATCCCCTAGGTCAAGGTCAACCTCAACCCTAACCTAGGTCAGGGTTGACCTCGACCCTGACCAGGATCCCCCTTTCAAAACTTGAAGCTTGTCAGCTGTTGGGGGTCATCCAAAATTCAATTTTCCCGCTTCCGGGTTGGCTGTTTCAGGTTGTGAAGTGTTGATTCCTAAATTATATTTAATATAGGTCCTCTCCTAGGGGTAAAGGCTTTAATGGAAATTTAATTCTCCTATGTCAGCCTCCTTAGAATATTTTGCCCTAATTTCATATAAAAGGAAGTTCTCTCTCTCTCATTTGATCTAAGCCTTCTAAGTGTAAAAAGCTCTAATCAAGATTTGTCAAGAAGCAAAAAGTTCAAGAATCCATTGTTCTACATATTTCCAAGCTCTCAAGGTGTTCAAGTCTTCCTCTCAAGCATTCAAGTTCTCCATTGAAGATCAAGGATTCCAGATTTCAAGCCTTTGAAGGGATTAGGTGCAAACATTCAAGATTCATCATTCAAACCCTAGATCTAGCCATCATGGTGGTGTGATCTTCCTTCAAGATCCTTTGTGCATCCTCAAGACTCTTTTATCCTCTCTTCAAGGTGGATTTCAAGCATACAATCATGAAGTTTTATGGTTTCTAAAGTCCATTGCTTTCATACTTACATACTTGCATACATTTGAATTTCAATTACATATCTATTGAATATCATAGCTTCGTTGTTAGATTCAATTCTACCACATGTTAGCATTCTATAGTTTATTGATTTCAAGGTTAATTCCTAAATTGGGGTTTGACTAAGGTAAACCCCTCCCCCACAACAAATAATCCTCTTTTTCTTGTAGGTACAGGTTTAGGACTGTAGATTTGAGACCAGATCTGGATACCCTTTTCAACTTTCTTTTGGACGGCGCAAACAGATTCTATGTCAGACCTGTGTAGGTCAGGGTCAACATTATTGGGTCAGGGTTGACATTTGTGGGTCAAGGTCGACCCTTTTCATAAGATGACATTGGAACGGAAAAATATTTCTGGGTTTTGTTCGTCTCTACATTCTGGTTTGGGATCAACTATCAGTTATTCCAGAAATAGTCTACAGACCTCAGAAAACAACATTCTTTGATCTACAATATTTCAAGGTTAGTGTGTTTCTCCTATTTCTTCAATTACTGTCATATATCATATCTATACATATAATTAACATAAGTTAAGATATCCTTCTTGTTATTCTCCTTTCCAAATAGTTGATTCATTTGTGCATTAGCCCTTCCTTTGGGTTGATCAACTTGGATCTCCCGTTTGTGCATTTGGGAATAAAAGAGGAACATCTTATCTTCTCCCTAATCACAATTGCAATACACAATCAATTAAATTCAAGTCAGTATAAAGTACGGTTAAGGAATTCAACACACTTTAATCAAATCAAACAACAATTAACAATCAAATCACCTTATCCTCTTTCAACACCTTGCATATTCCTAAATTCCTAAAACACCATATTTCAAACATTACACTAATCTTAGATATGAGTGAAATTTCTTCATACCTTTCATCTTCATCTGAATCATTCTTCACAGCTACAAATACTATCTCAATGTCATCATCTGGTTCGGTGTCAGTATCTTCATCTTTGCAAGCAGCTAGATAGCTAGCCTTCTTGCCTTTATCCTTGTAGTCTCAGGTATCATTTCTTTTTGATCGTCGGTAACCTCTGTAATCTTTGTTATCACCTATGTTAGATTTATTCTCAAAAGATCTGTTATCACTTATGTCATCTTTTCTCTTGTTAGGACATCTTGCAGCAAAGTGTCCAATCTATTTACAATTAAAACATACAAGTGGTAACTTGCCTTTGTATTTACCTTTGCCTCTTTGCATTCTTCTTGCCATGAGTGCTTCTATTTTATCTAGATCTTCTTCTTCACTCTCACTTTCACTGTCTCTTCTAGACGAGTGTTTCTGACTAGATTTGCTTAATCTTATAGAAGACTTAAATGCAGACTCTAAACTTGGTAAGACACTATTATCAAAGTTATTCATCTCAAATGAAATCAGTCTACCAATTAGGCTATCAAGAGTGGCTGTATTGTTTGCTACTACTCTCATTTCTTGAATAGAAGAGACTCTAATAGCATATACAGGCAATAAGGTTCTTAAGATTTTACTTACCACTGTCTCTTCTTCAAGTGTACCTCCAACACCTCATATAACATTGACTACTTCTTTTATTCTTGTGTCGTACTGTGTGATGTTTTCACCTTCTTTCATTTTGAGATCATCAAACTTTCCTCTAAGGATTTCTGCCTTGGCTCTTAGAGCATTTGTATCACCTCCATGTATAAGATTTAGTTTGTCCCACATTGTCTTTGCATTTTTGCAGTCTTTGACATCTTCAAATTCAACATCAGAGAGTGAGGAACAAAGCTCTATAACCATACAGTTATGCTCATGCTTCACTCTCAATTGATCAACCATCAATGGTCCTATAGGCAACACATATTCAGTATCTAAGTATTGAGTAATATCATTTCCAATACCTGATAAGTGGATTCTTATCCTACTTTGCCATGAAGCAAAGTTGTCTTTGTTCAACTTGGGCACATCTCGTCTGTTCATCTTGTGATCTTTACTTAGGTCTTGAAACCTTCCTTCTAAGCACACAAGCTCTGATACCAATTGTTAGTAATAACTAAGAGGGGGGGTGAATCAGTGGCCTCAAAAATTTATCCTTTAAAATTTAATCCACCAATCAATACACCTCAGATTATTAAGTCCCTACAAGATGCATGCCTTGAAATACTTGAAATAATTAACTGTCTGTCGGTTTACCTTGTCTGTCCTTATTCTCCTTGATTACCGATAAGTAGTAAAACTTATTTATCAATGCTTAGTAAATATGTAGAGTATACCAATCAATCCAGAAATGCATATGTGAAATGTGAAACAATAAAGTAATAAATCATACACACATAACACATGGATTTTAACGTGGAAACCCTGTTAAGGGAAAAAACCACTGGGACTGGTACCCCAAATTTTCACTCTTTTGAAGTGAGCCCTGTTAGGAGCCAACCATGTTAAAGGTTACAAACACACTGTTAAGTGCGACCTTGTTAGAGGATTTTTATACATAGGTTGTCACTTAGTATCTGGCATCTACGCTACCATCCTTGAATTAGCCTTCTTCTTAAACTGTCAATAGGCTTTATGCTAATCTTACTACCATCCTTGAATCAACCTCCTTCTTATACTGTCAATAGGCTTTAGGTAATACCAATGCTACTTTCATGAATCAACCTTTTTGGTAATCTGTTAGGATATACCTCAATTGTAGAAGACTATTAAGTCCTGCTCTGTTAAGAGACTTGGTGCTTCAATGGTTAAACTGAAACACAATGACCTATTTCTAATGCAACTTTGAATTGTAGATTTTCAGATCTATTTACATACAATACCTCTTTGATCAATGTATCAATTCAATTCCTTTGTGCTCCACACTTTCTTCTCTTTGATACTGTGCTTCACTGTTTGTCGGTGTCTGCAGAATTCTTTAGCTCTCCCTTAGATTGATTGATCAAGACTGTATGAAGTTTATCCTTCACCAGTTTCTCTTCAGCATCCTTCTTTCTTTTCACTCCCCTTCCATGTATCTGATTGCATGCAGAAATGAATAATTCTTGTCTCTTATATAGACATGATATTCCTTAATTCATGATTCATGATTCATGATTCTTGATTCTTGGCGTGAAAAACAATTCAGCCAATTTGATTTACGGCTTTAACTCCTAATTTATCTCGTAGTTAGCTTCTTGCCAACTGTATAAATATTCTTTAAATCAATTACTTAATTGTGGATTGAATAAAACAAATAGAACAACCTGAATCTATCCTTAAGCTCTACCAGCTATATTTTTTGTCATTTTCTGATCTCTTTGTTCCGTCGGTCAATTATGTAGTTCATCGTTGGTGACAACTGCCAGTTATGTCGGTGTAACTTTAGTTAGCTTCAGGATCTCCGTCTGTCGAGCATCATTGGATCTTGCTTGTTGGACAACACTATCTTCTGCTCGTTGGGCATCACTGTGACTTTATCTCTGTCTTTACTAATGGTGTGCACTCCATCGGTGTTGTCTGTCACTTAGTGAATACTTGACTTTTATGCATTGCTGAAAGTATAATCTTTGTTCCATTGATTCTCTGAAGTCTTTGGCATTATGTACATGACCATATCAAGTTGACATCAAGTTGACATCAATGACAATACAAACCATTAACAGATTTAATGTCTTGCATCATCTTCAACTTAACACTATCAAACATTCAATCAATTACATGTCATCATTGTCATGTTCCTTGGTATGTTCCTTGGCAACAGTGACACCTTCATCTTTTTGAGTTTCTTCTGCAGGGTCATTGGTGATGTCAATGATTGTATTGTCCACAATGTTGTCCATGGTGGTGTCTAATCATGTTTCATCTGCAGCATCCATGTTCTTGTTTCTTGTGGTGTCCATTTCCTCTTTGTCCAATTCTACATTTGTGATGATAATTGGTTCGGTTCTCTCAATAGCCTGATCATCCTCATGTGGTTCATTTGTGAGAAGTTTTGTCTCGGGGCTTGCCTCCTTAGTAGGTCTGTTGAGTATCTTAGTCTATATTTTGTTGCTATCCTTCTCTAGGTATATTAGCTTGCCATCAAGTATCTTATAAGCTCTCATATTGGGTGAGAACTCTTGTGCATTTTTCTCCATCATCTCCTCGATTTCTTCCATTTTGGATTCGGGAGGCATAGAAGAAACAAGTACTCTTTCCCTTACCTCTTTCTCATTCTTTAATGCATAGGTCCACCTGGCAGATAATCTTTCATATAGTGCATTGGGAATTTTGTCATAAAATTGTACTGGTACATATTTATATGTACTCATCATTTTGATAATTGCCTCTTCAATCTTGTTTTGGTCCAAGGGATCCAGAGTTAACCATCTTCTAACTTTGGACTCAGTAATTGATCCTGATTTAATCATTAGTGCACATATCTCATCAATGGTTTTAGGGATCTTACTTTTCTCCTATTCAATAGCTTCATCATGTTTAGTGTCCACAATGTCCTCCTTGGTTCTAATGAGCCTTCTTCTTTTTGTTGGCCCTCTTTTATGTGTGGGAGGTTTCCTTTTGTAGGTCCTTACTTTACCTTTCTTCAATGGTGAAGGAATTGTGTCCTTAGCTATTTGACTTCTAGTCCTTGAAGCAGTTGTGGTTCTAGGCTTCTTGGCTAGTGCAGGTAATGGAGTATCTAACTTTGTAGACTCAGAGTCACTTTCCTTCTCAGCCTCACCGACGGGTGACCGTCCCTTGGTTGATTCTATCTGTTTGGTTTCTTCCTCTATAACTGAAAACCTTTTCTTCAAGTTCTTTACCATTTTATCTTTCTTCCTATCTATTTTCTTCACAACCAAGCTAGTTTTGATTCTTGCTTTGGCTTCTTCATAGGTTCCAAACTTGGGTTGTGTTTTGTCTAAGGGTTTATTTATTAATCCATCAATTGCATTAGATGCTTGATCTATGTTCACTTCATAGTCAAGTGGTTGTATCCATGCTGTCCTTGGTACAATAGGTTTGATATATGTGTAGTCTGTGTCTACTATGAAGCATATATCATTCTTGAATTTCTCAATTAGTTGCTCGGGGATCCTTACTCTTTTCTTCATTCTCTCCTTGAATCCAGCAAAATACTCATCCATAACTGTCTCAAAGTTGTCTCCTAGTGATGTTATAAACTCACTGATCTGTATGGTGACTGGTCTAGTTGTATCCCATTTTACATCTCCTATAGATGGGAAGGATTCTTGGAAGTAAAAGAAAATGCACATGATAAGTGAACCAAACTTACATGAGTTTGATTTTGCATTCCTGATTGTATTTAGGTTCTCTTCTAGCTGCTTGAGTAGAAGTTCTGATAGATGCAGTTGAGTTCCTTTCTTCGCAATATTATATGTTGTATCCACTGCACCGGATGTTATGATGTTCATCCTGCTAGCTTGGAAGAACTTGTATCCTAGGACACATGCTCCAAATTTCAACTCATCATCTGTGATAGTGGATACCTTAAGTCCTCTTCCATCACACTTAGCTCCTATATTCTTTTCAATTTCAGCCTTGGGTGGGTGCTTTAATGCCTTTACCTTTTTGGTTATTGGGTAACTGGTGACTGCATGGATAACATCTCGGTTTATTGGTTTAGACTCATCCAACCATAGCTTATGATTGTTAATTATGCTCAATACTAACCGAATCCACTTGGTTTTAAACACTTTCAAGAACAATAGGGCATTTGTGAGCCCTTTCAATTTGATGTGCCTATGCTCATCTTTAATGATTTGATCATATTTGCACAGCTTCTTGAAACTTGTTCTACCTCCAGGTCGTCAATTTCTACAATCTTGCAGTGAATGTATGCTCACACATCTTCGATGAGAAAAACCCTAGCTGGTATTCATGAGAATTCTCCAGCATTGTTGGGTTGAGATGCAACCTCAGGGTATATCTTGTAATGGGGTTCCACACAAGTACAATTCTTGACAAGTTTGACCTTGTCCTTCTTGATGCTCTTTAACTTAGCAGTTCTTGAAGTCATGGCCATTGTTTCAGACATTTAGGGCTTTTCGTAAAAGATGAAAAAAGTTCTCGGTTATGCTTAGTACTTACTTCATCCTATGTAGTTGCAACTGATTTGGTTGGAGTGATTTGTAACGGGTTAGAGTCGCTCTGCAATGTTGTCGCTTCTGGCTCTATTTTTGCTCTGGTCGCTTCGCTCAAAATTGCAGGTGAGAAATGAAACTCATCCGTCGTCTATTTATAGACTTTGCCCTAGGTCAGGTCATTAATGCTCAACCACTCCTCGGTGTGTGAAGATGGATTCATTGGTTGATATACTAACTTCCCTTTCGGTGACCATGCGATGCTTCGGGGCATTCATCTAACTTGTTACTTTTACCGACGGGTTTCGGTGTATTGCAAAGACAACTTGTCAACTCGCTTGATTACCGATGGATCTCAGTTTACACTAACAACTTTTGATTTAACATGCTAACTGATGATTCTCAGTAAATGCAGATAATTCAGCTTTGATTGTATACTGATGCATTTCGGTATGAATTAACCAAAGAAATAGTTTTCACAAATTTTAACAAGTAATACCATAGTGCATCTACAATCATGCTAATTTGGCATTTTAAACTATGTATGATTGGAACTGATGCAAACTTTAACTTGGTATAGTGCAGTTCCATACTTACTTGTTCTGCTTAGGTGGGGGCGGTGATGTCACTAGATCCATTGGATAGGGTGTCACCAATTGCATTGCTCGGTCCAGCTTCATCATTGTTTGTATATTTACTCCACATTGTTTTTCTCATCTTCTTGATGTCTTCAATGGTGTTTCCATTGGAAAAGGTGTTGGTCTATGTCATTCGGTCTCTGCAGTCTTTCTTGAGATGACCGACTTTATGATAGTGTAAACATGTCATTCCAGGGTTAGTCTATCCTCTAGGTTTTCTTGACCATTGTCTCATATAGTTTGCAGCAATGTGACCAAATCTTCCACGTGTTGTACAATTTTCCCAAGTGTTGTAATCCCATACATACTGGTTACCAACTTTTTTCGGTTGATCGGAAGATTCTTGACCTTTAGGCTTCCATGCTTGCTTTTTCTTTTTCTAGCATTCAAGAGTAGTGTGCCCATGCATTTTGCTAGGAGAGTATTTGTCCATATAGGTTTCTTTCTTTGGTTGTTTCATCTCAGACTTACATTCATATGCTTTATGTCCTTTCTTGTTACATTTATAATAGAATCATATGAATGAAGAAGTAGATTTAGGAATACCTTTAATTTTTCTCCTGCATAGATTTGATGTGTGGCCTTGCTTTCGATAGTGATTGTATGTCAGCTTTCTTGGTCTCAAATTTGCATAGACATTCTTTTGATCAGAGTGTTTGGGCAATTCTTCATTCTCAATATAGCCTATTCCAGTGCCATTGTTGGCTCTCCTTTGTCCATAAAGAAAAACATCCATTCTTTTATTGCTTTCCTCAGCTCTTTTGATTATCTCATTATGTTGCTACTAAATTCTGAGTTCTTGTTTTAGCTTTTCATTTTCTTCCCTTAGCTCACCGATAGCTTCTATTCTTTCAATGAGTTTGACATTCATTCCATTTACCTCTTGACTCGTAAGAATAATCTGATTTGTAATCTCATGGTGATGTTCTGTAAGTCTTTGTATTTCAGACTTGTTAGCCCCATATAGACCCAAATTTAAAAATTCAGAATTTGGGTCTCCTCCATGCCAATTATTTCTCAAATGAACATTGTATCTATTAAGCATGAGTATTGAACCACTTTGAACTGCTTTGAATCTTGGTTCAAATTAGTTCAAAGAGGTTCAAAGGTTTGAAAATGGTTCAAGTTGGTTCTTATGGTTCAAATACAGCCAAGTTCAGTAAAAGAATTTAGAGTTCAAGTTACAAGGCAAGGTTTATAATTTCAAAGGAACAAGCTTGGGAGATCTGAGGTGCAGTTTTGAAGGCTTTACCCATCATAATAGAGACATAATCCCTTGGTTTGATTTTTTCAGTTCATGGTTATGATTTCAAATCTAGAATTCATGAATCCAAATAACAAGATTGACTAATAAAGCTTGTCAAGTTCAGAAAGATGCTGGAGATTCA
>MU224539.1:1216815-1244465 GCA_018584345.1 Thuja plicata | reverse complement strand
GCCCAGCAAAAATAGTATTTTCCTTTTGGGTTGACAAATTTATATGCCACTTGTCTGAATGTCATTTAAATGTGTTAAAATATATCCTTATAAACTTCTAAATTAATATTTTATAAAGATATAAAGATATAAAGGTGACAATTTTATCAAAAGATGAAAGGAAGAAATACAGATTAACTATAATCATTTCAAGATTCAGTTATATAACTGAATAATGATCTCATTGAGCTATATATTGTAAAAGAGTGGGCATAAATAGGGGTTCCAGTTTTCAGATTTTGTTGGGGAGACTTTGAGCTACAGCAAAATAAGAGTTGTGAATGTAGGAGGGAAAAGTTCTTCCTCACTGTAGACTTTGTGCTAAGGGGGGGATGAATGAAATTTTATTTTGATTGTAATGCAGGGAAAGAGGGATTTTATTTTCAGATAGTGATCAATGTACAAGAAAGGAAGAATCTTTGTTATTTTGTCGTGTTTAAAGAAGGGAAATGTTAGCACACTAAAACTTTGAGTTTAGATGCTCATTTTCTGATTAATATTCATCTTGGAGTGATATTGGTTTTCTTGAATACATCTCTGTTACATTCAATCATCAGCATGATCATCTCTGGCCTTTGTGCTCTAGTTTTTTCATGTTTTTGGAAAGAACAGTTTCTCTTTCTCTCTTTGTTCTTTTAATAGTGCAGCGTTTGGGTAAATGAACTTTGTATCATCTACTGTTTATTTCCTTTTAGTTAGTTAGATTCTTCACATCTACCTCGTGTTTACGAATAGATGTTTGTAAACCTTTATTGCTTTTGGGTTAAAAGCATTATCATTTACAGTTTAATTGATTCATTGTAAATCCTACACGGGGAGCTATACCCAGATAATTCAGAGGGCACTTATGCTTTTCAATGGCGAAGTGACCCAACTGTTGTGTTGCAATTTGTCTTTCAGCCTTGGGTGTTTAGGAGTCATTTTGTGCAGGTGTTTTGAGAAGACAAATCTGTTTACCAACAAGACTCTTTCTCTTGTAGCTTTTCAATAATCTTTCTTCTATCATCAATAGCTAGTGTTCTTTCTTGCTCAGCTTGTCTAGCATTGTTCATGACATCAATCATTCTTAACATTTGTGTCTCTTGAGCGATTTGCAGAGATTTCACTTGTCCAGCTAGATGTTGATTGATTTCATTTAAGCTTGTGATGCTTTCTTCTGATGTATCTGATGCTTTGCTTGCAGTAGATCCCGAAGACTCAAATAGATCTGGTATCTCTTCTTCTTGGTAATTTGTCTCATTACAGTGAGATGCCATAATATTTCTTTCAAATAACATCTATCTCATCTTGATTTTGTCTTCTTTATACTGCTCATAGAAGATCTAAATTTCTAGCTTTTGATTCTCAATACTTTTGTCAAGTTTGTACTTCTTCATTGTATGATCTTTTCTCTTAAGTCTTTAATCTTTCCAAATAAGAGTTCTAGCTCTGATACCAATTGTTGGAAATAATGGGAAGTATAAACTGAGAGGGGATGGTGAATCAATACCTCTAAAACTTTTATCTCTTTTATCCTTTAACCTTTATGTAATCAATTGTTCATCCAACCATTTTTTCTATGTTATCTTTGTGTAAGACATATCAATTCTTTAACTTAATCAAACATGTAAACATTCATAAAATTAATTGACTCATAACACATGATATGATATCACATAAAACCTCTGTAAGAAGGTAAAAACTGCAGTGGGGATGGCACCCACAAAATCTTCACTATCTGTAGATTGAAGGGGTCGTTAAGGCTTACAATTTGATCACTTATGATGATCTACCTTGTTAGGAGTATCTGTGGAGACCCATTAAATTCTACTATGTTAAGAGCTTTAGCAACACTGTTTAGTGTGCACTCAGTTAAGAGATTTACAAAGGACTATTAAATCCACCTTCCTTAAAAGGATTTTTACTTTTGCTTCACTTGTTAGAATGTAAGCAAATTACTCTTTGACCTGATAGTATGCAATCTACTATTTTTTATTACAGATCCATTCAAGATTACATGTATACATGTATCACCTATTGTGATTGAATAATACCTTTGTTGCTTGGTAGCCTTTGTTCTTGGTTCTTGATAACCAATTTTAACTTTTGTTGTTCTGCTTCTTGAAACTCTCAGTCTGATCCATAGATGTGCTCGTTGGCTACTTTCATCCTCTCCTTATACATTAAGAATGAATACAACATCTATTTATAAGATAGATTTGACCTAATTAAGTTTCATGTAAAACAAACTTAACTCTATGATCACAAGTTTACAACTTTACCTTGATCTCCTAGTCTGCATGTTTTAAATCAGTTAGACTGATCAAAACAATTACAATAATGTTTCTTGTCACTTAAGTAATGGTTTTAAAACAAAACAAAACTCTATAAATAGAATATGAATGTTTTATCCGACGTGGAAGTTAGATCCACTTTTTGTGGGTTGTAACTGACTTTTAGTGTCTGATGCTCGGTTTCCTCTGAAATGAGTTTTACTGTCTTTTGGCTTGCACTATGCTTGTTCTCTCGGTTTGCACTGTATCTACTCATCGAGTTCCTTTGTTAGTTTCTCCTGTCGGGTTCCACTTTATCTGTCAAGTGTCTCTTGTACTTAACACTTTCGGTGATGTCTGATATCTGTGCTTTTGGTGATCTTTGAAAGTCTGTGTTTTGGTGTAGGTTTACTGAAGGTTCAAAAATTGTTTTCCTTTTGTATACTAATGGCAAAATAATGTCTTTAATCATGCCACATCATATCTGTAAGGTGACATCATCATCCATGTAAGCAAATCTATACACTGACACCTTAGCCACATCACTCATACAACTAGATCCAGTTATAAAGCACAGTAAGTGCTACGTCATCCAAGGGGACCAATTTTTTGTGACACGCAGATTTTCAAGAGCCTAAAATTGATGGTCATATAGTCATGAAATTTGGATTTTTTTGTTGTTGTGACAGTTGTATGACCATCAAATTTAATTGCTTGGTTTTTCAAATTCATCAAGGGTTTGACTATTCTTCCCCTTCACCATTGAGCTTTTTGATTTTGCAGTAGGCTCATAACTTGCTCATTTTGACACCTTTTTTTAGCAATCTTTTTTTCATTTGGGGTAGAAAATTGTGAACTTTGCAGTGGTGGTGTTGTTTTTTTGTTTGGATAAACAAATTTGACAAAAAAATATAGTTTTCCATGATTGCACCTGTCTAATCCAGATTTCTATAATTTTCAGCACTCCATTCAGGCTCGTACAAACACATTTTGAGGTACCATTTTTTTATGAAAAAGGATGATTTTTTGTGTACTTCTCATTTATGCTATTAGTTTGTAGTCATTGTAGGTTGAAATATCACTTTCAGAGCTTGGTCTTTTTTGGCCATTTATGATCATTGTAATGCTAGGATTTTAGTTGGATCTTTAGCAATTTTTATTTGAGTTTGATTTGGCCTCATCAAGGCAATTTTAATCATTAAAATTAGAAGTCGACTTTGCCTTATTTTTTAAAGTTCATTATTATGGGGGTAATCATTTGTTAATCTCAATTTGTAATGAGAGAAGTGTATCATTGATGTAATCATGGGATATGCAACATATCCTATTGTAATAAATTTGATTAGGGGTAATTATGAGTCATGGGAAAAAGGAATCATCACAAACTGTAGATGGATTAATCTCTTGCCTCATATTTATGGACTCATTCCTAAGCCAAAGTCACAATTGAAGAAATTAGTTTGGGGAAGTAATAATGATCATATTATAGATTTGATCAACAGAAACATCAGTTTATGTCTCTTCCATGACATCTACCCAAAGATTGAAGGTATTCGATGTACACACACACACACACACTTTGGACCATTTTTTGGGACATATTTGAGATCCACATGTTTTTCCTTTCCTAGATGATCCTATTTTAGATTGCCTCATTATACTTGATGATGTAGATAATATTCCTTTTGATAGTTATGATGATCTAATGACTCCAAAGTTATGATGATCTAATGACTCCACCTAAAAATCCTACTTTTCCTATTGAGATCACACATTCATCTCTTGTTGGCAATTCCAGTGAGTCATTTCAAGAGATATCTATTTGTCTTCCTGATTGGGATTCCTGCTTTCCAGCCATTGGCTCATTATTTATGAGTCTCACATTTCATATTTTGGAGACACATTTGAGGGGGTTACTTTACTATTTGATGAAAACTTCATCACAGTTGGAGAACCTTCTCTACCATCTTTGGAGATTGGCATTCATGAGTCTATTCATTCACTTGATATGTCATATTGCTTGGTTCAGGTTGATCATGCTTATGTGTTGGAGACTCCCAGTCAATTTTTAGAGGCATCATTCCTATTTGATGATAGTTTTGGAAACAATGTTGTCACTTGATGTTTTTCTTTGGATATTTTTCACAATCAATTTCCATTGGTTCCTTGCTTGTCACTTTCTACTATGATGGGGTATGTTCGTAATTGGATCATGGAATCTTCCTCATCCAAGGACATGGAAACACATGAGCTGATTTTAGAGACAACATAATCATATTTAATTTGGATTACAGTTCCTAATTCCTATCCATAATTGGAAGGATTCCTAAATTTGTACTTGGTATGTCTTCATCCCAACCAGAGAAGTGTTGTTTGTAGGCATTTTACTATGTTTTCTCATCAAGCACTCACCGTTTTTGCAGGACATTATTTATTATGGGGGGATATCATTTCTCCTTCTTTTCTTCCTATGGAGGGATACTTTATTGTATATGCATGATGTATATAGTACTTGGGGGTCTTAAGTCTTGCATTCACACATCTTGCTTATTTTTATCTCTCTTTTGGAGGGGATTTTTGTCCCACTAGGTTTTCTCCCTTTCTCTGCTTTATGAGAGATTGCATTGCATTTGAGTATTTTAAATGGGTACCTAACATGACCTAGTAGTCAGGACCCATCTCGCATTGTGAGTTTAAGTGCATTCCCCTAAGTTTCACTTAAGGGGGGTTGTTGGTGTAATTAATTATTTACTAATTATACTTTACTTAAGCTTACTAGGGATAATGCATGCATAGTAATGTGCATTTGAGACACTTAGGAGTTTTCACCTTTAGTTGCACATGGTGTAGGATAAATTTTACTTTGGGTGGTGATAGTTTTTATCACATTTCCATTTTATGTGTTGTATCCACCTTTAGTATATTTATCTCTTATCATCTTCACATTGTTGCACATGTTTGCACATACTTTATTGGACAATAGAGGATGATCCACCTTTGGTGGACACATGATTCCACCTTGTGTGGGTGATAAGTTATCTTCTCCTTATCATAGTCTATTATTTCCTTGCCTATATAAGTAGGCATGTCTACATTGTATATCATTGAATTCAGTTAATTCATTATCTATTGAGTTCAATTACTCGTCCATTATCTTATGTGCTATAGTTCAATTATTGCATATTGAGGAGAATATAGTTTCTTCATTTCCATATTGTCTCTCTTGTCTGTGTGCTATTCATTGCCCTCTAGATCTTGGATTTTTATTGTTGTTGCTTTTAGGAAATTATTACATAGTATCAGAGTAATTGTTACATATTTGTTATGCATGATATCGATATGGGGTTGAATCTTCCAGTTATTTGAAATTGGAGCACAAATTATGTATTTCTTCTTTGAGATGTTTCATATGTGTTGATATTGTATATTTTTTGATGAGGATTTGGTTTGGGAGACCTTATTGTTGGTCACTATTATTGTATTGGTATGTTGAATGTAGCGAGAAAAGAATTTTCAGATTACATGATATAGTTGTTAATTTGAATTTTAGCAATAGATTATCATGCATGAGAAGCTATGGTGCATGAGAAGTTATCTTCACTTATAGTGGAGTTTGGGTAATGATGTTGTTATGATTCAATGTATAAATTAGTATCACTTTCAATGGGAGCTTAACATAGTTACATTATGTGTTCAATATTCTTTGTTTTAATATTTTGGTTCTAAGTTGTTGTTGTTGTTGTTTTTGTTAAGGTGTATTATGAGCAACATATAATATTTTATTAGAAGATGGGTGATATTTTGTAATGGGTGTTGGTGTCACGTGGAGCTATTAGATTTTTTCTTTAGATTGTAAGTACAGTTTGACATCTTTGGTTCTATTGATAAAGGATGTACAGTTGTATCTTCTTGGTTTGGAGATTATAGTTTTACTCTTCCCTTTGGAAGAGTTTCATGATTTTGTAGGATTTTATTTGAAGTTAGCATGGATTTATTTGTGTTTTCTCATGGAGATCAGAGAGACTTGGGTGAGGCTATGAGATCTCATATATTTTTTGGGATAATGTGTTGAGATTACTCTTTTATGAGGATTTTAGTAGAAAGATCGAGGAGCCTACTCTTAGTTATGGATGTGAATCTATCATGTTTCCCACTTTTGGTGTATCTTCTTGGTTTGGAGATTATAGTTTTACTCTTCCCTTTGGAAGAGTTTCATGATTTTGTAGGATTGTATTTGAAATTAGCATGGATTGATTTGTGTGTTCTCGTGGAGATCAGAGAGACTTGGGTGAGGCTATGAGATCTCATATATTTTTTGGGATAATGTGTTGAGATTACTCTTTTATGAGGATTTTAGCAGAAAGATCAAGGAGCCTACACTTAGTTATGGACATGAATCTATCATGTTTCCCACTATTGCTCTATCTTCTTGGTTTGGAGATTATAGTTTTACTCTTCCCTTTGGAAGAGTTTCATGATTTTGTAGGATTGTATTTGAAGTTAGCATGGATTGATTTGTGTGTTCTCATGGAGACCAGAGAGAATTGGGTGAGGCTATGAGATCTCATATATTTTTTGGGATAATGTGTTGAGATTACTCTTTTATGAGGATTTTAGTAGAAAGATCGAGGAGCCTACACTTAGTTATGGACATGAATCTATCATGTTTCCCACTATTGGTCTACTCAAAAGGAAAATGATCTTAGAGATGTTTAAATGATCTTAGAGATGTTTATCAAATGTATTCACTATTTTGTATCTTGTCTTCTCACATGAGCTAGTATTGCATATAATAATTTTGAGGTGTTATTGAGAAGAATATGCATGGTTTCATGTATTCTCATTTTTCTCCTTGATATTGATCTTGAGATATGGTTGTAGTTTTTAGGACTTATTTGGAGAGGTACATAAAATGGTTTGTGGATTTGGGCATATACCTTTTTCTTGTGGGAATTGTTGGTTTGTTTGAATTACCGTTGACATGAGAGGCTTTCATCTATTAATGCCTTATTTTGACTGATTTGAATGCTATATGTTGATATCCTTTTAGTTATGGAAATGGTGGAGATCTTACACTACACAACTTGGTATAAGATAATGTGGAACAAGGATATGGGTTGATTTACAGGTTATCTCTTTGGTATCTTTCTTCTTCCTAGACATTTGTATTCACATGGTTGAGTGTGAATAACTTGGGGAGCTGCGGAGATTGGATATGAGAGAGGTATTGAAATATATTTGGTTGCAGGTTTGCAAATCATTGTATTTTCCCTTGACACCATGTAATAGAAGAATTAGATACATCCTATATCTAAAGTATTATATATAACCTTGATATGCTTTGATCTATTTTCATATTTGACATTACTCACGCAATGGGAGTTTCTAGATATATGTGTACACACTAAAAATTGGTTACCACCTAAGACAACACTTTTTAATGTCATTTCCTCTATATTGGTCATTTGATATTTATTATTCATCTGATGTTGTCTCTTTTTTCCCTTAATTAAATAATTTTAATTATTAATTAATAACTAATTATGTCCTATTATTTGGTCATCCCTCATCGATTTGACCTAAGTCGATCTCCTTGCCTTTCCAATTCAATAATTTTGTCAATTATTCAATCTCTCTCTTTGGATTTGAATAGCCCTGATTTTTCCCTATGGTTGAATAATTATTTTTATTATTGGGTCCCTTGTCCTAACTTTTCCTCTAAGATAAATAAATTTCATTATTTATTTATTCCCTTTTCATCTCACCTCATAATTAAATTAATTCATTTTATTTAATTACTAATTTCTAACACATGTGGAGGAATTAATAAATTTTAGTTATTGATTGTCTCCACTTAACTCATTTTAATTCTAATTTTCCTCCCACTCAACTCTATTTCCTTTCCATTTCTTCTCCACATCTAACTCAGACCACTTATTAATTTTCTCCTCCACTTAACTCTTCCTAGTTTTTATTTCCTCCTCCACGTAATAATATAACTTTCCCATTTGTCCTCACTTAACTCCTTCACTCATGAGATCATGACCATCAATTTCTCAAGTTCCAAGTTGATAATGTCCTCAAAATTATCCCAATTTGCCTATAAATTGCAATCATTTCTCCATTTTTATTTAACCTCGAATCTTCAAATATTTTCCTCGTATCATATCATTGTCATTGTTATCTTTCTAATGTGCCTATACACCAAAATTATGAGAGAAAAAATTTAGAGTAGAGGCAAGAAGATGCAATGGAGGCTCATTGAATGAGATGCTTGGTTTGAATTTGTTTATAGTTATTTGCATTTTTGTTCAATTTCTCTATTACATAGATTAGGTTTGTTTGCATGAATTATGGCTTTCATGGTACTCTTATTATTTCATGTGTTTTCCCCCTAATTTCATAGTTCATACAATATGTATAATTATTATGTGATATCTTGGTTTGTTGGTTACTAATGTGATGATGAGTTTGGTACATGTTTCATTGGATTCAGATCTGCAAGTTATGTAAGTTATGAAATAGCTACCTATTTTCTTGCAGTGGGAAGACTTCAATGTGGATTGTCTACATCCATGAGATTTTTTCGGTGGTGATACAAACTTTTATATTTGGAATTTTTTGTTTGTTGTCATTTGATCATTGGTATGTTTCTTTGAGATACGAGGTTGGATATATAGATACTTGATTATGGATTTAAAGTTGATATATTGGTGGAATGAAATTTTATCTATGTTGGTATACCTTGGTTTAAGTTATGGTTAGCTTGGATGCATTGCAATTTGATGTGGTTGTTATTCCAGGTGATATGAGTATGATAATTACTTAGCGCCTTTTATTATAATTTGAATGTGATGCTTATGTTCATGTAGATATTGGTGTAGGTTCAATGATAGTTGATATGGTTCACCTTGACATATTTATTTTTCTTTGATACGTGGCATGTTGGAGGATGTGAGGAGTTATTTTGCTTGATGGTGGTTATAATGGTTGCTTTTGCAAGTCTCTTGTTGCAACATGAGAGAACAGAAAAGATTTAGATGGTAGATGGATGGATAAAGGATTGTTTTTTCATTGTTTTTTATTCATATGGGTATATTTACAATGTATGATGTCAAGTGGGAGAAAGTTAGGATTAAGGTGTCATCTACCTTGTAATTCCAATGTCATGGTTCCAACATCCTTGGAAAGAGTCCTAAGTCACTTAGGATGTATTGGGAAAAATAATTTGTACTATTTGATTCTCATTATTTTTTGCAATACATCCATAAGGGGTGATGGGTTCCACGAGCAATGGTTAAAGTGGGTTCTGAACATAATTATTAAATATTATTTCCCCACTTATGGACCTCTAACATAAGATATTTAATGAATCAAGGAAGTGGAAAAGGAGTGACCTTTGGGATTTTATGAGTAAAAAACTAGATGAGGGAATGACCTTTGGTCTTGTCTCTTGGTATACATCATTTGATTACATTTAATGTAATGTTCATCTTGCGAGAATGGGTGCCTAAGTTGGAGGGAAAGTATTAGAAGCTGAATTGATGTCTTTTGGAGTTTTGTAGAGGCATTCCAAGGATTGTGGTCATGAGGAATTAATAGGTTTATTTGGAAATCTTTATTGGTGTTTTTGGATCTCTTACCATTCTATAAATTCAATCTTTTGGTTGTAGGGTATGAACAAGAATTGAATGTGGAGTTTCTTTGCAGGAGTGAGACTGGGTGGAAGGTATAAGGAGGTTGTTCACATGTGCATAGGTTTTTATATGGTGGAGGAAAAGATGAGAATATGAGTGGTTGCATTATAAGTACATTTATTATTTATAATGCAAGCTTGGCCTCTCTTCTTGGTGGAGTTTTTTTCCGCGAGGGTTTGTTCATGTACATCTTTTTGTTATCATGTATTGATCTTATGTTGCTGATTTATGCCTTATTATTGCTATCTTAAGTTGATGTTAATAATTTTTTAGTGATTATTATAAGTCCACATAATCTAGGTTTATTAAGCATAATACACATATTGATTTTCAACATCATTAAGAAGGGGGATCTAATTATGGCTTTCCATATTAAGGCTAATTAATTTTCAAATTTGTAAAAGAGTTTCAGATTTTGATGTTGTAGCTATCCTTTGATTAGTTTATTGGATAGAGATTTATCTTCACAATCTTTTGTACTAAACCTATTTATTTTCCAATAATAAATGCATACAAAAACATAGATAATGATAACTTCAGAGTATTTTTATTATCATTATCATAGTTTCATTACCAAAAAAATGAAATAAAATCCAAATAGTTTGCATCCTTGGAAAATTAGACAAATCCTCTTACAACTTTCTCTTTTGCAAGGTGAAAGTATTGTTTCACAAAATGAATAGATGAAAATACTCCCAAAAAACACACACTGCCAAACTAAAATAAATACTATCTTGAAATTGTTCACCCCCTAAGCTCACATGGATATGCTTTCATGCACATGGAAAAACAAATGATTGTAATAAACTCAATCTAACTCCCCTTGAAAGTTCTCCAAATAAATTATTCCTCATAAACTCATGTAAATTAGATAAAGATAAACAACAAAACTAAGGGAGCTAACCAAAGGTTTCAACATAATTAAAAATAAAATAATAAGTTCTGCAAAAATAACTTCTCATGTAAGGGAATAATTTACTCACTAAAACCTCTATGTACAAAATGATAAAATTATGGTCTCCAAAGACAAAAGGAAAATATATTCCCACAAAGCTTCATACATGCCATGTTAAGTAGGAAAGATTAAGATTTGGAGGACCAAGAAAATTAAAACTTTTCGTGAGTGCAACATTGAGAAAAAAACAAACCCTAGTGAACAAGTGCAAAAGACCTAGTAACCAATGTGTTGTTAAAGTTGTTACCAAGTGGTGTATGTGGTTTTCTACTATCAAAACGAATCTTAGCTTCTTGGTGGTGGCTAAGGAGAATATTTTTGGCTCCATTTCAAGTTGAAACACTAGATATGGGGCACTAGAACACACAGTTAAGGAGGTTGAGTGTGGAGGCTAGGAAAACAATAGGATAAATAATAAAGGATTTGGGCGATCGACCAAAAGTTGAGACCCTCTCGTGGATTGATGGGGATACTAAAATATGTGAAGATTTAAAGAAGGGCACAATGGGTGAAAAGGAATGTAATCTCTCTTTGACAAGCAATGAAGGGATTGGAAAAGAAGTTGTCAAAGACGTAAAAGAACTAACTAGAGAAGGTCAAGAGATGGAAAAGAGAACAAAATAAGGTAAAGCCTTAGAGTATACTCATTGATGATGTGATTGACTATGTAGTAGAATGCTAGCATAGATCTGTAATATTTTTTTTGAGGGTATACCATCTGAGATTTATTTCTATACATGAGCTAAGATTGAATTGGGAAAGTAAAGGGTGGGAAATTGAGGCTCTGAGTGGGATGGGAAAGGGTATATCTCTCTCAAGTTCAAATGTGTTGATCGTGCACAAGCAATCCTTTAATATGGAACCTGAGTGATGGGTGGTCCCACAATAGTGGGTAACACCTTTTTACCAACTTTGACACTGAAATAAACATTCTAAAAAATATTGTGCATTTGGACACCTATTGTTGCAAAACCATTAGGAATTTAAAGATTATGTAAACTAATGATTTTAACATTTTGTGTATAGATTCTACATATATATTTTTTGAAAATTTGGAACTGATTTGTATCTATTTCTCTATGTCCTTCAAAAAGTAGTTTATATCCAAAAACAACATTTTTAAAGAGACATTCATTTGGTCAAGCATAACTTAAAAAAGAAGAAGATAAAAAATGTAATTCTTTCAAATTTATGTTTGTAACACTGATATCTAGTGCATCCAATTGGTTTCATTCAATTTGGTTGAGTATTTTATAGCTTATTAAGTTTTGAAGTGACATTAACTATAATTTAGACATAGGTTCATTTGGTCGCCCCTAACTTGTTATGTATTTATAAAAAATATTTTTTTCTTTTTTTGTTAGAAAGAGAACATAAATACCTAGTGTCTATATATATATATATTAAAAAAATTTGTACCTATTTTACTACTTTTTCATAAGTATTGAACATAGAAATTGATATACAGTGCAAAACCTATGTTTAGTAAAACTATAAATACAAAGTCATAATAAACTCAATAAATATTAAAATTATAACCATTGGAAAGCTTTCTTTGACTAGTACCATCCTACATTTAGGTTTGTCAAATGAACTCATTTGATCCCCCAGAATGCTAATGTCAAAGTAAATTTTTTCAGTATTTTGATAGGTGCAAAGGAGACTCGATTGTAGGTATGATTGAGGAGTAGAGAGATTATATCAAAGAGATTTTGATATAAGAGGATTTTATCTAACCATTTTCAGTTAATTCCTTCAATGGGACCTCTCAAGGATTAAATCATCATATTTTCTTAAAAATGTATAATTTCAATGAAAATCAAGATGTTCGAAAAAGCGTAACCCACTATTGTGGGGTCACCCTGATATTTGAGAATTTTTTTATTTACAGGCTTGTACATTAGATTTTCATCTTGAGGGCCCCTCTTGATCTAAATATCTAATGGGAATTGAACTTCAATACCTAAATCTGGCTTTTAGACCATTTTAAAAGGAAATAGCTGTGCAACTAGTGAAAGTAATATAGTGTAAAAATAATTCAAATTGGTTTTATAGCCTAAGGATTCACCCAAGGGAATGTGTTTAAATGGACCTAAATAATCAGTTACCAAAAAATATCAAGCTAGTTGGTCTAGAATTTGAGTTCCCCAACCTATAGTTTACCTCGATAAGCCTAATGCCTGCTTCTTTTGTCACCAAGATGGACATTTAATAAGTATTTCCCTACCTGAAAAATAGACATAGTCAAACCTAGTTTACAACTGCTCCTAGTTTGATTCAAGAGACTTGGTCCTCTCAGCCTATTGTGACACCAAATATAATATCCCAGTCAAAACATCAAGCCATTGGTTCCTCAAATGAAAATGATAATGATTTAACCTCTTATTTTAAAGATACTATAATGATAGATAGTTGGAGGATGGTAAGGGGAAGGAAATAACCACCAAGATCAGTTCATACACAGAATAGGGTGTTGTCCTCTCAAAATAATTTTTCATCTCCTATTAGAACTTATATTAATAATAAGGAAATGATTCCTCTAAGTCTCTCCAAAAGGAACAAATATCTATCCTCATCAAGGAGACATGGTGCTCCACTTCAAAGCAAGAGGCAATGATCTAGATCTCCTAATTCTAATGTTAAGGATCTTGAGAATTCTGAAAAATCAATCATGCTTTCTAATTGCTTTGATGTTTTCCCTCAAGAGGATGAATCTTCTAATTTTGTCTAAACATGACTACAAACCTATTTTGAAGTGTTAGAGGGTTATCTCCCTCATCATAAATTTTAGTTAAAGAAAACTATTTTCAGATAGAAACTCGATGTCGTTTTCTTGCAAGAAGTTAAAATTAATGGTCCTTGTCTGCTACTTCATTATTCAATGTATGGAGAGATGCTTCATTCTTCCATATGTTTCATAAGGATGGCAGAGAGGTAGTTATTGGGTTGGATTCATGGATAAATAGGTTCATCATTTATAAAGGGGAGGATACTTCACATAGTTGTGTTTGAGTCCTCACCTTTATCGGTGGCCAACCTATTGGTTTTTGTTTCTTCTATGCTCCAAACATTGTTAAAGAAATATGAAAGTTGTGGGATTGGATGGCTAAACATTTGCCTCAGGCTAATTAGGTTCTTGTAGGATATTTTAATTTGGTGGAACACTATTCTAATTGTAGTTGGCCCAATCATATAAAATTAAGCAATGAAGAATTTGATAAATGGTTACTTTGCTGCAACATTAGTGGAGTTATAGATGCGTTGAATAAAAAAATGACAAGCCATAAGCATAATGGGTTTACTTGGTCTGAGTGTAGGTTGGGAGTGGATAGAAAACTTAGAAAATTAGATAGGTTTTATATTTATCCTAACCTACAAGTAGTCAAGGAATCCTTTGGCAATTTTGTGAAGGTTGATTACACCACTACACTTTCAGACCACTTTCCTATTGTTTGTACTATTGCAAAGGATAATCCTAAGGTTGTAGATTATCAGTTGTATTTTAAGCTTATTACCTCACACATGAAAATTCCTTCTTATGTAGATGTGTTGGTGCATATTTGGAAATCTATTCCCAGATCGAGAGAAGGGGAGTCTTATAAGGAATGACAACAACTATATATTTTAAAATGTGTTGGTTTTTTTCAGATCTTTTGGTAGAAGATTAGCATGGCAGTATAAAAGGGAATAAAAATCTTTACAAGGGAAACTTGAACTACATAGAAAATAGTTGATTTCTAATTTAGACAACATATATATTCAATCTACCATAGCTTCCATTGAAATGCAACTTTGTAATCTTGATCTTTATAGAGGGTAAGGAGCTATAATTTGTATTAGATTGCATTGGTTTAAAGAGGGCAACAAAGGTTCCAAGTACTTCTTTAAGTTCTTTAACTACAAACATAAAAAGGAGTTCACTGGACCAATATTAGATGATGAAGGACATGCTCATTCAGACCCAAAAGATGTCCAAAAATTGTTTAAGGTTTTTTTATGAGAATCTCTTTAGGGAAGATAAGCATTAGCAAGATGTACAATCAATTGTAGAAGATATCTTTGAAGACACCATACCTAGGAAGTTGGATCAGGAATACAAGAATTTAATTAATCAAAACCTTTCTATTGAGGATTTAGAACATGTTATTTTTTCTATGACCTCGAATAAAAGTCTTGGGGTTGATGGGTTATCAATTGAATTTTATCAAATTTTATGGCACCATATTAAGGAATATTTATATCGAGTATACCTGGAAGCAATAAATGAAGGGTCTTTGGGACCAGATATCAATAGAGGTTTGATAAAATTTCTTCCTAAAGGGAAAAATAAGAATTATATATTTGGTTGACGACCTGCCACATTGCTTAACACTTCCTACAAAATCACTGCTAAAATCCTTAGCCAATAGGATCAAACCAATGACTAAAATGATTGTTAGACTAAAAAATTAGATTTACTAGAGAAATGTTCATTTTGGATAATTTAAAATTGGCTAGGGATACAAGTGAATGGGCTATGTAGCCAAGGCAAAATGATTTTTTGGTTAAGCTAAACTTTGACAATGCATATGACAAAATGCAATGGAGTTTTATCATGAAGATTTTGTAGTGGTTGGGATTTGGTCCTAATTAATGTAAGCATGTTCAAATATCATTTGTTGATGCTAATTCTCAATTAAGGATCAATAACTCTATGTTTGATCCATTTCTTCTAGAATGCTTAATTAGGGAAGGTTGTCCCTTATCTCCATTTATTTATGTTTTGGCAATTGATGCTCTTAGTTAAATTTTGTAGAAATACAATCAAATGGGACTAATTAAGGGCATTTCTATTCTTGATAATTAAGTGGTCATTAATTCACACTTTTTCGATGACAACCTTCTATTTATCCAAAATTTAGAATATGAAATTAAGCATGTCCTAGAGGTCTTGGATTTTGTATTGTTATATGTCGGCTTCAAAGCTAGCCCATCATAAAATTGAGTTTGTAATGGTCTAGCCTTATTTGGTGCCACCTTGGACTCCTAACCAGTGGGAGAAAATTAAACATGGGAAGATTATTGTCAGGGTAATAAGTTAATTCACTTATTAATTAAATCATTTAATTTAATTATTAAAGTCACTTATTATCTCTAGTTCACTTAAGCTAAATTTTAGGCATATAATAATTAATTATTATCATGCAACCTAGGTTTCTCCACCTTTTGGTTTTCGATCTCCTTTATAAGGATTGATCCCTTTGTAATTATTATTCCCTCTCTGAATGAATATTTCATCTTTTAAATCATTATGAGTTGTGTCTCTATTCTTTACTTTTGTGGCAGTTTATTTGCATATTGTGGATCTTGGTGATATAATTGTTCAAATTCTAACATGGTATCAGAGCCTTGTTGTTGAAGCCAGTTCTTGAGTTTTTTGAAGATTTTTTGGAGTGCCAAGGGTTTCAAGTTTTTAGAATTTTTTGTGTGGATATGGACGAGAGTTGTTTTTGGAGCACTTTGGGAACAAATTGACCTCACGAATTTGTGCTCGAAAGGCCCAAAACCCCCTATTTTCATATAAGGCACATCTATTTTGGACACAATTGACTTCTGAGGTTATTTTTTTGCATGTGTACGCAAATCGAGAAAATTGCAAAAAAAATTAAAAAGTGCTTTTTGGCAAAATTGAGGCACCACCGAGCGACCACCGCTAGTGGGCTCAGCTCACCGAGCTCCGCGCTTGCATCACCTGCCCCAGCGGCTCCACCATTTTTGCACTGCCCACAACCATGCCACCGCAGAGCCACCAAGCTCTCTCTTTTTGAATTCTAGGGTACCTGTCCATTTTTTGCTCATAATTTGAGCAAACTAAGGCAATTTTTGCCAAACAAGATATCGTCAAAAAGTTGGTTGCGAGCCCAATCTGATTTTCTAGGTCTATTTTTCTAATTTTTCTATCTTGTAGCTTTTTTCCAGTCAAATTCAGGGTTCCTTTTTGCACTCCGGCAACCATATCTTGTTCCTCTAGACTCCATTTTTTGACTTCCACGTCGTTGGAAAGCTAGTTTCATTCTCTTTCTTCTTATATGGGTCTCATCGCCAGAATCTACTCTAGGTACATTTTATTCAGATTTTTTTTTTCTTTTTTGCAATCTGGTGGATATCTTGGATGTTTCATGTCCTGGGATCATTTTCCTTGGATGGGATGACTCCTTTTTACCTATTACTCATGTTCATACAATTTTTCTTCATTTCTAAGCATTGTAGACATCTATTTCTATAACATTTCTTTTTTTCAAACACACCGATATAAAGTGTCATCATTACATGCTTGGGATCTTGCACATTTTATGCCTATTTATACTCGTACTACATAATAAAGTGCCATGGGGGGGTTTGATCTACCTTTATCAAGTGAGTGTTTCCTTTATGACATTAGCCTCATTATGTGTGTCCAGAGATTGATCATCCTTGACACCATCTTGTAAAGATTAAAATAAAAAAAGATTATAAAATGTAAAGAGGTGAAATGGGTAGAAGAGACTTGCACATCTAAATAATACCCCTTTACATTTGAAAAGTAAGTTGGGTAATGTAAGATTCTCCTCTTAGCCCCAAATTCACAAAGGAAAGATCCAAATTGATTAACCATAATAAAATGGTCAATGTGCAAATGAATCAATCGATTAGAAATAAGAAGGAAGAGGAAAACCTTACATTCCATTTTGTGGAGGAAGGTCTGTAATAGATATGAAAATATTAAAACCTTAATTGAAATGAATTGAAGACAAATACTAACCTCAAAGTATAGAAGATTTGGAAATTTTTGTTTTCTGGTTTCTGTACTGAGTTTATGGAAATTTTGCAACCTGCCCTAGCTTGGAAACACAGAGATGGAGAAAACCCAGAAATCATTTTCTTTTCCGAGCAAGGTCGACCTTGACCCAAATATGGGGGCACAATTGTACCCCTTTATGTTGACCTTGACCTACACTGCTCTAACGGAAGTTTTGTTCACAAATCCTGAAAGTTTGTTGAAAAGGGTATCTAAATCTGCTATGTAATTCATTGTTCCGTACATGTGCCTTGCTTATGTTGAAACCCTAGTGGAGGATTTGAATCCTTTAATCCACAAGTATGGATGCTCCAAATGGATGTAGAATTGTAGGATGTAGGATGTCTCAAATAAATTGCCTTTAGATCTTCAACACCAATCTTGAATGGATCTTGGAATATGAAGAAGCTTGAATGGATATGGATGGAGAAATCTTCAACAAGAGGGCTTCGTAGAGATTGAATCCTTCAATGGCTACTAATGGATCTCCTTGATGAATTGAATCTTGAATGCTTGAATACTCGAATGCTTAAATGCTTGAAAGTAGATGACCGATTTGATAGATTATGCGTAGATAGATTCATATAGAAAATGAGAGGAGAAGGCTTCCTTATATACTAGTCTAGGGCACAAAATTCTAGAGAGACCGAAATATGATAATTAAATTCCAATTAGGCTCATACCCCTAGAAATGGACCTATATTAAATATGTAATACCCCGCTAGGGAACCCAAGAGAAATAACCTATAACAAGTAACTAAGTTTACAATTTTTTTTAAAAAAAGTTTACATTCAAGATGATTAATTAAGCCGAAGCAAATACAATGAAACACAAAACATGAACATAGAAGTAAACTCAAAAAGGATACAATTCTCAAGGGTTCCATAACATAAGAATTACTCATAAATTAACTAAAGATTAAATATAAAAATGCCAATGTAAAACATGATTAATAGGTGCAACATCTCATAAGAAATGATACGATTACATTTAATACCATAAGGTGTATCCAAGAAATGACATCCAATGCACAAGTCAGAGGGTAATTAATTATAATTAAACATGAATTGCAATACATTAATCCATAAACAATATAACTGAAATACATATACATGATATGATAAACAAATTTAAGAAGGATAAGAGCATAGCTCCTAAGATATCACAAGGAAGTGCAACTACTACAAGGTCACCAACAATGGTACAAGGAAATTGAGGTCTCCAATGGTGAGGAGGATCACTTCCACCCATGCTCATGGCACCTAAATGGTCCACTCCCACCATGCTGAGGAGATAACAACATATCCCAATCGGTTTACAAACCAATCATAAAGTAGGACCAAGCAAGGGATCTAGAAAGCTCGCTATCACAAGGTACATTTCCAACTAAACAGGTAAATACCTATAAACCCAGAGGCAACCATCTCACATAGGAAATATGAAATGAATATAGGGAAGTTTCATCACAAGAGTCAACTCTAAGTTGACCCAGGCAGTCTTATTGGACCCCCACCCCCTAGTGACTCTACGCGGTATCAGTAACCTCTTGTATAGACAAGGGTACTGACTATGCAAGATCAAATCAAGCATCTTCTCCCACTCTCATCCTAGTCTATAAAAGCACTCAAGGCATGGGTGAGGAATACAAACGTCTTATTAATTCATTTTAAACCTTGTAGTGTATTAGGTTATCACTTATTAAGTAACTTACAATGAGTTACCCTGACAACCTCTTAGGGTCCCGACCCTCATTGTAAGCCACCCCTCCTTAGACACTGGATTACCTACCCTAAGCTCATAGTAATCATTAATCTCAAAAGTACTATACAAGTACCACCATCAGAATTTAGTTCCACATAAGGCCAACAATAACACACATTGGTTCACAAACCAAACACCAAGTAAACACCCACACACGAGCTTAAGGCAAACATTTGGGGAAAGATAATAGAAAAGATACTAATCGCAAAAAAAACATAAATGTAATGACATAGTACACACCCCCAGCCTCTGGTACATTTCCTTAGGAGCCGACGTAGTTTCCCAAAAAGCACAAAAGAATAATACACTAAACAACGTAAGGACACAATAATAAGCATTAGAGACTAAAACATTAACTACCAATTAATAATTCTTATTAATTAATAATTAAAGACAATACTAATTAATATTAGATTAATTAATATCTAAACTAAGTTCTTTAGAAAAAAAAATTCAAGTCTAAACACCTAAAGTTTATTGTAATATTAAATTAATATCAAAATAAATTTAACAATACTTAAAATCTAATAAAATTAAAACATAAATGAAAAAAAGCAATTTAGATAATGTATTTAATTAACAATAATAATAAGAATAAAAGTAAATTAAAATTTCATAAAAAAAAATTAAATAAAAATTTAAAAAGCATATATTTGGGGGGGACGTACCTCGCACCCCAATGCCAAGGGAGGCGGGCCCCCCAATGGCTATCGTAGGCAGTCTAGACTGCCGCCGGAAGCCTAGCTGCCGTGAGCAACTCGCTGCTGGGGGGTGGGGAAATGGGACCCCTGCCCCCTCTAAATCTTTTATTATTATTATTTTTTTTTTAACTTTTTAAAATATACTAACTTTTATAAAACAAAATATATTAACTCTTTTTTTTAACTCCTTTTTTAAAAAGTTTATAGGGAGAAAAATACACATTAAAAATCCTTGGCCTTCTAATCAAATGAGTTATAATTACTAACTCAGATTGTGCATGAAATTAACTTTGGGAAAAACCTCAAGAACACAATGTTAGTAATAACTGAGAGGGGGGGGGTGAAACAATGGCCTCAAAAATATTCCAACAATCAACCCTTAAAACTTAGTACCACAGAATTATACCTATAGTTATCTTCAATCCTATAAGATGAATGCCTCCAAATAATTATATCAAATTTCTACTCATCGGAATGCTTTGTAAAACCTTCTACTGTAGATTTACCGATTAGAAGTCTGTCAATTTACCGAAAGACAGTAAATTATCTAGTATATATCGATCAATCCAATTAAGTTAAGTGTAATGCAAAACACTAAAGTAATGACTCGTAAACACATTGACAGATGGATTTTTAACGTGGAAACCCTGTTAAGGGAAAAACCACTTGGGATTGGTAACCCAAAATTTTCACTACTCAGAAGTGAGCTCAGTGAATAGCCAACCCTGTTAAAGGTTACAAACACACTATTAGGTGTGACCTTGCTAGAGGATTTAAAAGTTTAGTCTGTCACTTGATATCGGGCATCTCTATGCTACCATCCTTGATCAAACACTCACTTGGCCTATCAATAGGTATCTGGCATCTCATCCTATCTTCATGAATAAACTTTTTGATACTCCATTGGATGTATCTCAATATAGAAAGGATCTTTAAATCCTGCTCGGTCAAGAGACTTTCTAAATTAAACTGAAACAGTATGATCTATTCACATACACAACTATACTTGCAGATTTTCAAATATATTGTAATCTCATAAACTATTCTGATCAATATAACTCTGTTATACCTTTGCTCCACTTTGATTTTTCTCGGTGATGCTGTACTATGTTGCTCGGTGTCTATAGAATTTCTTTATCTCTTTCCTTAGCTTGTTGATCAACACTGTATGAAGTTGCTCTTCATCAGTTTCTCTTTAGCATCCTCTATTATCTTTCTCCCCACACCCATTCGTAATGAATTGAGTTGTCTCTTAAATATACATGATATCACCATTGTTAGGTTCTTGATTTTCTTGATCTTGGCTTGATCCACATTTCTTTCCAAATAGATTTAAAGCAAAACTCTTGTTTTATCTCACTGAGATCTTCTTACCAATTGGACAAATCAGCTTTAAATCAATCACTTATCTCTGGCTTATCTTGTCAATGAAAACAATGATAACTACCAGTTAACTCTATATTTAGCTCTGCCAGCTAGATATTTTGTTGTTTCTGAACTCCAATTAATTTTGGTTAACTCTCTAATAGCATCAGTCAACACTTCAGTTCTCCTCAGGCTTCTCCATCAGTTTACACTATGTTTCTGGCCATCGGGTTTGCTTGTGATTCTACTCGTCGATAATGCTCATCGATTTTCTTGCTTGGGCATCACTGTAACTTGGCTGTCGGTGATCTTTATCCATCGAGTTCCACTGACCGTCAGTGTTTGTAGTCACAATGTAAATGCTTGTCTTTTATGCATTACAGAAAGAATAATCTCTATCTCTCTGATCCTCTGAAGTCTTTGACACTTTGATTATAACCAATTAGATTATATTAAGTTGACATCAATGACAATACAATCCATTAACTAATTTAATATCTTGCACTATCCTTCTACATTTTGGTTATCAACTTAACATCTCCAATCATTAAATCAGTTACATGTCATCAATCTCTCCCTTTGACATTGATGGCAACATACTACATTATCATACTATACCATCACTAATACAATATAAAATATACAGTTTTATCAAGCTTTTCTAATGTAACTATTACAAATGTCTAGCTCTTGGTAAGCTCAAAATTAGCTTAGATTTGTTTCATGCAGAGTGGTCATCTTCAATCTTTAATCCCTTCACTGGATAGATGTATCATCTAATATATCTGTTCTGATATGTGCTCTTCCTTGAGTGTTCCTCTTATTGATAATTTCTTTTTCTTTTGACAAAATTCTTTCTCTTTGTCTGAACTCTCTCCCTTTGTTACTTCTCTCTCTTAGATGGATATTTCATATGTAATCAATTTCTCTCCCTTAGAATATTGATTAACTCTTCATTTCTAATTCTCAAGAACTTCTCTTCATGGTACGATAATGAGAATATCTCTCTCTCCTTGACAACAATGTCAAACAAAAATACTTCTCCTTATTTTATCATCTTCCATCCCTTTGCATAATATACTCCTTGAAATTCCCTATCCATCAGCAATACAATGTCCTAATTTTTAGTGTAGATTTGTACCTTGCAATGTACAAATGTATATGTTGTTGTCCTTCTCAGTGTTTGCATCAACATGAATGATCTTCAGATTTTGTATAGGTTGATGCAACCTCCTAGTCAGATTACTGACCGATAGACAAGGGTTGAAGCCCTAGTATTTGTCTTAGATACTCAAATGTATCCTTCGGTAATGGCTTGGTGAATATGTTAGCTAATTGTTCCTTTGATTGAACATATTCTAGTGTCAATTCCTTTGCTCACACTTTTTCTCTCAGATAGTGATACTTGATTGCAATATGCTTAGTCTTAGCATGCATGACTGGATTATTTGAAATGTTTATTGCACTGGTATTATCATAATAGATAATTACTGGTTCAAGGATCTTCATATGCATACCTTCCAGTAATTGTTTGATTCATGCAATATTAGAATATTAGAGCAATTTGCAGCAGCAACCACATATTATGCTTCTGTAGTAGACTAAGAAATGCATCCTTGCTTCTTGCTTATCCATGTGACAAGTCTGTCACCCATGAAGAATGCTCCTCCAGTTGTGCTCTTTCATTCATCAATGTTTCCAGCCCAATCAGCATCTATATAGACTTGTAGCTTAATTTTTCCTTCTCTTTTGTACCATAATCCATAGTCCTCGGTGTTCTTTAGATATCTTAGAATTCTTTTGACAGTAGTCATATGTGATTCTTTGGGATTAGCAGATAATCTAGCAACTATCCCCACTGCATGTGCTATATCTGGTCAACATACATCAGTTTTCCAATCATTGATCTATATAAGGTTTGTTTTACCTCATTTGTCTTGTCTTCCTTTGTCATCTTGCATCCAATAGTCATAGGTGTTCCAACTGGTTTGGAATCCTCCATATTGAATATCTTCAGCACTTCCTTGATGTATTTGGACTGAGTGATGTATATGTCTGCATCTTTTTGAAAAATTTGTAAACCAATAAAGAATTTGATATCTTCAAACATAGACATTTCAAATTCCTTGCTCATTTCGTCAGCAAAGGATTTGCATAACAATTCATTCCCTCCAAAAATGATATCATCAACAAAAATTTTAGTAATTAGAATATTACCATCAGTATCTTCTTTTAAGTACAGATTGCTATTTTCACTTGTTCTAGCAAATTTTATGCTAATGAGATATGAGTGAAGTCTTTCATACCAGGCTCTCGGTGCTTGTTTCAATCCATACAAGGCTTTTTGTAGTCTACATACCATGTTTTTCTTGTCTGGATTGATAAACCCTTCTGGTTGTTCAATGTATACCTCTTCTTCAAGTATTCCATTTAGGAATGTATATTTGACATCCATTTAGTATACCTTGAATCCTTTAAATGCAGCATAAGCAAGCAAGATTCTAACTCCTTCTGGTCTAGCAACAGGTGCAAAGGTTTCACCATAATCAATACCTTGTTCTTGTGCATATCCATTGCATACTAATCTTTCTTTGTTTCTAGTGACTTCTCCATTCTCATTCAGCTTGTTTCTGGATATCCATTTGGTACCGATGACATTCTTATCATCTGGTCTTGGTACTAGTGTCCATGTATTGTTCTTCTCAATCTGTTCTATCTCTTCATTCATAGCACTGGCCCATTCTTCATTCTTAAGTGCATTGTAAACAGATTTAAGCTCAAAATCACAAAGTAAACATCTGGTGTTAAGTGACTTACTTCTTGTTCTTGTTCCAACCTTCTTGTCTCCTATGATTTGGTTTTGTGGATGATGCCTTCTAACATAATTGGCCCGTTTTGGTTCAGCTCTGTGTTCATCATTATGATTATCTTCTTCACCTTCATTTTCATCTTCATTGATCGGAACATCATCTTGAGTATTATCCTGATCATTGGTAATTACAACCTGATGCTCGGGTGCAATGATCTGATGCTCAGGAGTGACACACTGTTGCTCGGGTAGAGTGTCAGGTTCAGTATAAACAAACCTATTGTAGTCCTCCGGTTCCTTTTTGCTTTCCTTATCATTATTTTCTGCAAATTCATCTATTTTTACATTTGCACTTTCAATGATTTTGTTAGATGACTTGTTTAGACATTTATAAGCCTTGCTTTTGGTTGAATACCCTATGAAGATACCTTCTTCACTTTTGCAGTCAAGTTTTCCATTTCTATCATCCTTCAATATATAACATTGACTACCAAAGATTTAAAAATAACTTACATTTGGTGTATGGCCATACCAAAGCTCATATGGTGTCTTCTTTGTGTCCTTCTTCAATTATACTTTTTTTAGTGTATACATAGTAGTACTGATAGCTTCCCTCCAAAATGTTTGAGTGATGCTTTTCTCAATCATCAATGTTCTTGCACAATCAACAATTGATATGTTTCGTCTCTCAGCAATTCCATTTTGTTGTGGCATCCTTGGTGCAGAAACTTGTCTCTTTATTCCATGCTCATTGCAATAGTCAATGAATTCTTCTGAAGTAAATTCCCCTCCTTTATCCGACCTTAAGAATTTCAATTTATTTTTACTTTGTTTTTCAACCATTGCTTTATACCATTTAAACATCTTAAATGTTTCTAATTTTTCTTTTAAAAACATGACTGTCATCATTCTAAAGAAATCATCAACAAAGAGAATGAAATACCTATCTCCATAGTAGCTCTTTTTCCTCATCAGTCCACATAGATCTGTATGGACTAATTCTAGAATTGCAGTACATGTATGGGTTTTTCTCTTGAAACTAGACTTTTTCATCTTACCTTTTTTATAATTCTTGCACATGATATGCTTAGGCTTAGTCATCGTCGATAAGCCTCTGTGATTCCTTTTGTTTCTTATCTTTATCGTGTTGTCAAAGTTCACATGACATAATATTTTGTGCCACAACCATAAGTCTTCATTTCTAGCCATCAAACAAGTGGTGTTAGTGTCATCGAGATAGAAAAGATTACCTTTTGTCTGCTCACCGGTACCAATCAACCTTCCTGATTCATTGAAGATCTTTGCCTTCTTATTTTCAAATGCTACTCTGTGACCTGAATTGTTCAATTGAGAAACACTTAACAAATTGTAATTCAGTCCTTTCACCCAGTAAGCATTTTCACATTTTATCAGATTATTCAACATTATGGTTCCTTTACCTTCAACTGGACAAGGTGTATCATTACCCATTCTCATTGAACCACCATTATAGTATTCAAAAGTCTCAAACTTTTGTTTATCACTGGTCATATGGTGAGTGCAGCCACTATCTATGATCCAAACATCATTTTTACTAACTTTAGATATGAGTGTAGTTTCTACATACCTTTCTTCAACTTTATTTGAATCATCCTTCATGGCTGCAAATACCATCTCGATGTCTTCTTCTGATTCGGTGGCAGTGTCATCAGCTCTGCTCTCAACTAGGTAACAAGATTTCTTCCCTTTGTCCTTGAAGTCTCAGGTATCTCTCTTGTCAGATTGTCAGTTGCTCTGGTATTCTCTATTATCACCTTTGTCAAACTTCTTCTCATAAGGTCTGTCATTTCCTCTGTCATCTTTTCGTCAGTTTGGACATCTTGCAACAAAGTGTCCAACCTCTTTAAATTGAAACATACAAGTGGAAATTTACCTTCGTATCTGCCTTTGCCTCTCTACAATCTTCTAGCCATAAGTGCTTCAATTTCATCAATTCCTTGATCCTCATTATCACTGTCACTATCATTTCTAATATCATGTCTATGACTTGAGTTACTTATCTTTAGAGAAGATTTGAATGCATATTCTATGGATGGTAAGACATTATTGTCAAAGTTATTCATCTCAAATGAAATTATTCTACCAATCATACTATCTAGAGTAACGGTATTGTTTGCAATTGCTCTCATTTCTTGGATAACAGAAACTCTAATAGCATAAACAAACAATAAGGTTCTTAAGATTTTTCTTACCACTGTCTCCTCTTCAAGTGTACCTCCAACTCCTTGGATAGCATTGACTACCTCTTTTATTCTTCTACTATACTGAGTAATTTTTTCTCCTTCTTTCATCCTTAGGTCATCAAACCTCCCTCTTAGGCTTTTTGCCTTTGCTATGAGTACATTGGCATCTCCTTCATGTACAAGCTTCAACTTATCCCACATTTGATTTGCAGAGGTGCAGGTTTTGACATCTTCAAAATCACCATTGGAGAGTGATGATGCAAGTTCTATCATGATTCAGTTATGCTCATGCTTGCCTCCTAATTGCTCAAGAGTATGAGGTCTTGTAGGCAACACATATTCAGTATCTAAGTATTGAACAATATCATTTCCAATACCCGATAGGTGGAGTCTTATTCCACTTTTCCATGATGCAAAGTTGTCTTTATTCAACTTGGGTGCATCTTATCTATTCATCTTGTGATCTTTTGCTTGAGCTATTAAACTCCTCTTCTAAGCACACAAGCTCTGATACCAATTGTTAGTAATAACTAAGAGGGGGGGGGGGGGGGGGGGTGAATTAGTGGCCTAAAAAACATTCCAATAATCAACCCTTAAAACTTAGTACAACAAAATTGTACCTCTAGTTATCTTCAATCCTATAAGATGAATGCCTCCAAATACTTATATTAAATTTCTACTCATTGGAATGCTTTGTAAAACCTTCTATTATAGATTTACCGATTAGCAGTCTGTCAATTTACCGGAAGACAGTAAATTATCTAGTGTAAACCGATAAATCCAATTAAGTTAAGTGTAATATAAAACACTAAAGTAATGACTCATAAACACATTGACACATGGATTTTTAACGTGGAAACCCTATCAAGGGAAAAACCACTTGGGATAGGTAACCCAAGACTTCCACTCTTTTGAAGTGAGCTCGGTGAAGAGCCAACCCTGTTAAAGGTTACAAACACACTGTTAGGTGTGACCTTGTTAGAGGATTTAAAAGTTTAGTCTGTCACTTGATATCGGGCATCTCTATGCTA
>MU224539.1:1176002-1187891 GCA_018584345.1 Thuja plicata | reverse complement strand
AAAATTGCAAGCAAGTGAGCTATCCTTTCCAAGTTTTATCCGCGAATATAGAAGCACATGTATGATCAGAAGCGCAATTAAAAAAAATAAAAAATAAAAAAATGGACAAAATAAATCACAATATAAAGTAAACATTATTCAATAATAATAAAAAATAAAAAATTAAAAAAAATAAAAAAATAAATCACAATATAAATTAAACATTATTCAATAATAATAATAAAAGTCTTTGTCGAATTCCAATTCCAATTCGAAATTGTGAACCAAACGCGGAAGTGGGAATTTGTCAATTCCAATTCCAATTTCGAAATTGGCAACCAAACGCAGAAGATGGATTGACTAATCCATCTTCCAGGTCAACCAAACGGTCCAAATTATAACCCGAAGATGCAAAACCGGAATTTCAAAACCTGGTTTTGTGATAATAGGGTTTTGAGTCAATTCCAATTCCGCGAAACAAACTGGGCCTTAAGCTAACTAACTACTAGGAAGTGAACGAAGAAAAGTTAGAAACCCTCAAGTTCCGTTATGCATTTTTCTTTTGCCCTTTTCATTAAATAATTGGACTAGGAATAATTAGAAGGAACCAACCTTTTTCGGTGGCTTATCTCTAGTAAAGTCACACCTTGAGATATAATTTCTGTTGTTGCTTTGAAATAAACGATCTAGGTTAACAAGGTGCTATAGTTTTTTTCTTTTTGGCACAATTGATGGGATATATTTAATGAAGTCTTATATCATTTTGTTGAGAGGATTGGTTTTGTTAAAATATTTAGTCATCAAACACATTCTACAAGCATGTACTCTTTTTTTTGTTGTTGTTGTTTTGAAATATTTGACCAAGGTGAATGCACTCCAATAGATTTTTTTGTACATTTGATGGGATATGTTTAATGAGCCTTACATCAATTTGTTCAAAGGATTGATGTAAGCCTTTCAATATTGTTGATCATTTGTGTGAGAGATAAAAATAAAATTATCTTGTAAGGATAAGTGTTTTTATTTTTGGGAATTACCTTTATCTTCATCAAGATTGATTGGATATAACAAACTTCACCATACTTAGAACACAACCAAGAACATAATTTACACCTATAATAAATAACACTTCATAGCTAAACAAACAATTCTTATTAACTCCTTCCATTGTTGTCCCAAATAAACCAACCTTCCTCACATTCAACAAAGGAATTCCTTGTCTTTGGTAATAGGGATGCTATTCCAATAGTATCCTCACAAAGGAAACCATGTTTTATTGATGAAAATATTGTTACATAGACTACATCTTGCTAATATGTAATTAGTCCACAATATTACATTATTTTGTTAAACTCGTTGCCACTATGTTAGAAGGCAAGACACTAAAATGGTACAAGGAGTTGTCTATAATTCAATTCATAACTAGGATGAGTTAGGTGAGAGGCTTTTTATAGTTTGAAGACAAAAAGGACACTCTCCTTGGTAGAACAACTCATTACCATTAAGAGACCTTACAATTTCATAGGTGATGTCAACTCTAGGTTCCAAACACAAGGGATAGAATTTCATCCTTGGTTATTAAACCTTCTTTCACCCATGCATTCTTGCGTTATTTGAGGGCTCTAAATAGTGAGGTAGTTGTCATGATAGGCCATGTTTATGGGGCAAAAAATGTGGGCTTGACGTGACATTTATTAAATTTATTAATTAAATTAAAAATCACAGACAATAGTATTTGTGATTTTTAATTTAATTAATAAAAAAAATGTCACATCAGGTACACATTTTCCCTCCCATAGACATTTTTGTCATGATATAGCCCATGGGGAGGAACAATCTTGCAAAATACTTATGATGTTGCTATAAGAGTTGAAAATCATTTAGTAGAAGTTGAGAAAATAGCTCTCCCTTTAGCAACCAATTAATCAACCAATTCCTCTACTTCTATTGAATTGTATGAAGTAAAATTTTGTTAGAGAAATGGGAATGATTTAGTAGGATTAAAGAGGAAACATGCTAATATACCTTATCAATGTTATAATCAACTTATGAACTGAACATGCAACTCTATAAACTCTAATCATAACTAAAAGCCATCCCAACCCCAACCCTAATCATAACCTTTGATCTTTAATCTTTTTATTGCCTTACATGTGTTGCGAATGCTACTATTGTGTGTGTACACACATACACACATCCTCATTGAGACACATTTTCTCACATTAAAGTACAATAGACACTTGGAGAAGGATACACACACAAATACATATACAATAACATGTGTGATTTATTTTGACATAAAAAGGCTTTACCATTACAAAAAATCTTTGACTAATTTTAATTTGAAGATACGTCTCTTGAAATTTGATGAAGAATTATGTTTGAGTCAAATCCTAAAAATGCTTCCAATGTTATATATGTATGCACGCGCGCGCGCGCACACACACACACACACACACACTACATTAAAAGATATCCTTCTTGAGACACCTATTTTTCATTCCATTTATTACAATAAAATTGAAATACACATATAGCGAAGAGTATATCTCTCTCTTATATATATATATATATATATATATATAAAATGAGTGTGTGTGTGTGTGTGTGTGTGTGTGTGTCGCGCACATACATATATAACATTGGAAGCATTTTTTTTAGATTTGACTCAAACATAATTTTTCATCAAATTTCAAGAGATGTATCTTCAAATTAAAATTAGTCAAAGATTTTTTTAAAATTTCTTTGAAGATTAAATTGTGTAGTTTTTATGTCAAACTCATTGACCCATGTTTGATAAGTAGCGGTTTACAAGAATCTATCTTTTATGAGAATGAATAGAACACTTAGCACTCATTGCATCTAGGTGATGCTCACAAGGGCATAAGCATTGGGCCTTGCTAAGAGGTCACCAATCCGAGTAGGATGCAATGAGTGCTAAGTGTTCTATTTATCCTCATGAGAGCTGGGTTGGAGTAAAATTGAGATGGGTGACCTCCTGAGAAGGCCCAATGCTTCTCTTGTGAGCACCAAATAGATGCAGTGAGTGCTAAGTGTTTAATTCATTCTCATGAGAGATGGATTCTTGTGAACCACTAATTAAACATGGATCAATGAGTTTGACTAAAAAACTACAAATAGTAGAATTGTGATAGCAATGTCACACTTTGACTTACTGTGGAAAATACCTCCTAATCATCATTTAAAAAACAAATTCTAAAGGAAATGATCCAGTACTTAGCATGTTTCAATGACTATAACAGCAGTTGTTGATTTAATACCCATACTCGTTGATTTAATGTCCAATTTTATTTGACAACATTGCATTAATAGTTGAGACTTCAAAGTTGTTATTGCTAATTTTGAATACCCATTATTGAATGAAATGCTCTCTAGTTGTTAAAAGCGACCAATTATGTGATGTCACATCAGTGGCGCCTATCTCTTTTGCAAGACCAACCTCATATTTAATGATGTGGTCCTGAAATCTTAGTTAAACACTAAGCTGGTGTAAAAAATTAGAAGTGATTTGAAATTTGTACAAAGAATTTTAAGAAGGGTAAAATTAAGATGTTGAACTTAATAGATCCTCCCCATAACCAGACACTCATTCTACACTTCTCTGTTGTCCAATGTACAAAATACAGACAGAAATTACAAAAGAAAGTACAGCTGAACATAAAAATGGGCGGACTACGCGAACAGAGCATCGGGAACTCCGCAGCTTTTGAACACTATACGCCTTGGAAACACCACCACCTCAATATTTATAGACGGTAACAATGCTCACTGCATTCAAATGCCTGTAGAATGTAGCCCATACATGGCAGCCTGCTTTCCCCTAATTGGGAGATCATGTAAGAAGAGGCCAACGAAATTCGTCCTTTTAAGACGATGGGAGCTTCGGTTGGGTAACTTAAAGCCAATCAGATCCTCTCCATTAAATCTGAATCTTCTCACGTTCTCGCCTATTTCAATACCCACTTCGGCTTTACTTTCTTTACAGCTCCCTCTGATCTGGAATCTCCTGGAAATCCTTTTATTTGAAGTCTCTAGTGAATTCTCCTGTGAACTCTTCTGTAAACACTTTGATTGAATTCTTCTGTAAACCCTTTGATTGAATTCTCCTGGAAATCCTTTGATTTGAAGTCTCTAGTGAATTCTCCTGTGAACTCTTCTGTAAACCCTTTGATTTGAATTCCCCTGTAAACCCTTTGATTGAATTCTCCTGTAAATCCTTTGATTTGAAATTCTCGTTTGATTTGAATTCCCTTGTGAATTCCAATGTCTTTCTTGGTATCTTCAATCATACATCTGACGGGGATTTCTCCGATCAACAGGCCAGGGGCTTCGGAAGTGTGTACAAAGGCATCTGAACCCACCCAAACCAGCAAGCAGCCGTGAAAAGAATATCCCAAGGCTCCAAACAAGGGGAAAATGCATACATTTCAGGTGTAAGCATAAACCCTAAGCCGAGGAACCCTAACCTTGTGGATCTTCGCGGATACCGCCATGAAAAGGGCGATCTGCTACAGGGAAGTCTGGAGGAACATATATTTGGAGAGCAGAAGAGGGGTGATTTGAATGGCGATCCAGGTAAGGCTTTGCCCGCTTCACAGCCTCTGCTCTTTTATATTTTCATGAAAAGCTGGACCAGCGTGTTGTTCACAGAGACTTCAAGGCCAGCAATGTTAGGCTTGCCATCTCAAAGCAAAGCTGGGGGATTTCGGGCTAGCGAGAGTGGTGGAAGGGGGAAGTGCAGGCTTTCACAGAGGTGTAATGACAGGGGCATTTGGGTATGATGCATCCCAATGTGTCATTACAGGAAAGCCAAGCTTAGAATCGGACGTCTTCAGCTTTGGGGCTGTGAGTTTTGGAATTGGGTGCAGGATGTTGGCTGTGGGCAGGAGTCTGGATGACCCAAGTAGAGATTGGTCGATTGGGTTTGGGATTTGTATGGATTATTCTGATTAAAGATTGGTCCATTGTGTTTGAGGTTTGTTGGGTTGTGAGTTTACAATTTGGGTGTAGGTAGTGCGTTCTTATTGGAGTAAAAAATGAATCTAGTTAGAGATCGGTCGATGAGGTTTGGGATTTGTATGGATGATTGTAAATAGATATTGGTCGAGTGGGTTTGGGATTTGTATGGATGATTTCAATTAAAGATTGGTCGAGTGAGTTTGAGTTTTGTTGGGTAGCAAGTTTAGAATTTGGGTGTGGGAGGTGGGTTGTGGATTCAATTATGGATGACCTTGATTAGAGATCGGTAGATTGGGTTTGGGATTTGTACGAATGATTCTAATTGAAGATTGGTCGATTGGGTTTGGGATTTATGGATGATTGTAATTAAAGACTAGTCGATTGGGTTTGAGATTTGTATGAATGATACATGGTTTTGGATGTCGCGGATGGAATGGGTGATATTAGTGGGCTTGTTCTGCCCTGAAAGCTAGATTGGTTGACATTCTTATATTGAAAGCTCCACTACCACATATGGTCTTGTCATAGAGTTCTTGTTCTTGTCAAGATCAATTTTTTTTTATGAAAATGTAATTGAAGTCCTTGATTTATCATACAAGCATATTAAATATTACAATTTGTAGTTATTATAGCGGAAGGAAAGTAGTGATTTCCTTTACTTTGGAATGCAGGTGAATTGAATTAATATAATAAAATATACACAACCAACTTGGATTAATCAGATATTGGGAATATTAAACTGAGTAAAGTGATTTAAAAATTTAGAAAAATAGAATGATAGTAATTAGTTCAGTAATCAAATAATGTGTCAAATAAATGAGATTTTAGATTTTGTTTGCTGTTGAATTTTAGAAATGGTGTAGTGTTATTATTGTTGTTGAATTATATTGTGGATCTTTATCATGTTAGAGGACAAGTTCAAAAGTTAGAATATATTCATCATCACATGTTTGTACCTATCCTTCATATTCATGTAAGCAATCTATATAATTATGTCTTGCAAGCTTGCTTGATGAACAATCTTTTTTTTTAAATTTTTCAATAAATGAGGATATATTAGAACAACAAGCTACACAATTGTCAAAAGAATAAGGCAAGAGGAGATCAAATTGACTAGGCTCTATCCTTTTTTATTATTGAGGTGACAACCACATTATCATTTTAATTTTGGATCTAACTTGATCTCCTTTATTTGGGTGGAGATTGTGTCATCATTTTATTTTTACCTTTTTGATCAAGCCTGACCCCTTGCTCAATTATAACCATGTCATTATTTTATTTTTAACCTTTTTACTATCCCTAGCCCCCTTGTTTGATGACATAACATATCTGACCCCTCTCTTACATCTCAATTGTAATGAGATAACTCAACCTTTACCAAGTTACTTCTCACTCTACAATCTATTTTTGGATCATCTATAAATTCAGATTTCCTACTACTCTATGGGATCCTCCACGGATCCTTGGTTAGTTGATATAATCTCAATGAAACTATTCCAAGCATAGTTGCATGCACAAGTATAGTCTCACTTGTTCATTCAAATTGCCTTAAACCGCAACAAAACTTCATGCATGGCCTTCCAGTCTAACACCATGTGTTCAAGACCTAATTAGGTCTAAACACATTCTTTACCAACCATGCATGGATAACATATGATACCATACAAGTTCATGTCACACTTTTATCCATATGTAAAGCGTTTCATAAACTTTTGACATTTGTAAAAAAAATATTGTTGTAGAGTAGATAGCCCTTGTATATAAATAGTTATATTGTACAAAGTACATGCAAATAAATTCATACCAACAATTGTTGTGTAATTATTTTACAAACATTCTTTCTATAACGCCCCTGCCAAGGAACCTGAGAGGACAACACAAAAACTAAGAAGAAAGACACATATATATTTTAAAAACAAAGATCACATCTAACATTACATTGCAACTGCATGAAACATGAACTTTACCGAGATACAATACAACACGAGTGCTAAACATTAATAAGATAACTAGGTCCTCTTAGGTTCCCCGACGTCGCTACTAGCAACATATAACATACATGTCTAAGTGTCTATGAACAAGATAACAACACGAACTATTTCATTGAAAATCTTACAATCAAAGATAACATTTAGTCACATGATACTAAATAAGTCAAATCATGGTTTATCCACTTCTTTTACTGCATTACATAAAATCATTGATACACGTTTACATTAACAATCACAATCATCTCCTCAAGGAGAATACATCAATACATCTGATCATAGATATGTAACATGATACAAAGAATCAGTAATATCCATCTGGCTGCAAGAATTGGAAACAACAGAGAAGAAGATGCAAGACCATCCAAGAAGCTTTTGAATAAACTCTAAAAACTCGTTGGAAAAAATATTTGCCACCCAACCACGTGGAACCCTGAGGCCCACTCCCTCTGAGCTAGGAGATAGATACAAGACCCCACACTACACAAGAAAACACAAGTAAGACAACAAATAGAGGAACAACATAACCAAGAAATAACATAAGGTTTTCATAAGAGATAAACACCAGGGATACCAGATGCACACCACAAGGATTAATGGAGGGAATCCTAAGACACATGTAGGAGAGTGTCATCACATAGCCCCTGACTATCTTGGATTTTTTTGACAGTCTCTCTCCAGACCCCGACCCCTAGGTGAGGACTCATGTAGAACTGGAAACTTTTCATGAGGACAACGAACTGATCTGCCATACTTATGCCACATAAGTAGCTAGGCTTTCTGCAACCCATCCTAGTCTATACAAGCACTCAAGACTATGGAGGTAACATTATTATCTTGTTGAATGTTTTATCCCAACCCAATTCATTTAACTAAGTTATCACTTGGTTATCTACCCATAGTGGGTTACATTGACAACCACTTAGGGCCCCGACCCCCATTGTGAGCTACTCCCCTAACCACACTCCTAGAAAATCACTCCTATGCTCCAAACTGAAAAATAAAGACAATCGTTCAATATCATCAAAGAAACCTCAAAGATTCATTAAATTCAAGAAACCTCAAAAGTAGAGTTTGGAGCATAAACAAAAGAATCTTGAAATCAACAATATGATCCATTTATGCCATCATAACAAAAAGGACATCAAAACCAAATCATATATGCTTCATGTTGAGAATCTCATAGGAACCTCTCTAGATTCCAAAACATAAGCCATAACCCAACTACAACATAATTCATGCATATGCCCTCTTTTAGATCCATTCCATCAATATCATAGAAAAACCATTCATCAAATCGACTTTTAACATATTCCAACCATAAAATACCCAAGATTAAAATGACCCATCTTGTGACCTCGATTACATAGTCAGGCCTCAAATCAACATGTTACAATAACATATGGTACTCTAATCATACAAGAACATGACAATGTTTACATTCAAGCTACAAGACGAAATTAAAACATCAGAACAAAACCCTAACCTCTGGTAGTACTTAGAACAGCCAAAAAGATGACAACACAACACCTCTACCATCACATTAAGAATACAATTTTACCCTTAATATCATCAAGCAAATTTATCACAACTGACTTATTATCTCAGCACATATCCATACACAAACTAATAGTAACATATAACCAAGACACAAAGAATGTCAAATTATAACAAACTTTATTATCAAGCCTTGGGTATACAATAAGAAAATCCCAACATCAAACACACCAAGCAACATGAATTTCACTATAATTCCCAAACCACAGTGCAAGCATAAAATACAATATTGCGTATGAACATTGATCATAAAATTAGTTATAAGCATAATTACTAAGCTATCAAATTTAAGACAACCTCCAATCTTCAAGTATCAACAAAGAACTCAAATACCCGAAACATAACTACCCCCTTGAATTAAAATTAACAAAAACTTCACTAACTACTTCCAAGATAAAATGGTAATATATAATATATTACTTGTCAACAATTTTAAATAGTTTTTGTTGATCAGTAATATGTATTTCATTAAAATGTAGAAAATATTACATCATTGCCATACATGGCTATCAATTACAATCATGCAAAAACTTCGTTGCATTCCTCTGATTTGCTCCTAAATTCATCTATAGGTAAACATGCTAGAAATATTATCGAATTTATATTAACAAACATCCAAAAAGGAACCCATTACCCCCATTAATTGAACCACTAATTAAACCACCTGGCAGCCTCCTCTTTTGTGAAATTCCTGAAGGCACCACCTTCCTCCACCAGGTCACCGACGCGGGTCTTACCCTCAGCCACACCGCTCGTGCCTACAATCTCTGCTTCTTGGGCTCTACGTGCTGCATTGGCCTTTGCGCCCCTCCTTGTAACTGTCAGCTGCCTTCGAATCTGTGGCCTGTCATCCTCTCCCACCGCCGCGCTAGATTTGATCGGCGTCTGCTTCCGTTTTCTCCCAACGAGCTTAGCCTTGACTTTATTCTGCGCCTCTGACTTTTTTTTTCCAAAACATCCTTCAAGTCATTCCAGCCACTGAGGGATCGAGCTAAGTGAACGTCCTCTGGGATGGCTGTAGACCATAGCACTAGTGGTTGCATCTCTCTGTTACCATGTCCCACCATTCAAAATGGTGCGTTTCTCATGTGCAAACCAACCCCCACCTCCGTCCGCTGTAAAATTTCCTCAATTCCTTTGACCCACTTGATCACCATACACTGTTCGACCACCCCCCGTACTTTGACTTTTGATGCCACCACCGAGAGCCCGAGCGTAACAAACAAGGATGAGATATCCAAATTTGTTCGGGGTTTCCACCAATCCTGCAGATAGTGGTCCCCAACAATTTCCTGAATTGCAGCCCAAAAATCTTCGCCTTCCTCCTTGAAGATGTGGCTCAGTCGATTCCTCATAATGGGGCCTTCGAAAGATGGATTTTGGCCTGTTGTAGTGAGGGAAAAGTTGGCCTCCATTATGCTCTATTGCCTTCTGTTTTGATTTTCAAAGCGCTAGCCTTTCCTTCTCCTTGGGTAGCTTTAACATGCTTCCGAAGCATCTAGAGACCCAAAAGGCGCTGTCATTATGCTGCCGTCCCCTCCATTCCTTCTCATTACTTCTCTGTGTACCTTTTCTGCATTCACATGTAGTGAATCCTCGACTTACGAGATCTTGCATCGAATTACTCCATGCTCACACACAACCACCTTAGCATCATATCCTTTTCCTTCTAATATGCAAATGTGCCACATGCTTTCGATGATAAGTTCCTTCATTCCGGTTCTAGTTCTCCATCCTCGGTTTTTATTATAGTTGAAAGCCCCAAATGTATGGTTTCCTTCCTTGGTGTGCTTGTTTACCTCTAAGTTCCATTTCACAGATCTTCAAATAATTCAAATTGGTTTTCGAGTGATCCGTTGGCACCAACATTTGAGAGTTTGTCTGCCATCTCATTGGCCACTCTCGACACATGTGATACTTTGAAGTCTTCAAATTCTCCCACCAGATTCCTAATTCGTCTGATGTGCTTATTCAAGTACCATGTATCCATTTGTCCTTTGGCTATCCCGTTCACTACTAGGAGTGAATCTCCTTCCAGATGCATTCTCCTAAGATGTAGTCGCCTTGCCATTAGGATGGCCTCAACTGCTGCCAAACACTCAACCTCATTGTTTGTTCCATTTTCCAGTCTTTTGGCCCATAGTGCCATAATTTCTCCCTTCTCATTCTGCGCAATATATCCTATCCCCAATGTTCCAGGGTTGCCGTGTGAGGCACCATCAAAATTTATTTTGACCCATCCAGGAGACGGAGATTTCCATTTACTCGTACTTGTGTCCTCGACCCTTGCCGAAGGTTGCACCCTCCCATTCCCATTAACGGGTCAACAATTTTAAATAGTTAAAAACCAACCAACTTAACTAAATATAACAATTAATTCCCTACTAAGCAATTATGATTCTAACCACTAAAATTTAATTCCTAACAAAAGCCACTAATATAGCAAATTATATATTGATATAAATGCTACAACCTTACTAACAAAGGTAACTAAACAAGTAAACTAAGAGTAGTTACTTCAATGCATAAAATTCTAATTACTAGATAAAGTTATTTTTGAACAATTCATACAAAAATTACCTTAACAATCAAATTAAAATAATGTAATTTCTTTTGATGCAATTTGAATAACATAAAAAAAGTAAAGCTAAAACCTAATTAAATTTAATTGAGATGAAATAAGTCTAAATTGTAGTAATATTGTATAACTACTTTTGAGCATATACATTTATTATATAAAATGAATCTTTTCAAAGTTACTTAAACTTAGTGACAAACATTATTCTCATCTATATAATGCCCAAGCATTAGTACCAAACTAATTAACACTACTATTAATATGATTAAACAATCCTACAACGAAATGGTTACTAAATAATTAATTAACTTAAATTAGATAATTATAATTCCTAAAAAAAATGACACAAACAAACAAATGATATGTTGATATAAGAACTTAATTCTGTTAGTAATAACGGGGGGGGGCAGGGTGGTGAATTAGTGGCCTCAAAAATTTATCCTTCAAACTTAACCACCAATCAATAAACCTCAGATTATTATGTCCCTACAAGATGCATGCCATGAAATACTAATATTGATTAACCGTCTGTCGGTGTTCTCTGTCAATCCTTATTCTTTCTTGATTACCGATAAGCAGTATAACTATTTACCGAAACTCAGTAAATAAGAAGAGTATACCGATCAATCTAGTGTTAACTATGTCAGATACAAAACAATAAAGAAATGAATCATACACATATAACACATGAATTTTTAACGTGGAAACCCTGTTAGGGGAAAAACCACTGGGACCGGTACCCCAAATTTTCACTCTTCTGAAGTGAGCCCTGTTAGGAGCCAACCCTGTTAAAGGTTACAAACACAC
>MU224539.1:1129342-1160047 GCA_018584345.1 Thuja plicata | reverse complement strand
GCACAACAAAGGTTTCCTCCTCCACAATCCCAGAATTCTCAAAATTTCAACAGAGGAGGTTATCAACAATCCAGTGCACCTCCTACAAAGAACTTGGGAAGAAATACTGGGTGTTACTCTTGTGGACGACAAGGACATATTGCGGCTCGTTGCCCTCAATGCACGAATCTCCCCAAACAGAATCAAGCAGTTTCAGAACCAACAGTAGGAGATGCCGGTCGGTCTCATACGATGTTCGCCGCAGTGGAACACAGACAAGCTAATCATCAAAACACTGTCATAGAAACTTCAGGTTTGTTAAAGGGTAAAACTATTTCTATTCTCTTTGACTCAGGAGCAACCGACTCCTTCATATCTTCTTCTTTGATAGAAAAGTGCGGGCTAGTGGTAGTAGGGCAAGGAGTTAAGTGGAAGGTAGAGCTATCCTCAGGGGCTAAAATGACCACAGATTTGGGTGTTCAAGGTTTCAACTTGGGATTAGGACCTTTTTCTTCCTCTTTAAGTCTAAACAATTAGAGGGAAAAAAAATCAAATGCCTGGACTCATAGGGTTAATAGCCTAAATAGCGCATCGTGACTACGTAGCCCTTGTATGATTCATTTGATCTTTTTGTGTAGAATTCTAATTAAAACCTGTTTAACATAGAAATACCTACCTTTCTAGAGCCAATTTAAAAAGCTAAATTTGTCTATAGGCAGATCGCTTGGAAGATGTTATTGTGCAAACCCGTGTAAACATTCAAGAATATACACATTGTGTTTAGGGTTTGAGGGCCAAGAGAATTGTTTTTGTAGTTGTTGTGGTTGATAATTCATGTTTACAAATAGAAAGCATCCATTTAGATCTGATATATAATTTAAATTTCTTAAAAATTAATCAACGGGTGATCAAAATAGTGAACCAACAGTTTCCCATAAATCTTTTTCCACGTATGAAACATCTTGCAATGTTTTTGAGCAATATAGTAACGTGTCTGAGAAAAATTTCAATGCTTTTGAACACACAAATAACACGTAAAAAAGTGTTTTGAATCTTGTAAACTTCAATTAATGCACTTGAATAGTCAACCGATGCATAACAATTTTCTTGTAAGCACGTACTAGCATTTCTGTAGCGTGTACAATCTTTGTATTAGTGCGTACAAAGTGAGACATCAAAATAGTGAGTGCCCGTCAGAGAATTTAAGATCTTTTTTTGATACGCTTTACAAAGTACTCTCTACCTGGTGCAGAAGATAGATCAAATCCTCAGAAATTCAGGGTTTCAAGGAAAAATTAAAAGTATTATTGATCAAGAGGGTGTTATTTTATAAATTTTGAATCCTTTTTAATGCCGGTCTTCACAAGGTCCCACCATATCAAGATATCCATAAAGGAAGATGAAAGTTACGCTAGACAAGAGGTACCCTATTTGGACGAGACACCCTACAACTTAATTACAAAAGAGTTAGAACCCAAAATGATGGAATTTCCCTATGGATATGTTGACCCTAACCTTATCAATAACGTCAATGAAGCCAAAAATTCTCATAACAAAAACCGTGATGGCAGAAATAATAATAAGAATAATAATCAAAGAAGTAATGACGCAAATAATGGAGGCAATAATATAAATGATAGAATAAATAGGGAACATGAAGATGAAGAGGCCACCGAAGAGAGAGTAAATGAGGAGGCACAAAATCCACTTTGAAGAAGGATGAAGAGGAAGAAAATCCACTGACAATAATGAATAAACAATTCAAGATCTTCCAAGAACAGTTGGATAATATGAAGAAAATGATGGCACCAAAGAAATTTTCAATTGAAGCTATATGCCCATTTCCATTTGATAAAACTTTAATTATGGTAGCATTCCCTCTGAATGTGGTCTTTACTAAATATGATAAATACACAGGGGCATCTGAATCACAAGAACATTTGAGGGAATTTTGTGCATTAAGCTTTGAGTTTATGCATGATACCACCTATTTGATGTAATTATTTACAAGAAGCCTTGGAGGACCAGTGATGGAATGGTTCTCGAAATTACCCTCAAACATTCAAACATTTGAGGAGCTGGCATCTAAGTTTGTGACCCATTACTCATATAACATCAAACATGAGGTCACAATGATAAATTTATGTAATACTAAATAGAGAGAAGGAGAAGCATTCTTAATCTTCCTACAAAGATGGAGAGCAGTATTTTCTTGATATCCTAGGAGTGTGCCGGAAAAAGAGAAGATGGATATCTTTATGAATAGTTTGAACACGAAAAATAACTATCATATATAACTCCAATGTCCACCCACATTCAAAAAGATTATTGAAAATGCAGTTACCATAGAGGAAGTTTTGGTAAAAAGTGGAGATATCATGCTTTATAAGGAAAATAGGAGTTTTCCTAACAATCACAATAGTTCCAATAACAACAATCGGGCTCCTAAGTTAACAAAAATTGATTTTGTTTAAAGAATACCAACAAGGGCCTTGTTAATGATGGATTTGTTGAAGAAAAAACCTAAATTCCACTCCATTAAATCTCACAAGAGGATCTAACCAAGTGAATAATGTCAATCAATCAGCAAATATCTTGTTCAATAACAACAACTTTTCAAACAATCAAGGGGCTAACAATCCAAAACCTTTCTTTAGTCCATTACCAAGAAGGAGGTTCAAACCCTTGGGTGAGCCTCTTGAGAATGCTTTGAGAACTCTTATTTCTAATAAGATTATTTTCCTACCAGAATCAAGGCCTTATGAACCACAAATCAAACCTTCATGGTGGAACGACACCCATCGTTGTGAATACCTTCAAAATAAAGGACACAAGAAAAATTAATGCATGAGGTTGAAACATGTGGTGCAAGATTTAATAGACAATGGTGTGAGCAAGGTGGAAGGGCCTCAAAATAATGAAAATCACGTGACATTTATAACTCCTTTCTTTAATCACGAGAAGGGAGAATCTACAAATAATAATCAAAGCAACAAAAGAGGAAATGATAAAGTAAATTTTGCACATAGCTATGATAATGTAATCAATTCCTTATCAGGATATGAGAACACTATCAATATTATTTTTCATAAAAGATAAACCATCAAAGGAAACTTCTAACGTTGTTACTATGGGGGAAGCATAAAAAATAACCTTATAAGGAACTACCCCTAAGAATACTTGCCCTAATAAACCATCTTTTTCTCAAAGGAAATACAATCTTGTGGATCAATTGCAAAATATGCCAGCCCAAATCTCAATCCTTCAATTGTTAAAACTCTCGCCAAATCATAAGGAGATTTTAGAAAGGCTCTTGTGGAAACTACCATTCCTGACAACCTAGACGTGGATAGATTTAAAAATATGGCGGGTCATCTCATTGCACCTCATTTTTTTATCCTTTTCCAAACAAGATGATATGTCCATCAACCATCCCCAAAATCTCCCACTCCATATAGAGGTTTTGATACATAAACACCGTGTCAAAAGAGTCCTTATTGATGGAGGAGCTGGTCTAAATATTTGTACATTGAGTCTAGTAAAATCCCTAGGGTTCTCCGAAGGGGCCGTTGATCCAAAGAAGAAGATTATCATTAAGGCCTATGATGATGAATAAAGATCTTCTAAAGGAATGGTGGTTTTTCCCATCCAAGTAGGCCCAATTCAAAAGGATATTGTTTGTCAAGTTCTTGACATGAAATTAACATACAACATCTTGCTAGGGAGACCATGGATCCATGAAATTCAAGTGCTACCTTCAACTTACAACCAATGTATCAAGTTTCCATACATGGGAGAAGAAATCACTATAAGTCGAGATTTGAATCCATTCCAATATTGTAACATTGTTAAACCTGTGAATGAGTCATTCATTCCACACAATAGTGGAGGGGCTACATCAAGCGCTCCTAAAGAGGAAAGTCAAGAAGATGGTTCTAGTTCGACTTTGATCACCAACTCAAGCCAAGACAAAAATAATTCATCCACATCAACTACGGGTAAAGAGAAAGTTAGTTTTGTAGATGAAAACAACAAGAATATCAATTTAAGTGTTTCAAATCAAAATAAGGAAAATTCAAACCCCTATATAATTGAAAATGGAAGAGTCCAAGAAACACACTATCAAAAAATGGATAAATTAAGGAAGAATTTTGAAAAACAATGCAAAATAAAGAAAAAAGGAGTAGCATAATACTCTTTTTCATTGTTGGATTTACCTACTTCACCTAAATCACATGGGAATCCATCTAATGAACATTCAAATGAGAAATATAATGCAAATTTTGTAAGAGATAGTGATTCCTCATCTATGGGAGAAGATGATAATGAAGTTTTGAAGTGGCTCTACAAAGATGATGAGGCTTCAAGTTCTCATACAGAAAGGGTTCAAAATGTTAGTATCCAAACACATCAATATGGAAAGGGTTACAAATCATGCAAAAAATGGGGTACAAAGGAAGAGGACCTTTGGGCGTAAGAAATAAAGGGTTATTGGAACCTATACAACCCCAATGGAGGTCTAGTGAGGAAAAATCAGGGATAGGATACCATGAACAAAGAAACAGTCAAAAGAATTCCCATAAATCCTATGAACACATCCATATGATGGATTCAGAAGGTGAAGATGATTCCATCAAATATGAATGGGATTCATTGTCCAAGGATTCTTTCCAAGATAAAGAGGTTGATGTGGTTCATGCTTTTGTTCCTTTATCTCCTCAAATCATAGAGTCAAGGCTATTTCAAGGATTGATTTATAATCAAGGGCCTCACATTCCTCAAGAATCAGATTCAAGGGAGGAATCACGTGGAACTCATTGGGAGGGTGAACCATGGGTAACTTCATGGGTAGGATAATATAATGTTAGGTTTAACCCACAAGAGTTTTATCCTCAAGAAAACCAAGATGATTTGAGTGAGGAAGATTTTGATTCAAGTTCTATGGAACATCTTCAACAAGCCCATGTTATAGACTTAAGTGATACAACGTACAAATCCAATAAAAAATTCATGTCCTTGAATCCCATGGATACAAATTTAGCCAATGAACCTTTATCTCTTATACATCCAAGTTAATTGATTGGAACCTAACCGAGCCAAATGATATACTTTCCTTCTCAAACGACCATTCGGTGGCCCTATACCTAAATGCGGTTGAACCCTCTTTCACAAATGAATTTGATCAAAGAAAAATAATGGAATAAAGTGTTCAATTTCTTAGTCTAAAATAAAAAAAAATAAAAAAATGAAATGGTCTAGTGGTGAAAACCACAATGTGGCAGTACTAGACCCAAAAAAGAAAAAATAAAGGACGTTTCCAAAGGTGAAAACCCAATTGTGGCACCTACGGAAAAGAGATTTGACACTCTACTAGAAAATGATGAGGAAAGGTCTCCCATACTTATTTAACCTAGGGATAAGGTAAACATTGGCATCAAATCAGAACCAAAGTTCATAGACCTTGCAATTTAATTACTTGTAGTAGAAAGGAAGGATTTCATAAGTTCTTCAAAGGAAAGAAAATCAATTTTGCATGGTCTTATGCAGATATGAAAAGGTTAGATATGAGTTTCATTATGCATCACCTAAATGTAATACCAAGGGCTAAGTCCGTTAAATAAAAGCTAAGAAAGATGCATCCTCATGTAGCCTCATTGGTCAAAGCAGAATTGGAAAAAGTATTAAAAATGAGGTTCATAAGGGTTATAACCTATGCTGAATGGATATACAATATTGTGCCAATTTCAAATCATAATAAATCAATTAGAGTATGCTTGGATTTCCAATATCTCAACTTAGCATGCCCAAAAGATGACTTTCTATTACCTAAAATTGATGCTATAGTGGATTTGACAACATGACATTCTATGTTCTCCCTTATGGATTGATTTAGCAGATATAAAAAAATCAAAATAACACCAGAAGATCAAAAGAAAATAGCTTTTACATGTGCTTGGTGTACCTTTTGTTGGAACGACATGCCCTTCGGTCTTAAAAATGCTGGAGCAACCTATCAAACAATGATGACCAGAATCTTCCATGACATGATCTATAAGTTTCTTGAAGACTATGTGGATGACATTTAGCCAAATCACATGCAAAGAAAGATCATCTACCAATCTAGGAGAATATTTTCACAAGGCTAGAGCAGTTTAAAGTAAGGTTTGTTAGAATGATTTAGAATAATCGAGAGTGGGGTGAATGAGTTATCCTCAGGTCTAGAAGTACCAATTGAAATTTCAAACACTTTCACCAACTTAGATCTACTCAAAAATCCACTCAGTTGCAATAACATATAATCAGTGACATAAACTTGCAGTTCACTGTCCTAAAGTAATAAACTTGCATAATATAAAACTCTTAACAACACATCAAATAAAATTCACACAAGTATGACACCAAGATTTAACGTGGAAACCCAATATGGGAAAAACCACCAGTAACATGCTACCAATTTTTCACTCTTCTGAAGTGAGCTCTGTGAGGAGCCAACCCTGTTAAAGGTTACAATACACACTGTTAAATGTGACCCTGTTAAAGGATTTAATCACCCTGTTAAAAGTGAGCCTTGTTAGAGGACTTCGATCATTCCATTAGAATGTCAACTTGATTAAAGGATTTACAATATGACTGTTAGGTCAACCTTGGTTAAAAGGATTTTGACTGATACAATGGTTAGAAAGTAACAATAATGTGATCTGAAACATACAACTCACTTTGCAAATATAGATCCACTTTTTCTCAAATGCTAAATTCACTGGCTGGCCTCCATTTTCATCTCTATCACTTAGATTTGCTTGGAAATATGTCAAGCAATCACCACTGTGCAGTCCTATACTTCTCTTCTAAGCCTTATTTTCCTTCTGCTTAGATTTTCCAATCTAGAAACTGGGGCAAACGTCTCACCATATTCAATGGCTTCTTCTTGTGCATATACTTTGCATACCAGTCTAGCCTTGTTTCTTATGACTTCTCCATGCTCATTCAACTTATTTCTAAATATCCACTTGGTTCCAATAACATTCTTGTCCTTTGATCTAGGTACCAGTGTCCAGGTTTTGTTCTTCTCTACTTGCTCAATTTCTTCATTCATGACATGTATCCAATCTTCATTATCCAAAGCCTCTTTCACTGATTTGGGCTCAAATTCACATAATAAACATGTTTGATTTTTCATTTTTCTTCTTGTCATGACCTCTGAATATTTTTCTCCAATGATTTGATCTGGTTTATGATGTCTTCTTACATACTTAGCTAGTGTAGGCTCTGGTCTCCTTTTCTCTTGCTGTTCTTCTTCAAATTCATCATAAAAATTTATTTTAGGCTCATTTTGTGTCTCTACATCTTCCTTAGATTGCTCAAAAGTTACCTCTTGATGCTTGGCAACTTCTTTTTGTGACTCGACATTTTCTTGATGTTGCTTGGCAACACCATTCTGTTGCACAGTAGCTTCTTTTTCTAGTTTAGGTAAACTGTTGGGCTCTCCTTTGTTCATGTAAAAAAAATATCTGTAATCTTTAGGTTCTTGCTTGCATTTAAATTTATTCTTTTCTGCATATTCATCAATTATAACATTTTCACTTTCCACAACTTTGTAAGTGTTAGAATTCAAACACTTATATGCTTTTCTCTTAGTGGAATGACCTAGGAATATGCCTTCATCACTTTTAGCATCAAGTTTTCCATTTCTATTGTCCTTCAATATATAACATTTGCTTCCAAAAACTTTAAAGTATTTTACATTAGGTGCATAACCACACCATAACTCATAAGCTGTAACATCAGTACCTTTCTTGACTTGTACTCGGTTCAAGGTATAAACTGTTGTACTTACAACTTCTCTCCATTAATTTTGTGCATCATTCTTCTCTATCATCAGTGTTCTAGCAGAATCCATTATTGATCTATTCCTTCCCTCGGCTATGCCATTCTATGGGGGAGTTATTGGAGAAAACATTTGTCTCTTAATTCCTCTATAAACTCTCCTCCTCTGTCAGATCTCAAACATCTCAAGCTCTTAACTGTCTCTTTTTTAAATTTTACTAAATACCACTTGAACAACTGAAAAGCATCAGATTTTTCTTTGAGAAAAATTATAGTCATCATCCTAGAGTAATCATCAACAAAAAATATGAAATGTTTATCACCATGGTAGCTTTACACACCAATAGGTCCACATAGGCCAGTATGAACCAATTCCAAAACATCATCTGAAGTATAGTTTTTTCTCTTGAAACTAGACTTTGCCATTTTGCCCAACTGACATTGCTTACACATAACATTATAAGGTTTCTTCAATCTTGGTAACCCTCTTACTCTTTTCATCTTACTAATATTTACCAAATTGTCATAGTTCACATGACACAACCTTTTATGTCATAACCATACATCATCATATTGTGCAAACAAACATGTCTCATCAGATAGATCTAGATAGAACAAATTACCTCTTGTGTGTTCTCCACTTCCAATAAGTTCACCAGTAGCATCAAAGATTTTAGCCTTTTGTGATGAAATTCAGCTCAGTATCCAGAAGTTTTCAACTGAGAAACACTCAACAAGTTACAGTTAAGACCTTCAACCCAATAAGAATTTTCACATGTGATCTTATCAATCAATTTTATTGATCCTTTTACTTTCACAAGACATGGCTTATCATTACTAAACTTAACACTACCACCTTTGTAATAGTTTAAGGTTTCAAACATACTTTTATCACCATTCATGTGATGTGAGAAACCACTATCAATTATCCATCTATCACCTTTACTCATATATGAAATAAGTGCAGTTTTCTCATCCTCATCAAAATCATGTTTCACAGCAACATAAACAACTTCCATATCATTGTCATCAAATTTATCATATTCACTATCATTTTCTTCTTCAGAAATATAATACGATTTCTTACCTTTGTCCTTATAGTCCTTATACCTTCTAAAATATCTGTCATCCCTTTTGTCTTTGTACTTTTTTTTTCTCTTCTTTCATCCTTGTCATTCCTGTCAGGGCATCTTGCTGTAATATGCCAACTTTGTTACATGAAAAACAAATTATAGGAAGCTTAACTTTGAATTTTACTTTTCCTCTTGCTAGTCTTATAGCCATTGATGAAATTATTTTTCCATTAGTATGCAAAGAAAACCATCGGTGACACCTACATCGAAAGATAAGATAGGAGCAAACCAACAAAACAGTTCAAAATATAAACCGAAGACACAATGCAAAGTGAAAACCAAAATTGCTAAGTGGAACCCGATAGGAACAACCCAAAAGTAGAACCCGAAAAGCAAAGCACAATGCAAACTGACAAGATGAAAAGAGAGGAACCAAACAGAGCAAGGGAACTCGATGAACAAAGTTTCTATGCAAACCGAGCATCAGACACTGAAAGTCAGTTACATCCCGGAAAAAGTGGATCTGACTACCACGTTAGATAGAACAATTGTATTCTATTTATAGAGTCTTGATATGTTTTAAATCCATTAATTAAGGGACAAGAAACTTTATTTTAATTTTTTTAATCGGTCTAACTGATTTAAAACATGCAAACTAGGAAATCAAGGTCAAGTTGTAAACCTATGATCATAGAGTTAAGTTTGTTTTACGTGAAACTACATTAGGTCAATCTATCTTATAAATAGATGTTGTAATCATTCATTACTATGGATGAGAGGATGAAAATAGCCAATGAGAACATCTATGGATCAGACTGAGAGTTTCAAGAACCAGAACAAAAAAAGATGAATGTGGTTATCAAGAACCAAGAACAGAGGCTACCGAGAAAAAGAGGTATTATTCAATCACATTAGGTGATACATTTATACATGTATTCTTGAATGGATCTGTAATCATAAATATTAGATTCCATACACTCAGGTCAATGATTAATTTTATTACATTCTAACAAGTGAAGCAAAGTGTAAAAATCCTTTCAAGGAAGGACATGGATTTAACAATCCTATTCTAAATCTCTTAATCGAGTGCACACTAAACATTGTTAAAAAAGATCTCAACACAGTAGACTTTAACAGGTCTCCACAGATACTCCTAACATGGTAGATCATTATAAGTTATAAAAATTGTAAGCCTTAACCGACCCCTTCCAATCTGAAGATAGTGAAGAATTTATGGGTGCCATCCCCACCGCAGTTTTTACCTTCTTACAGAGGTTTTCTGTGATATCGTATCATGTGTTATGAGTCAATTACTTTCATAAATGTTTCTATGAATGTTTACATGTTTGATTAAATTAAAGAATTGATATGTCTTACACAAAGATAGTATAGAACATATGGTTGGATAAACAATTGATTACATTAAGGTTAAAAGACAAAAGAGATAAAATTTTTAGAGGTATTGATTCACCCCCCCTCTTAGTACACACTTTCCATTAATTCCAACAATTGGTATCAGAGCTATAAATCTTATTTGGAAAGCTTAAAGACTTAAGAGAAAATATCATAGAATGGAGAAGTACAGACTTGACAAGAGTATTGAGAATCAGAAGCTAGAAATTCAGATCTTCTATGAGTAGTATAAAAAAGCTAGAATCAAGATGAGACAACTGTTAGATGAAAGAAAGATTATGGCATGCCACTGTAATGAAACAAATTACCATGAAGAAGAGATACTAGATTTCTTTGATTCAACAGGATCTACAACTAGCAAGGCATCAGACACAATAGAATAAAGCATCACAAGCGTAAATGAAATCAATCAACATTTGACTGGACAAGTGAAATCTCTGCAAATCGGTCAAGAGACACAAATGGTAAGAATAATTGATGTCATGAACAATGCTAGACAAGCTGAGCAAGAGAGAATTCTAGCTATTGATGATAGAAGGAAAATTACTGAAAAACTACAAGAGAAAGATTCAGAAATACAAAGACTTACAAAACATCATAATGAGATTACAATTCATATTATTCTTATGAGTCAAGAGGCAAAAAATATGAATACATAACTCATTGATAGAATAGAAGCTATCGGTGAGCTAAGGGAAGAAAATGAAAAAATGAAACAAGAAATAAGAATTGACCAACAACATAATGAAATTATCAAGAGAGTTTAAGAAAGCAATACAAGAATGAACAATTTTATTGATGGACAATGAAGAGTCAACAACAACACCAGTCTAGGCTATACCAAGAATGGAGAATCACCCAATCAAGCTGATCCAAAGAATGTCTATGCAAATCCAAAACCAAGAAAGCTGACATGCAATCACTATGGAAAGAAAGACCACACATCAAATATATGCAGGAGAAAAATGAAAGGTATTCCTAACTCCACATCTTCATTCATAGAATTTTGTTATAAATGTAACAAGAAAGGACATAAAGAATATGACTGTAAATATGAGATGAAATGACCAAAGAAGGAAACCTACATGGACAAATACTGTCCTACTTGCAAAATGCATGGGCACACTACCCTTGAATGCTAGAAGAAAAAAAGGCAATCATGGAAGCCTAAAGGTCAAGAAACTGCCTATCAACTGAAAAGAGTCGGTAACTAGTATGTATGGGATTAAAACACGTGGACAAATTGTACAACATGTGGAAGATTTGGTCACATTGCTAAAAACTGTATGAGATAATGGATAAGAAAGTATAGAGGCTGGACTAACCCTAGAATGGCATGTTTACACTGTCATAAAGTTGGTCATCTTAAGAAAGACTACAAAGACTGAATGACAGAAACCAACACCTTCCCCAATGGAAATACCATTGAATACATCAGGAAGATGAGAAACAAAATGTGGAGGAAAGATATAAGTAATGATGAAGCTGGACCAAGAAATGCAATTAGTGACACCCTATCCAATGGATCTGGTGACATCACCACCCCCACCTAAGAAGAATAAGTATGGAACTGCATTACACCAAGTTATATTCTGCATTAGTTCCAATCATACATAGTTTAAATGCCAAATTAGCATGATTATAGATGCACTATGGTATTACTTGTTAAAATCTGTGAAAACTAATTCATCGGGCAATACATATGGAAATACATTGGTATACAATCAAAGCTGATTTTTTTGCACTTACCGAGAATTTTCAGTTAACATGTAAAAGCTAAAGTTGCTAGTGTAAACCGAAATCCGTCGGTAATCAAGCAAGTTAAAAAGTTGTCTTTTCTATACACCGAAACCCATCGGTAAAAAGGAAAGTTAAAAAGAATACACAAAGCATCACGTTGTCACCAAAAGAGAAGTTAATATCTTAAGCCGATGACTCCATCTTCACACACCGAGGAATGGTTGAGAATTAATGACTCGACCTTGGGAAAAAGTCTATAAAAAGGCGACGAAAGGTTTTCATTTCTCACTAGCGATTTGAGTGAAGCAACTAGAGCTAGAAGTGACAGCAGTGTAGAGTGACTCCAAACTAATTTACTACACTCCAAGCAGACCATTTACAACTACAAATGTTAAAGTAAGTACCAAGCATAACTGAGAACTCTGTTTATCATTTAGGAAAATCCCTAATTTCAGAAGCAATGGCCATGACATAAAGAACCGCTAAGATGAAGAGTATCTAGAAGGATAAGGTCAAACTTATAAAGATTAGTGCATGTGAGGAACCACATTATAGGATATGCCAAGAGGTTTCATCTCAAACTGACAATTCTGGAGCATTCTCATGAATACCAGCTAGGGTTTTGCTCGTTGAAGACGTGCGAGCATACATACACTGCAAAATTGAAGAAATTGGTGACCTGGAGGTTGAAAAATATTTCAAGAAGCTATGCAAAGATGATGTAACTATTAAAGATGAGCACAAACAGATCGAAGTGAAAGGGCTCACAAAAACCCTATGTTTCCTGAAAGAGTTTAAGACCGAGTGGATTCAGTTAGTATTCAACAGGATCCACAACCACAAGCTATGGCTAGATGAGCCTAAACTAATAACATGAGATGTTATTCATGCGGTCATTGGTTATCAAATGAATGATAAGGTAAAGGCATTAAAGCAACCGCCCAAGGCTGAAATTGAGAAGAATATAGTGGCTACATGGGATGGAAGAGGACAAAGAGTATCCACCATTGATGATGATGAAATGAAATTTGGAGCATTTGTCCTAAGATAAAAGTTCTTTCAAGCTAGCAGGATGAACAACATAGCATCCAGAGCAGTGGATAAAACATATAAGACTTTAAAAAAAGGAAATCAGTTGGATCTATTAGAACTTCTACTCAAGCAGTTAGAAGAAAACATGAAGACAATAAGAAATGCAAAATTAAATTCATGTAAGTATGGTTCACTTATCATATCCATATTCTGATAATTCCAAGAATCTTTTCCATCAATAGGAAATGTGAAATGAGATACAACTAGACTAGTCACCATGCAAATTAGTGAGTATAAAATCACTGGGAGACAATTTTGAGTCAGTCATGGATGAGTACTTTACTAGATTCAATGAAAGAATGCAGAAAAGAGTGAGGATCCCCAAGCAATTAATTGAGAAATTCAAAACTGACATATGTTTCATGGTAGACATAGAATTCACATACATAAGCCTGTTGCACCAAGAAAAACATGGCTACAACCACTTGATTATGAAGTGAACATAGATCAAGAATCCAATGCAATTAATGCGTTAATAAATGAGCCAATTGATAAAACACAACCAAAGTTTGACACTTATGAAGAAGGATAAGATGGTCAAGAATTTGAAGAAAATACTATCGGTAATAGAAGAGGAAGAGACTGAACATATACAAGAAACTGAGGGCTAGTCACCTGTTGGTGAAGCTGGGAAGGAGAGTGACTCAGAATCAACAGAGTTAGATACACCATTACCTCCACTAGCTAAGAAGCCAAGGACTATAGATGCAACAAGGAAAAGAAGTCAAACAACCAAGGATGCAAGTCCTTCACCATTGAAGAAAGGTCAAGTAAGGACCTATAAGAGGAAAACTGAAACACAAAAAAGAGGGCCAACAAAAAGAAGAAGGTTGATCAGAACTGAGGAGGACATAGATGACACCCAAAAATAAGAGGGTGTAGAAGCTGAGAAGAGTAAAATTCCAGAGAACATTGACGAAATATGGGAATCTATTGCATAAAGAGGACACCTAACTGACACAAAGATCAACAAATGGATAACACTAGAGCCCGATCACCAGAATAAGGTAGAAGAGGAAATGATAAACTATAAATATGTTCCAATGCAATTTGATGACAAGAAGCTCAAGGAGCCAAACAAAAGAGAATCTACAAGATGGTCATATGCATTAAAGAGAGAGAAAGAGATAAGGGAAAGGGTACTTGTTTCTCTCATGCCTCCTGAATCTAAAATAGAGGAGATAGAAGAAATGTTAGAGAAACATGTACAAAAGTTCTCACCAAAACTAAGAGAATATAAAGTTCTAGAGGGTAGGATAATAGAAATTGAAAGGGAAAGCAATAAAAAATGGAGTAAGATAATCAACATACCCTTTAAGGAGGCAATCCATGACAAATATTTACCTCAGACTGATGAAAATCAAAGAAATGACAATCAGGATACACAGAGCCCTGAGCATATTACTATCAATGATGAAGATGTCTGAACAGTAGAAATGGACACTACAGAAAAAAATAATATGGATGTTGTAGATGAGACATGGCTAGATACAATTATGGACAAAATAGTTAGTGACATAACCGATGACCCTGCCGATGAGATTAAGGCAGATGAGGATGTTACTATTACAGTAGATCAACCAAAGGAACAAGATACATTTTTAGACACTACACATGTAGACACACCATGAAATATTCCATTATTGATACATGCTATCAAAATAATATCAAAAAAGGAGAATTCATCTGACAAAGATTCAAGCATTCCCGAGGATGTAGGGAATGAAGGAAAGAAAGACAACACCGATGACCAGAATTTCATCGGAGACACTCAAAATGTAACCGATACTGACAAGGTTGCAAAAGGAGATTCAAAGAAAATAGATGGAGACAATAATGAGAAGGATGGAAATACAAAGGAAGATGAAGTACATAAGGATAACGATGAAGGAGCTAAAACAAAAGATGGCACTCCTGAGGAAACTGAAAATGTTGCTGTAGATAATGTCAAGGTTGATTTGGAGACGTCCACTCAAAACCAACAAGCTGACACTGAGGCACAACAACAAAAAGAGAAAAAAACCCCAATCACTTCATCCAACACATTAGACAAAGTCGAGAAGCTGGATATGGTTCTACATTCAAGTGCATCTCGGAAGAATAAGAAGAAAACCAAGAAGACAAAGTAGGAAGTCACTCTAGATGAGATAATTGAGATACCTAAGTGTGAACCAAATATATTAGATTATGAATCACTAAAAGAGTATGGTGAGATATTCCAAAGGAAGGCACTACAGGAAAAGCTAAGAAAGGAGCACTGAGACTCCATGGTACTAGAGACAACTATGGACATCTTGAATCATATTGTACTTGATGTTTATGTTGATCGCAATAAACCTATTCTTGATCAACTAGCCACTCTCACCAAGGCCATCACAATGCAGAATGTTGATGCAGAAAAGGCAATTGAGGAGAGAGAAGAGAAGAAATATCAGTACAAACTTATAGAAAAGATCAGCCAAGAAGTGGCAGAAAACAAGGTAAAGCTTTCAGAATTAGCAAGTGAATTAGACCCAATAATTGCTGAAGCTATTTCCTTGATACAAAAATTGTGCACACTTGATAAATTCACTAAGGAGCATAGTGATAAAACATCAAATTTAGATTCTGATCTAGCTACAAGTGCAAAAGGCTTAACCACCGATGACAAAGCAATAAAGTTGCATTATGAGAAAATTGTTGAGATCAAACAGTTAAGACAGGAAATGTGGGAATCAAAATCACATTTTAGGGAAGAGGTTATCGAGCTCCAGACTCAACTTCTACCAAGTCTTACACTGCTTCAAAAACATATCAGTTCAGCAAGGCAACTGATAGCCACCCCCGAGATTTCTGTAGTAGACAACATCTACGATATGCATGCAAGGATCAAACTCGAGCACATGGATCTAGACAACCTGAAGGAAAAATGGGAGAATATTATGGAGGACATAAAGTCCTCACACTCTCATGTTTTTGATAAGCTATAGGTATACACCTTTTCCCTTACTATCAAAAAAGGGGGAAAATAATGATATGTACAGTATAACTTGAAAAGGGAAACTATACAATACAAAAAAAGGGGGAAAATAACGATATGATATGATATATACAACACAAGGTGAAAAGGAACAAAGTATCATGTACATACACTTATACTATACTGGCATATGCATAGGGGGAGTCATGAAATGACTAAGGAATATATATGGTGTACATACTAAACACTTCATTAGTATTTTTCACATATGATTTTTTGATACTAATGTCAAAGGGGGAGATTAATGACATTATTTTTCCATTAGTATGCAAAGAAAACCATCGGTGACACCTACACCAAAAGACAAGATAAGAGAAAACTGATAGAATATTTCAAAGTGTAAACTGAAGACACAATGCAAAGTGAAAACTGAAATTGCTAAGTGGAACCCGATAGTAGAACCTGACAAGCAAAGCACAATGCAAACCGACGAGCAGAAAAGAGAGGAAACTGACAGAGGAAGGGAACCTGACGAACATACTTTCTATGCAAACCGAGCATCAGACATCAAAAGCCAGTTACATCCTGGAAAAAGTGGATCTGACTTCCACGTTAGATAAAACAATTGTATTCTATTTATAGAGTCTTGATTTGTTTTAAATCCATTACTTAAGGGATAAGAAACTTTATTGTAATTGTTTTAATCAATCTAACTAATTTAAAACATGCAGACTAGGAGATCAAGGTCAAGTTGTAAACCTATGATCATACAATTAAGTTTGTTTTACGTGAAACTACAGTAGGTCAATCTATCTTATAAATAGATGTTTTAATCATTCATTACTATGGATGAGAGGATGAATGTAGCCAACGAGCACATCTATGGATCAGACTGAGAGTTTCAAGGGCCAGAACATAAAAAGATGAATTTGGTTATCAAGAACCAAGAACAGAGACTACCGAGAAAAAGAGGTATTATTCAATCACGTTAGGTGATACATTTACACATGTAATCTTGAATGGATCTGTAATAAGAAATATTAGATTTCATACACTTAGGTCAATGATTAATTTTATTACATTATAACAAGTGAAGCAAAGTGTAAAAATCCTTTCAAGGAAGGTGGATTTAACAATCCTATTGTAAATCTCTTAACCGAGTGCACACTAAATAGTGTTGCAAAAGCTCTTAACAGAGTAGACTTTAGTAGGTCTCCATAGATACTCCTAATAGGGTAGATCATCAGAAGTGATTAAAATTGTAAGCCTTAAACCGCCCCTTTCAATCTGTAGATAGTGAAAAATTTGTGGGTGCCATCCCAACCGCAGTTTTTACCTTCTTACAGAGGTTTTATACGATATCATATCATGTGTTATGAGTCAATTACTGTCTTGAATGTTTCTATGAATGTTTACATGTTTGATTAAATTAAATAATTGATATGTCTTACACAAAGATAGTATAGAATAGATGGTTGGATAAACAATTGATTACATTAAGGTTAAAGGACAAAAGAGATAAAAGTTTTAGAGGTAATGATTCACCCCTCCCCTCTCAGTACACACTTCCCATTAATTCCAACAATTGGTATCAGAACTAGAACTCTTATTTGGAAAGCTTACAGACTTAAGCGAAAAGATCATACAATGGAGAAGTACAAACTTGACAAGAGTATTGAGAATCATAAGCTAGAAATTCAGATCTTCTATGAACAGTATAAAGAAGCTAGAATCAAGATGAGACAGCTATTAGATGAAAGAAAGATTATGGCATCTCACTGTAATGAAATAGATTACCATGAAGAAGAGATACCGTATTTCTTTGAGTCATCATGATCTACAACTAGCAAGGCATCAGATACAACAAAAGAAAGCATCACAAGCTTAAATAAAATCAATCAACATCTGACTAGACAAGTGAAATATCTGCAAATCGGTCAAGAGACACAAATGGTAAGAATTATTGATGTCATGAACAATGCTAGACAAGATGAGCAAGAGAGAACACTAGCTATTGATGATAAAAGGAATATTACTGAAAAGCTACAAGAAAAAGAGTCAGAAATACAAAGACTTACAAAATATCATCATGAGATTACAAATCAGATTATTCTTATGAGTCAAGAGGCAGACATAATGAATACAAAAATCATTGACATAATAGAAACTATCGGTGAGCTAAGGGAAGAAAATGAAAAACTGAAACAAGAAATAAGAATTCAGCAACAACATAATGAAATTATCAAGAGAGCTGAAGAAAACAATAAAAGAATGGATGATTTTCTTGATGGACAACAAAGAGTCAACAACAACACCGGTCTAGGCTATACTGAGAATGGAGAATCACCCAATCAAGCTGATCCAAAGAATGTCTATGCAAATCCAAGACCAAGAAAGCTGACATGCAATCATTGTGGAAAGCAAGGCCACACATCAAATATATGCAGGAGCAAAATTAAAGGTATTCCTAACTCCACATATTCATTTATAGGATTTTGTTATAAATGTAACAAGAAAGGACATAAAGCATATGAATGTAAATATGAGATGAAACAACCAAAGAAGGAAACCTACATGGACAAATAATTTCCTACTTGAAAAATGTATGGGCACACTACCCTTGAATGCTGGAAGAAAAAAAGGCAAGCACAGAAGCCTAAAGGTCAAGAAACTGCCTATCAACCGAAAAGAGTCGGTAACTAGTATGTATGGGATTACAACATATGGACAAACTGTACATCATGTGGAATATTTGGTCACATTGATGCAAACTATATGAGACAATGGAAAAGAAACTCTAGAGGATGGACTAACCCTAAAATGATATGTTTACGCTATCATAAAGTTGGTCATCTTAAGAAAGACTGCAGAGACCGAATGACAAAAACCAACACCTTGCCCAATGGAAATACCATTGAAGACATCAGGAAGATGAGAAACAAAATGTGGAGGAAAGCTACAAGTAATGATGAAGCTGGACCAAGAAATGCAATTGGTGATACCCTATCCAATGGATATGGTGACATCACTACCCCCACCTAAGAAGAACAAGTAAGTATGGAATTGCATTACACCAAGTTATATTCTGCATCAGTTCCAATCATACATAGTTGAAATGCCAAATTAGCATGATTATAGATGCACTATGGTATTACTTGTTAAAATCTATGAAAACTAATTCATCAGGTAATACATACCGAAATACATCGGTATACAATCAAAGCTGAATTGTCTGCACTTACCGAGAATTGTTAGTTAACATGTAAAAGATAAAGTTTCTAGTGTAATCCGAAATCCGTCGGTAATCAAGAAAGTTGAAAAGTTGTCTTCGCTATACACTAAAACCCGTTGGTAAAAAGGAAAGTTAAAAAGACTGCCCGAAGCATCATGTTGTCACCGAAAGAGAAGTTAATGTCTTAAACTGACAACTCCATCTTCACACACCAAGGAGTGGTTGAGCATTAATGACTCAACTTAGGGAAAAAGTCTATAAAAAGGCGACAAAAGGGTTTCATTTCTCACTAGTGATTTGAGCGAAGTGACCATAGCAAAACCAAAGCTAGAAGAAAAAGCATTGTAGAGCAACTCCAACCTGATTTACTGCACTCCAGGCACATCAGTTATAGCTACAGAGGTTAAAGTAAGTACCAAGCATAACCGAGAACTCTGTTTATCATTTACAAAAAGCCCTCATTTCAGAAGCAATGGCCACAACATCAAGAACCACTAAGCTAAAGAGTATCAAGAAGGATAAGGTCAAACTTATCAAGAACAGTGCATGTGAGGAACCACATTATAGGATATACCCAGAGGTTGCATCTCAACCCAACAATGCTGGAGCATTCTCATGAATACCAGCTAGGGTTTTACTCATTGAAGACGTGCGAGCATACATACATTGCAAAATTGTAGAAATTGGTGACCTGGAGATTGAACAAGATTTCAAGAATCTATACAAATATGATGGCACTATTAAAGATGAGCACAAACACATCAAAGTGAAAGGGATCACAAATTCACTATGGTTCTTGAAAGAGTTTAAGACCGAGTGGATTCGGTTAGTATTGAGAAGGATCCACAACCATAAGCTATGGCTAGATGAGCCTAAACCAATAACAAGAGATGTTATTCATGCGGTCACTGGTTATCCAATAACCGATAAGGTAAAGGCATTAAAGCACCCGCCCAAGGCTGAAATTGAGAAGAATACATGGGCTACATGGGATGGAAGAGGACTAAGAGTATCCACCATCAACGATGATGAAATGAAATTTGGAGCATGTGTCCTAGGATACAAGTTATTTCAAGCTAGCAGGATGAACAACATAGCATCAAGAGCAATGGATAGAGCATATAAGATTGTAGAGAAAGGAACTGAGTTGGATCTATCTGAAATTCTACTCAAGCAGTTAGAAGAAAAATGAAGACAGTAAGAAATGCAAAATCAAATTCATGTAAGTATGGTTCACTTATCATATGCATATTCTTCTACTTCCAAAAATATTTTCCATCAATAGGAAATGTGAAATGGGATACAACTAGACCAGCCACCATGAAGATTAGTGAGTTTATAAAATCTGTGGGAGACAATTTTGAGTCAGTCGTGGATGAGTACTTTACTGGATTCAAGGAAAGAATGTAGAAAAGAGTAAGGATCCCCAAGCAAATAATTGAGAAATTCAAAACTAACATATGTTTCATGGTAGACACAAACTTCACATACATCAAGCCTATTGTACCAAGAACAACATGGCTACAACCACTTGACTATGAAGTGAACATAGATCAAGTATCCAATGCAATTGATGCATTAATAAATGAGCCAATTGATAAAACACAACCAAAGTTTGACACTTATGAAGAAGCCAAAGAAATAATCAAAATTGGCTTGGTTATAAAGAAGATAGAAAAGAAGAAGGATAAGATGGTCAAGAATTTGAAGAAAATACTATCGGTAACAAAAGAAGAAGAGATTGAATAGATAGAAGAAATTGAGGGTCAGTCACCCGTCAGTGAAGCTAAGAAGGAGAGTGACTCAGAATCAACAGAGTCAGATACACCATTACCTCCACCAGCTAAGAAGCCAAGGAATACAGCTGCAACAAGGACACAAAGTCAAATAGCCAAGGATGCAAGTCCTTCACCATTGAAGAAAGGTCAAGTAAGGACCTATAAGAGGAAAAATGAAACACAAAAAAGAGGGCCAACGAAAAGAAGGTTGATCAGAACTAAGGATGACATAGATGACACCCAACAAGATGAGGGTGTAGAAGCTAAGAAGAGTAAAATTCCAAAGAACATTGATGAAATATGTGAATCTATTACATAAATAGGAGGCCTAACTGACAAAATTATTAGGAAATGGCTAACACTAGTTCCCGACCACCAGAATAAGGTAGAAAAGGCAGTGATAAAGGCAATGATAAACTATAAATATGTTCTAATGCAATTTGATGACAAGATGCCCAAGGAGCTGAACAAAAGAGTATCTGCAAGATGGTCATATGCATTGAAGAGTGAGAAAGAGATAAGGGAAAGGGTACTTGTTTCTCTCATGCCTCCCGAATCCAAAATAGAGGAGATAGAAGAAATGTTAGAGAAACATGTACAAAAGTTCTCACCAAAGTTAAGAGCATATAAAGTTATAGAGGGAAGGCTGATAGAAATTGAAAGGGAAAGCAATAAAAAATGGAGTAAGATACTCAACATACCCTTTAAGGAGGAAATCCCTCACAAAGATTTACCTCAGACTGATGAAAATCAAAGAAATGATAATCAGGCTGCACAGAGCCCCGGGCACATTACTATCAATGATGATGTCTGAACAGTAGAAATGGACAATGAGGAATTTGACACAATAGGAAATGAGAATATGGATGTTGCAAATGAAAAATGGCCAGATACAACTATGGACAAAAAAATTATTGACCTAACCGATGACACTTCCGATGAGATTAAGGCAGATGAGGATGTTACTATTGTAGCAGATCAGCCAAAGGAACAAGATACATCTGTTGACACTGCACATGTAGACACACTAGGAAAGATTCCATTAATGATACATGATATCAACATACTCTTGGAAATGGTGAATTCACCTGACAAAGATTCAAGCATTCTTGAGGATGCAGGGGATGAAGGAAATAAAGACAACACCGATGATCAGAATGTCATCGGAGACACTCAAAATGTAACTGATACTGACAAGGTTGCAAAAGGAGATTCAAAGAAAATAGATGGAGAAAATAATGAGAATGATGGACATACAAAGGAAGATGAAGTACATAAGGATACCGATGAAGGAGCTAAAACAAAAGATGTCTCTCCTGAGGAAACCGAAAAGGTTGCTATAGACAATGCCAAGGTTGATGTGGAGATGTCCACTCAAAGCCAATAAGCTGACACTAAGGCACAACAACAAAAAGAGACAACACCCCCAATCACTTCATCCAGTACATCAGACAAATATGAGAAGTTGTATATGGTTCTACATTCAAGTGCATCTCAAAAGAAGAAGAAGAAAACCAAGAAGACAAAGTTGGAAGTCACTCTAGATGAGATAATTGAGATACCTAAGTGTGAACCAACTAAATTAGATTATGAATCACTAAAAGAGTATGGTGAGATATGCCAAAGGAAGGCACTATAGGAAAAGATAAGAAAGGAGCACTGAGACTCCATGGTACTAGAGAAAACTAGGGATATCTTGAATCATATTGTACCTGGTGTTGATGTTGATCACAATAAACCTATCCTTGATCAACTAGCCACTCTCACCGATGCCATCACAATGTAGAATGTTGATGCTGAAAAGGAAATTAAGGAGAGATAAGAGAAGAAATATCATTACAATATTATAGAAAATATCAACCAAGAAGTGACAGAAAACAAGGTAAAGCTTTCAGAATTAGCAAGTGAATTAGACCCAATAATTGCTGAAGCTATTTCCTTGATACAAAAATTGTGCAAAATTGATAAATTAACTAAGGAGCATAGTGATAAAATATCAAATTTAGATTTTGATCTAGCTATAAGTGCTAAAGGCTTAACCATCGATGACAAAGAAATAAAGTTTCATTATGAGAAAATTGTTGAGATCAAACAATTAAGACAAGAACTATGGGAAACATTATCACATTTTAGGGAAGATGTTACCAAGCTCCAGACTCAACTTCTACCAAGTCTTACACTGCTTCAACAACATATCAGTTTAGCAAGGCATTTGATAGCCACCCCCGAGATGTCTATAGCAGACAACATCTATGATATGCCTGCAAGGATCAAACTTGAGCACATGGCTCTAGACAACCTGAAGGACAAATGGGAGAAGATGATGGAGGACATGAAGTCCTCACACTCTCATGTTTTTGATAAGCTATAGGTATACACCTTTTCCCTTACTATCCAAAAGGGGGAAAATAATGATACGTACAGTATAACTTGAAAAGGGAAACTATACAGTACCAAAAGAACAAAAAAAGGGGAAAATAATGATATGATATAATATATACAACACAAGGTGAAAAGGAACAGAGTATCATTTACATACACTTATACTATACCAACATATGCATAGGGGGAGTCATGAAATGACTAAGGAATATATATGGTGTACATACTAAACACTTGGTAAGTATTTTGCACATATCAATTTTTGATACTAATGTCAAAGGGGGAGATTGAGGACATTATTTTTCCATTAGTATGAAAATAAAACCATCAGTGACACCTACACTAAAATACATGATAAGAGAAAACTGACAGAACAGTTCAAAGTGTAAACTGAAGACACAATGCAAAGTGAAAACTGAAATTGCTAAGTGGAACCTGACAGGAACAACCCGACAGTAGAACTTGACAAGAAAAGAAAAATGAAAAACAATAAGTAGAAAAGAGAGGAACACGATAGAGTAAGGGAACCCAACAAACAAAATTTCTATGCAAACTGAGCATCAGACACCAAAAGTCAGTTACATCCCAGAAAAAGTGGATCTGACTTCCACGTCAGATAAAACAATTGTATTCTATTTATATTGTCTTGATTTGTTTTAAATCCATTACGTAAGGGACAAGAAACTTTATTGTAATTGTTTTAATTAGTCTAACTGATTTAAAACATGCAGACTAGGAGATCAAGGTCAAGTTGTAAACCTATGATCATAGAGTTAAGTTTGTTTTACGTGAAACTACATTAGGTCAATCTATATTATAAATAGATGTTGTAATCATTCATTACTATGGATGAGAGGATGAATGTAGCCAATGAGCACATCTATGGATCAGACTAAGAGTTTCATGAACTAGAACAAAAAAAGATGAATTTGGTCATCAAGAACCAAGAACAGAGGCTACCGAGCAAAAGAGGTATTATTCAATCACATTAGGTGATACATTTATACATGTAATATTGAATGGATTTGTAATCAGAGATATTAGATTGCATACACTCAGGTCAATGATTAATTTTCTTACATTCTAAAAAGTGAAGCAAAGTGTAAAAATCCTTTCAAGGAAGGTGGATTTAACAATCCTATTGTAAATCTCTTAATCGAGTGCACACTAAACAATGTTGCAAAAGATCTTAACAAAGTAGAATTTAACATGTCTCCACAAATAATCCTAACAGGGTAGATCATTAGAAGTGATCAAAATTGTAAGCCTTAATCGACCCCTTCCAATCTGCAGATAGTGAAGAATTTTTGGGTTGCATCCCCACCGCATATTTTACCTTCTTACAGAGGTTTTCTGCGATATCATATCATGTGTTACGAGTCAATTACTTTCTTGAATGTTTCTATGAATATTTACATGTTTGATTAAATTAAAGAATTGATATGTCTTACACAAAGATAGTATAAAACAGATGGTTGGATAAACAATTGATTACATTAAGGTTAAAGGACAAAAGAGATAAAAGTTTTAGAGTTACTGATTCACCCCTCCCCTCTCAGTATACACTTCCCATTAATTCCAACACCCATAAGTACCTCAAGTTCATCATCAGAAGTGTCACTATCACTATTCACATGTCTTTCTTTGCTTTATGAAGAGTCAATTGTGATTTGAATGCATAATCAACATTGTGAGGAGTTAAATTATCAAAATTTGATAACTCAAAAGCAATAAGTCTACCAACTAAACCTTCCATAGTTAAGTTGTTACCAGGAGTACACCTCAGTTCTTGTATTGTAGATACTCTAATAACATAAATAAGAAGTAGGGTTCTCAATACCTTGCTAATAACAATATCATCACCAATTGTTCCATTAGCTCCTCTAATAGAATTCACAACCTCCATAACTCGGCTATAATATTAAACAATAGTTTCACCATCTAACATTCTCATTTCATTAAATGTACCTCTTAAGCTTTAAGATTTGGCTCTTAGTACATTTGCATATCCTCCATAGAAAGCTGCCAGTGTGTCCCAAATTTATTTTTTAGTTTTATAGTCTTTTATGTCTTCAAATTTAGGATAACTTAGGGCTGATGCAATCTCGAACATTGCTTGATTGTGTTCTTGTTTTTCTTTCATCTGCTGAGCTATCAACACTGTTAGCAGATTTATGTAATCATGTTCCACACAATATTTTTTTGCTTCTCCAATTCCAACTAGGTGTAACTTTATCAAACTTTTTTGTGCATGGAAGTTCTCCTTGTTCAGCCTCGGCACCTCCTTTTTATACATCTTGACCTTTAGCTTCAAGTACCTTCAAAATTTTCCTCACAAGCACCATAAATCTCTGATACCAATTATTATAATGATTTAGAATAACTAAGAGCGGGGGGGGGGGGGGGGGGTGAATTAGTTATCCTCAGGTCCAAAAGTACCAATTCAACTTTCAAACACTTTCACCAACTTAGATCTACTCAACAATCCACTCAGTTTCAATAAGATATAATCAGTAACATAAACTTGCAGTTCATTGTCCTAAAGTAATCAACTTGAAGAATATAAAAATCTTAACAACACATCAAATAACATTCACACAAGTATGACACCAAGATTTAACATGAAAAACCAATATGGAAAAAACTAGTACTAACATGCTACCAATTTTTTACTCTTCTAAAGTGAGCTCTGTGAGGAGCCAATCCTGTTAAAGGTTACAATACACACTGTTAAATGTGACCCCGTCAAAGGATTTAATCACCCTGTTAAAAGTGAGCCTTGTTAGAGGATATAGATAATTCCATTAGAATGTCACCTTGATTAAAGGATTTACAATATGACTGTTAGGTCAACCTTGGTTAAAAGGATTTTGACTTATACAATGGTTAGAAAGTAACAGTAATGTGATCTGAAACATACAACTCACTTTGCAAATACAAATCCACTTTCACTCAAATGCTAATTCACTGAATGGCCTCCATTGTCATCTCTGTCACTCAGATCTACTTGGAAATATGTCAAGCAATCACCACTTTACAATCCTATACTTCTCTTTTCAGCCTTCTCTGCCTTTTGATTATATTTTCCAATCAACTGAATTAACCTCCACAATCCATAACATACATTTAGGTTAATCTTATACCTCTCTAATCAGGTAGCTAGATCTTTTTCTTTTTAATCATCACCGTAGATCTTAGGGTTTGGTCAAACCCAACTAATCCTTCCAACATTTAATTCACCATCTACCTTGTAGAATACATCCTAAAAATCCTTCTTGAATCCATACATAAAAATGGTTAAACATATATTAAATGCTCATTTAATTCTCCACAATGATTATCCTTATCTTAAATACATTTTACATATCCCAAGAAATCAACTATGTCGACTGGGATCTCAAATATTTCTCAAACTATGAAAATACTAACACTTGGTCATCACAGTGTTCTTTCGCTCAATCACCACTAGATAACTCGGTAATTTACTGACGCTCGATAAATATTGACGCTCGATTGACACTATATTTGCTTGACATGTACTGACACTCGGTTGACACTTGCATCACTCAACACAAACATAAGTTCCTTAATATTCTTCTCTGTTACTCGGTCAAGAATAAACTTTTAGTCTTCCAATCTTCACTTGGTGTTATAGATAAACAATATATTACCTTACTAACATGTAATCTCATCAAGTACCCATTATAGCTTCTCATAACTCAACTATTTCACCAGGTCTTCTTATTATCTCCTCTTTTCAGATCTTCTTCATCAACCAATTGATATGACACTTTACAAGATAGAAACTATCTTACTAGTTAAGGTTTGACGTCAATGGAAATATAAGAATTGTTTAAATTGTAGCTTCCAACAAGGTTAAATCCCAAAAAGTGCGCATTTGGGGTACAATCGGGAAAATTGTTGGGCTAAATAGTTTCGAAAAAAATAATACAAGTAGATCCTGAGAAATTTCAAGCTATTATGGATATGGAAGTGCTAAAAAACATAAGCCAAATGAGGTCACTACAAGGAATATTTAAATTCATAAGGAGGTTCATATCCCAATTAGCCAAAAAGTGCCATTATTTTACTCAACTTCTACACAAAGACATAATTTTCAAGTGGGACACACAATGTGATGAAGCCTTCTCCTTATTGAATAGATACTTAATGAATCCACATATACTCATTCCACCTATTAAATACAAGCCATTACTCTTGTACATTTCAACAATAGATCACTCTTTAGGAGTACTATTCGCTCAAGAGGATGAAATAGGGAAAGAAAAGGCTATTTATTACCTCAGCAAGACCCTAGTCAAATATGAGCTAAATTATAGAGCTTCATTGAAAGAGAATGTCTAGTAGTGTTTTTTTCTTCCCAAAAACTACATCATTACATTTTGGCACACAATTTTAAGCTCATTGCTCAGATTGATCCTCTAAATATCTACTTAACAAAACAGCTCTCACGAGGAGATTGGCGAAATGGGTGATGGTATTGAGAAAATTTGATATAGAATATGTGGATAGAAAACCAATCAAAGGACAAGTTATAGGGAAGAGGCTCCTCTATTTGATAAGTATCCCATTCAAGTTGAATTTCCAGATTCATAAATAATCAATGTTGAGGAAAACACATGGAAACTCAACTTTGATGGATCATACAAGCAACATGGCTCAGGGGCAGGCATTCTTTTGATTACAACTCAAGGTTACATAATTCCCAAGTCATATAAAATTATCTTTCCATGCACCAAAAATATTACAGAGTATGAAGCCCTATTCATAGGCATCAAAATGAATTTAGAATGGAAATTAACAGAATGACAAGTATATGGTGATTCTCAACTGATCATAAAGTCAAATTAATGATGAATATCAAACAAAGGATGAAAAGTTGATGCCCTATAAGAGAATGATAGATGAATGGAAAAATTATTTTTCTTTGATTAATTTTGAGAAAATATCGAGAGATAGAAACAAAGTAGCATATGCCATGACAACCTTAGCTTCTCTTCTTCAAATACCAGAACAAAATGCTAGATATGAATTCTTGGTGGAAGAGTTGGTGACCTTCTTGACTCCCAAATCATTTTCTTGTTAATTGTAAATGACTCACCATGGTATGGACTTATTTTTACCTATTTAAACAACCAAACACTATCTTTTGACCAATTCTGCAACCAAAAGATACATTTTATACGCCAATCTTCCTATTATACCATTCTCTCAGACACATTGTATCACAAAAGTCTTGACAGGATGCTTGTTAGGTTTCTAGAGGAGGTGAAATTGAAATTAGCCTTACGAGATGTTCATGAGGCGATCTGTGGGTCTCATTATAGTGGGTTAAACTTAACTAAGAAAATCCTTCGCATGAGATACTTTTTGCCAACTCTAGAGAAAGATGCTTGTCAGTTTGTCAAAATATGTCAGAAATACCAATATCATGGGAACATAATTCATGTGCCAGCATAAGAGCTACACCCAATGACCAAACCTTGGCCCTTTTATCAATGGGGGTTTGATTTAATAGGGATGATTTACCCACCTTCATCAAATGGTCATAAATATATCATAACTATAACAAAATATTTCACTAAATGGGTAGAAGTTGTGCCTTTGTCAACTGCAATGGGAAAACAAATCTCAATGTTTATCATAAATCACATCATTTGTAGATATGACATCCCTCATGCTATAATAACCAATAATGGAAAACAATTTAATAAAAATATATAGATAAACTATGTGAAAATTTCCATATTACACACCATTCCTCCTCCATTTATTATCCTCGAGGGAATGGTCAAGCATAGGCAACAAACAAGAAAATTCTCACCATTTTGAAAATAAAAGTTGACAATTCAGAAAGGAATTAGAATATACAACTAAATCTAACATTATGAGCGTATAGGAAAAGAATAAGGACACCACCTCGTGCACCACCCTTTTCTTTGGTTTATGGAGCAGAGGCAATATTACCATTGGAGGTCAAAATTCCATCATTGAGAGTCTTTTTACAGGGTTTGGTGATAGATGAGGATTATAGGGTTGCTAGACTTATACAACTGGAACTACTAGAAGAACATCAAACACAATCATATGAACACCTTAAGGTTTATCAAAACAGGATGTCAAGGAATTATGATAAAAAGATAAAGCCTAGAGTGTTTCAAGTGGGCGACTTAGTGTTGAGAGAACCCTAAAAATCAAGTAGAAAGAGAAAAGAAGGGAAATTGGGAAGCAAATTGGTTAGGACCCTTCATCATCACATCTTGGTACATGGACATATAAGCTAGCCAATTGTGAGGGAGATGAGTTGCAAGAACCTATAAATAGAATCCACTTGAAGAGGTTTTATACCTGAAAACTGATGAAAGTGTATATGGTGAAAGAGTATCAAAAGAGAGAGAATTAGATGACAGAAAGCATCATTTCTTGTACAGTGAAAAGAGATCCTGAAAAAATCCAAAAACAACTGAAATAGTCTTGAGAAAAGAGAAAAAGTGGAAAATGGAGCATGAAGAAAGAAAAAATATTCAAATATGGATCCTAAAAAAATTATTATCTTGGTGAAAACCTGGAAAACATGCACCTTGGTAATAATTATAATTGTTAGAAACACTGAGAGGGGGGGTGAATCAGTGTTTGTCTATTTATTCTATTTCAACAACTTTAAACATTAATCAAGTATATATCAATTGAATCTTAACATAAGAACACATAACACATGATATGATTATGGGGAAACCTTGATCAGAGGAAAACACCGGTGGGAATTAGTACCCACAAATATTGCACTAGTATAACAAACCTGTTAAAGTTCCTTTGCCCTGTTAGGAGTAGTCTCTACAAAGCCAGTACAATGACTTGGTTAAAGGTCTGACCCTATTAGGAGTCTTTTACAAATAACCCTGTTAAGGGTGAGGACTCACTGTCCAAGAAGCTCACTGCTTAGTAGGATGAAGGCTACAACCTCCTTGATAATAGATATACACTATATCCAAAAGTGAACTGCTGTATGTGACACAATTGTCTGATCAGTTCTGGTTATGCGCTGATGCTCTTATACTCTTAAAGAGCTTTATCTCATTCTAACATCTTATACTGTTCTTTTATATCTCTGCTCTGTATATTTGATGACACTTTCTAATACAAATTTGCATGTTATATATATATATATATATATATATATATATATATATATATATATATATATATATATGT
>MU224539.1:1096356-1128855 GCA_018584345.1 Thuja plicata | reverse complement strand
ACAAAGGAATGTGGCCAAGTTACTCAAAATTGACTAACACAAAAAACTGTATATCATTATACCCTTTAACATATACATACACTACTCCCCATATATACACATATTCCTTAAATACATTACTCCCCCTTTGAAATTAATGACAAAGGTGTCCAAAATTTGTAAGTCCCTGAGTACTTACTCTGTATAAACATCTAGATAAGTAATCTATAGATGTTTGATTTCCAACTGCCAGAATGCCTTCAATGCATCTACGATCTGAAGATGGGCACATAAATCATATGTCAGCTTTTCCATTTTGGTCAAATCCATGCTAGGACCTTGATCATATGTGGAAATTGTTGTATCTATCTGTTTGATGTTTTCATTCAAGACTGCTAGAGAGGGCGCTAGTGCATTTCTCACTTGAGTTTGCCTGATTCTTATCTTGTTGATCTCAAAATTTTCCTTTTCAATCTTGTCCAACTGACCTTGATAGATATTGTTGCAGATGTTCATGTCTTGTGTGGATGTTTCAACTAATTTTCTAACACTGTCAACCAAGATGTCAGCTTCCTCAATCTTTTTGATGTGTTCTGAGGTGAATTTCACGATGTCCATATAGTTTGCCACTACATTTATGCCTTTAGCCTAGAGTTCTTTCAAGATTGCTTGACCAATCTTTAGTGAGTTCAGATCTAGGGAGAAATTCTTTGTCAATTCATCTAATCTTCCCTTCTTGTACTCATCTTCTGCAATTTTAGTAGCAGAGTCTACTAAAATTGTGAAATGTGATTTGAAACTTGTCAAGATGTTGTCAACATCATCAACAGACTGAATCTTAGCCATTTTCTTGTTTGTTGGCACTAGGTCATTTAGAATGTTCACTGTTTCTAGAAAGATAGGGTTTCTCATGAATTGTTTCTCTTTTGCTTTCTCCATTGCCAACACACTGATTTTGATCAAATATTATTCTTCCCAAGCATCTAACATTGCTACTTCAGGGGTCAAGCTTGACAACAATGATGGTTTGATGGGTGGAGTCAATATGACATTTTGAATAGCATTCATATTTTCACTTTTCACAGGAATCTCCGTAGCTAGTGGCTCATTAGATTGATTGTCTTCCTCTTTATTTGAATCTCTAGAGGGAACTTCATCTTGCTGTAAGGATGTGTTATTAGTGCATACCTACTCTGTCTCTTCAGTGTTGAAAAATTATTTTTCAACTTTGTCCATGTCATTGTTAGAAGAAGTCATGGATATCTTGATATCATCAATCATAATAGTTTCTCCTGAATCTTTGATAGTATCAGAAGCTATTGAAACTGAGGGCGCTGAAACCTATGGACCTGTCTTAGGTGCATTTTGAATCATTGGTTCTGTAACCTATTTGGGAGGAACTAGAGTTACCTTTGCTGTCAGTGTCGTTGATGGATACATATGTATATCTAGAAATACCCACTCAAATACTTTTTGAGTCTCTTCTCCAACCAGATCATACTCTTTATTCATGATATGAAGTGTTCTAGTTTTGGTTATGAGAAGAGGTTTTACTAAATCCAACAGTATAGCATTCTCATCATGTGAGAAAATAGGGAGAAGACTGTCTTATGTCTCTTCACTTATCCTCATATGTTCTTCAATTGCTTGCCTCTTTAATAGGTCCAGTATGTTTCATACTTTGTCTGGTATGACTATCTTGAGTTGCAATACTGACTTTTTGAACTTGATCATATGAGAGATGATCATAGAATGAATTTTTGATTTGTCTATGTCTTGGTATTTGTCATAGTCATTCTTGATAGATTTTAGTCTTCTTTCATTAACAATTCTGTTCTTTAGAACTGTTAGACTAGGTCTAAATCCTACCTTAGGAGGGGCTTGAATGTTCTTTACCTTGCTCCTTGTGGTGCTTAAGGATGGATGACTTGTAGGAACTTTCTTCTTCCTTTAGGTTAACTTGTTGGGTATAGAAGGTGGAGAGGATTCTAGATCAATGGTGGTTGATGGCGCAGATGTAATTTCATCAGATTTCTTCTTTTTCTTCTTAGGCATATCATCAGACTTTTCCATTTTCACTTCTGTGGGGGTTTTCTCAAGTTATTTAGCTACCTTAGCTTCCCTAGCTCTGTCTAGGTATTCTTGTGTAACACCATGAACTTTTAGGATATTTGAAGTAATCCTTGATGCCTTCCTCTTGTTGTCTTCACTGTATAAGACAAAATCAACTTGATTAGTCTTTTCTTTGTAAGTACCCCTTCTAGGTTCATTGGGATCCTTGGGCGTAGATATGAGAACTTGTGTATAACCTTCCAAAACATGTTCTTCAACTTCATATCCGAGAGGGTGAATCTATTTTGTTCTGGGCTCAACTGCCTCCATGCAAGTACAATCAGTTTCCACCATGAAGCATATGGTGTCTTTGTATTTCTCAACTATCTTCTCAGGTATCCTGAACCTTTTCTGCATTTTAATCCTAAAAGTTTTTATATCCATTTCCATATAATCCTTCATGTTTCTCTCTGATGTAGCCTTGAGTGATATCTAAATATATTGCTCTTATCATGCTTAATAGCTCAAATGTTGTCAATCAATTGAGTGCACAATATCTCACATAGATTATGGTGAGTATTATCTTTCATCATCTTTACCAGTTGGAAGAACTGGTCCTATCTTAGGAAGTCTAGTCATGTCATGAATTAGGTCTATAGTAATACAGATGGGAACTTCACCAATCCAATAGAGATCATCATGTATTCTGCTCAAAAGGATTTTCACCCATTCTGGCTCATAAAATTCATGCGCATGAGAATACTCAAAGATAGGGTTATCAGTGAGATGCATGTATTCATCCTTCAATGAATAGTCTGGTTTCATCATTGAAGCCATAAGAGTTGCTATGTTGTTGTCCCCAACAGTTTCCTTCGTACATTAGATGTAAGTATGAATGTCTTCCACGTGTATGACTCCTAGCAGAGTCCTAGAGAATGCCCCTTCTACATCATATAGAATAGACTTGAATGGATGATTTTTAAAGACAAATATCTTCCTTTCAGTAATTTCAAAGACTACAGGGGTTTCCATACTCACTTGTTGATCGACTAAATAGGGTTCCATCGCAATTCGAAATGACGTGACTGCTAGGGTTTCGTTTCAACTTGCAATTTGTTCACAAACTGATCAAATTGATACCTTTGAATGCTTTGATGCTTAGTGCTCTTGTGCTCTACAAATTTTATGATCTCAGATGTAAAAAATGAGGATAAACAATTGTTTACCGACTTATATAAAGGTTACTATATTTAATACTTTCTACAGTACGCGGTTTCCATTGAGAGTTTCAAACTTTAATCTGAACGAAGTAAAGGCAATGCGTGCATGCATACAACCTTAATTTTTGATCACATACATGAATCCATAGGCACATACTTGGAGGTGAGTATACCAACCATGCAGGGGTTCAGAGCTAGAATAGCTCCCCCTAAGACCATGAGGGTCAACTATACAAAAGTAGAAGGTGCATCCACTGAGGATGCATCTACTACCTTGTTATCTTCATTATCCTTCTTTACTTCAATCCAATTTTATTTGAATTAGATTTAGCTTGCACAAACTTAACTTCTCCTGATTCTTCAAAAAGAGACATTTTGAGATTTTCTTATTTTTGTGTTCTTGACCAGCAAAATCTTGAGATGTGTCCATCTTTTCCACATGAATGACAAATGATAGGAGGTCTGATGTTATTATTCATCATGCTACATTTCTTAGTTGTGTGTCCATTGTAATTACATATCTGACATGTAATATTCTACAAGTTTTTTTGAGGTTGATTTCTCTGATTGTATTGAGTCTGTTTCCTTTGGTTCCGTTGTGACTGATTTCTTTGATTTGTCCTACAATGAATAGCCTTGTGACCAAACTTATTATAGGAGTAACAATAACCATTAAAAGGTCTTACTTCTTTACAATCTCTTGCCAAGTGTCCATGCTTATTACAAGCATAACAAGTTCTGTTAACTTTCTTGAGTTCATCTTTAGGTGGTTTAGTTTTAGTCTCTACAATATTCTCCTCTTTATTTGCTTCTATATATGCTTCTTGTTATTTCTTTGTTTCTTGTATTGAATTGATTTCAATTTGAGCTACACTGTATCCCATACCAGTGGTATCACCTTTTAACTTTTGTGCATACAACTGTGATTGAATCAGATCAGAACTTGTGTGTAGTTTATCAATCTTATCTTTTGCTCCTGATAATTTAGATTCTATCTTTTTCTTGATGTTTTCTAGTTCAAAGATTTTCAAGTTCGCTTGCATAAGTTCATCATCTAATTGTTTTCTCTCTTTGGTTTTTTCTTCAATGGCTGTTAGGCTATCTGTAAGTTGTTCATTCATATCTTCAATTTTATCTTTCAAAGACATGTTCTCTTCATTCAGCTTCTTCACCATTTTTCCCATGTCATTGGTAGAGAAATCTTTCCAATCTTTCCTTAATTTCTTGACAAGCATTTGAGAGCCATCAACTTTTAGTTTAAGTTCCTCATTTTCTTTTTCAGATCTGTTAAGATCTTCAAGGGCTGCTTCAAGATTCTTTTTCAGATGTTTCACTTCTGCTGAATCCATGATCTCCTCAAGTGGTTAAACTTCTTTTACAGAGGACCAGAGATCTGATACCAATTTTTAGAAACACTGAGAGGGGGGGGGGGGGGGGGTGAATCAGTGTTTGTCTATTTATTCTATTTCAACAACTTTAAACATTAATCAAGTATATATCAATTGAAGCTTAACATAAGAACACATAACACATGATATGATTATGAGGAAACCTTGATCAGAGGAAAACCCCGGTGGGAATTAGTACCCACAAATATTGCACTAGTATAATGAACTTGTTAAAGTTCCTTTGCCCTGTCTTATAGGAGCAGTCTTTACAAAGAAAGTACAATGACCTGGTTAAAGGTCTGACCCTGTTAGGAGTCTTTTACAAATAGCCCTATTAAGAGTGAGGACTCACTATCCAAGAAGCTCACTACTCAGTAGGATGAAGGCTACAACTGTTAGAAACACTGAGAGGGGGGGTGAATCAGTGTTTGTTTATTTATTGTATTTCAACAACTTTAAACATAAACCAAATATATATCAATTGAAGCTTAATACAAGAACACATAACACATGATATGATTATGGGGAAACCTTGATTAGAGGAAAACACTGGTGAGAATTAGTACCCATAAATATTGCACTAGTATAATGAACCTGTTAAAGTTTCTTTGCCTTGTTAGGAGCAGTCTTTACAAAGCAAGTACAATGACCTGGTTAAGGGTCTGACCCTGTTAGGATTCTTTTACAAATAACCCTATTAGGGGTGAGGAATCATTGTCCAAGAAGCTCACTTCTCAGTAGGATGAAGGCTACAACCTCCTTGATAATAGATATACACTATATCAAAAAGTGAACTATTGTATGTGACACAATTGTCTGATTAGTTCCGATTATGTGCTGATGCTCTTTTACTCTTGAAGAGCTTTATCTCATTTTGACATCTTATACACATATTTTATATCTCTTCTCTGCATATTTGACAACACACCCTAATACAACTTTGCATGTTATATATATATGTTCATGCATGAATAGACGCGACCATAAACAAGACCTTAGTCAGCTCAAAAACAATATTCACAACACTTCCAAACAAATTGGCTTAAGCATGTTTAAAATAGTAATTATGAAATGATTATAAACATACTATAATAGGCGCTTGGCCTTTACATAATAAAATATTATAATCTGATCCAAAAACTGAAGTCGACTTCATACTATGTTTTCTGAACTGCTAGTATCATTGTTCTTGCTGTAACTTATTTGTACTGACATATCTGACCATGTGTGTCTAGGGAAAGCACAAAATCATATCATAGAACTTAAGTCTGAATGCGCATATCCTGATGTGATCATATGCATGTGCGCTGGTGCACTGATCGATTACAAATCACTGTTCTTTCTTGACTTCTATACTTAGTCAATTTTCACTTCATAGTTTGCTGTCAAACTTTCATATGACTTTGTTGCCATAATGAAAACAAAAAATAAGTCATATACACCCTGGGAGTCAACTTTCCAACAATCTCCCCCTTTTTCATCAATGGAAACAAAGGAATGTGGCCAAGTTACTCAAAATTGACTAACACAAAAAAAAACTGTATATTATTGTACCCTTTAACATATACATACACTATTCCCCATATATACACATATTACTTAGATACATTACTCCCCCTTTGACATTAATGACAAAGGTGTCCAAAATTTGTAAGTCCCTGAGTACTTACTCTATATAAACATCTGGATATGTAATATGTAGATTTTTGATTTCCTGTTGCTAGAATGCCTTCAATGCATCTACGATCTGAAGATGGGCACATAAAGCATATGTCAACTTTTCCATTTTGGTCAAATCCATGCTGGGACCCTGATCATATGTGGCAATTGTTGTATCTATTTGTTTGATGTTTTCATTCAAGATTTCTAGAGAGGGCGCTAGTGCATTTCTCAGTTGAGTCTACCTGATTCTTATCTTGTTGATCTCAAAGTTTGCCTTTTCAATCTTGTCCAACTGACCTTGATAGATATTGTTGCTGATGTTCATGTCTTGCGTGGATGTTTCAACTGATTTTCTAACACTGTCAACCAAGATGTCATCTTCCTCAATCTTTTTGATGTGCTCTGAGGTAAATTTCACTCTGTCCATATAGTTTGCTACAACATTTCTGCCTTTAGCTGCAAGTTCTTTTAAGATTGCTTGAGCAATATTTAGTGAGTTTAGATCTAGGGAGAAATTCTTTGTCAATTAATCTAATCTTCCATTCTTGTACTCATCTTCTGCAATTTTAGTAGCAGAGGCTACTAAACTTGTGAAATGTGATTTGAAACTTGTCAAGATGTTGTCAGCATCATCAACAGACTGAATCTTAGCCATTTTCTTGTCTGCTGGTACTAAGTCATTCAAAATGTTCACTATTTTCAGAAAGAGAGGATTTCTCATGACTTGTTTCTCTTTTTCTTTCTCCATGGCCAACACACTGGTTTTAATAAAATCTTCTTCTTCCCAAGCATCTAACATTACTGCTTTAGGGGTCAAGCTTGACAACAATGATGGTTTGATGGGTGGAGTGAATATGACATTTTGACTAGCATACATATTTTCCCTTTTCATAGGAATATCCATAACTGGTGGCTCATTAGATTGATTGTCTTCCTCTTTATTTTAATCTCTAGAGGGAACTTCATCTTGTTGTATGGATGTTTTATCAGTTCATACCTGCTCTGTCTCTTTAGTGTTGACAAATGATTTTTCAACTTTGTCCATGTCATTGTTAGAAGCGGTCATGGATATCTTGATATCATCAATCACAATAGTTTCTCTTGAATCTTTGGCAGTATCAGAAGCTATTGAAATTGAGGGCACTGAAACTTGTGGGCCTGTCTTAGGTGCATTTTGAATTACTGGTTTTGTAACCTGTTTGGAAGGAACTAGAGTTTCCTTTGCTGTAGGTGCCATTGATGGATACATATGTCTATCCAGAAATACCCGCTCAAATGATTTTTGAGTCTCTTCTCCAAACGGATCATACTCTTTATTCATGATATGAAGTGTTCTGGTTTTGGTTCTAAGATGAGGTTTAGCTAAATCCAATAGTATAGCTTTCTCATCATGTGAGCAAACAGGGAGAAGATAGTCTAATGTCTCTTCTCTTATCCTCATATCTTCTTCAATTGCTTGCCTCTTTAATAGGTCTAGAATGTGTTGACAAGACTTTGGTGACCGGGTCCGCCAACAGTCATAAGTTGTCACCGAGTACTGGTCAACTATGCCTGCAAAGGTTTTTCCAGGGAAATGAGATTCCTTGGGCCTCCAAGCACCTGGGTGTTAGGTCATGATGGTGTGGGGCTTGGTTGGGAGATGTGACTATTTTCAAGGGGGATAGCTGGTTTCTTCAACTCATTCTCTCTGGGGATTCAGGAAGGTGAGGTTTCTCCGAGAATTCTATACTTAGCAAATAAATCAAAAAAGATCCTGCAGGGTTAGAAGTATTTCATCTACCTATAGTTATGTCTAAACATCCAATACATCAATAATATTTTGATACACTACACTAAATACCAAAGAAGTACACAACCATCAGTTCATATTTCATTAGTAGCGAGGGAAAAGAGGTCGTTAATCTACTTGAAGTATCAGAGCAGAAGACATGAAGAAAATAAAACATAAAATACCATTAACTCAGAAGATTGAATGCCAACAACATCATTGCAAGAACTCTCCCTTCTTCATTAATATTTCTTCCAACCAGCAATGGTGCATAGAACAATGGCAGCTCCAAGGGAGCATCTAACTGCTAAAAGCTTAAAAGACCTAGGAGCATTGAGCTTTGCAATAAAAATGAAAAATACTGCTTCTCTATTACTATGGACTGCAAAATCATCAATTTATCTGACCCTTGGAAAAGGGTCAGACTTACTATTTATACACATTTTCATCTAACCCTAACCCTAACCCTATTTTACATTACACTGTGCAATAGAATATATTATTTGGGGGCTGGTACTACCTGCGCCACCCTACAAAAGACCTTGAGACGGAATAGGCTTGACATGTCAGAAGAATGAGACAAGAAGGTGGAGTGGAAGAATTGGCCTGGAGAAGAGAGCAAGGAAAGAGAGGGAAGAAATCTGATCCCCCGGGGATCGAGGCTACATGACGCATAAATGGGAAATGCGACGCCCTATCTCCAATGTGCTAGGTGTATCCACAGCGGTGCCTTGAGAAGACTATCTGTAAAAAAACCAACTGTTAATCTGACGTTCCTCGATGTAGCCAACTACCCTTTGACAGTCTTTATTAACCGCTTTTGAAAGTGATCGGTCGGCCTCGGGGACCAAGACACACATCACTCAAAAGAATACAAAATTTGGGATCTGGGACTCCGGGATCTGAGAACTTACGTTCTGAAAGAATAAAGAATACAAAATGTTTGGGTTTTCTCTAGCCCTCGGAGAAACTTTATTGTTGCTTGTTTTCATTGAAGGTTTGGAGGAGGTGGGAGATTCCATCCTCATCAATCTCTTTGAGGCCGGACTGCCGGTACTTAGCCGCCTCAATCTATTCTCCTAGCTCTGGAACATTATTCTTGAATTCATTGACCATTTTTTCCGCATCATGGCCACTAAGGATCATATGAATTAATCTCTCCATTTGAGTCCCGTCCACTCCCTCTGGGGATTGATATCTAGACTCCATTAATTCATCAAACTTACCCAAAATGTATTCCTCCGGAGTGCATGTGTCAGTGCTGAATGGGTCAGCTCCGGAGATCTTTGTGACAAATGCCTTATACATATTTGAAGAATATTGGACCATGTTGGTCTTATCGTGTAGAACTCCTACCAATTTTTTGAGCACCTCCAATGTGAGGTCAAGTCTGGAGTGCTGAGTTTTCACAAAATCGAATGATTCTTGTCCTAGAATCGCAGACTTAGAAACCATTTCCTCCCCAAGACCGAGGAGTTCTTCAAGTTATACCTTCCAGGCTTCATAATTTTCCATATCACCCTCCCATATGTTAATGATAGTTTCCACCTGATGCAGAACGTGTCGAGCCGCATACAAATTTGGGAGGGTGGATACCAGGAAGCGTCACATGTTTCCTACCTATAGAGTGACCCACTCATCGACCGCTTGGGCCTTCTTCTTCATCTCTCATAGGGAGTCTATGTTGCTCCGTCGTAATGGCGCATCAGATGTGGATGCCTCCAGAGGAATGATACTAATAGGCCAGACCATCTCAGTAAGCAACCCCATATGGTTCGCTGTCTTTTCCTTTTCCACTTTGAGCCTTTGGGCCTCCTTTTCATATCGGGCCTCCACGGCTATGGTCGCATCTTTTAACAGGTTCACTTCACCCTGTTTTCCTCTTTTTCCCAGTGATATCTCTGTGATATCATAATCTCTGGCCTCGGTGGTTGCCTCATTAGTGTCTGGGGGAGGTGTTGTAGCAACGACAACTATTTCTCCTCCCGATCCAGTTTGAAGAGTATGAACTGTCCGGGCTTTCTTGGCCTTTGGTGGGCCCTGGACCTGAGCCATCATTTCGGCTAGGGAGAGGTGAGCTCTGGGGGTGGATGAAGCTTTTCTTTTCTTGCTTTCAACCAACCACTGAGGTAGTAGGGGTGGCTTATTTGCAAAAGTCTGTTCTTTCAGTTCTTCCTTGGTGTCTTGTTGTTGTTCCTCCTCAGTGGTGTGAGTCTCGCCCGCCCCTTTCTCTTTATCTTGGGCATCGTCGAGAAAATTTTCCCCAATGATGTTTATTTCTTCCGCCTTGTCCTCTATATCTTTAGCTTTGTCTGGACCTTCATTGGCTATCCCTGGGGTTTCCTCCTCTTGTTGTTCTCTTTGTTCTTCGGCCTTTGTCGCCAGAATTTCTTCTTCTATTAGTATATCCTTTGGCAATGGGGGAGGTACCGGGCCAAGATTTAACGTTTGGGCCATGGTTATTACCTACCCAAAGGTCACTCCAGGGAGTGGCATTTGGAACGTGGCAGCTAAGGTTATGGTTGCTCCCGTAGGTCCGGTTCTCTCAGCGGATGTCATTTGTCCACTCTACTTCTGCTGGTCCATCCCTGTATCTTGTATCTCTGGGACCTTGGAGGCGATCTCCTGCTCTATCTCCTTCTCTTCTTCCATCTGTTCCTCCTGCTCTTGTGCAAGTTTTTATTCCCTTGCTTCCTCTTATTCTGGGACTTTAGCCTTTGTTTGCTCGATGTCCCCCTGCAGATTCCCGAACTCGTCGGTTGCAAAAATATCATCAAACTCATCCTACAGAGGAGGGTTGGCTGGGACAATAGAAGGCTCTGGTTCCCTTTCTAGCTCTGGGGAGTCGGAAGAAAGGATCTCAACTTGTGGGGTCTGGGGCATCCCCAGCTCTAGCTCCTTCTTGGGCTTTGGGTCAAGCCTCCTCTTTCTCTGGGTAACTAAGGGAGGCCCTGCATCCCTTATTGCTGCTTGCTTTGTCAGGTCGACCCCTATTGCCTTAATCATCAATGTTGCTAGTGAAGGGGAGGATGGAGGACGAATTGGTCCAGCCATAAGCATCGGAGTAGCCAGCTGTGTGATCATATTCTCCCACATTTACTAGGAGGCTGCCACTGATTTCTTTATTTGTTATTTAACGGGGAATTCTTGCGAGGTTGGAGTTATCTCTATTCCTTTTCCTTTATCTACTCCCTGCAAAGAAGTTTCGGCCCTCAGAATCAACTTTGGTATCGGCTGGGCCGCTCGACGGACACTTCCAGGGCACACCTTTTTGAAGTAGAGGTGGCTGCATTCAACTACATTATGAGTGAACTCTTGAATCGTGGGCCCTTCCTAGGCATCCCAATTCACTGGTGGAAGGGCCAATTTATCGATCTCCTTTGCTCTGTACTGGGGATCCTCCGTGGAGCCAGTGTCCGAGAAGTCTTTCAGGAATCTTTGGAGCTTTAATCTCTCCATCATTCCTGCGGTCATTCTGACATAATGCCACCCCCGGACTTCCATGTCATCTTGGCAGTCTTCCCAGAAGTCTTCCATGTGATACTGATGGGGCTCTGAGGCCCGCGGAAGTGCCGTTGCAATCTTGCCATGCGGATCAAATTGTTTTCGTGCCAAGTAAAATTCTGCCAAGTTATAGCATTTAAGCTCATTATCTGCCTCTTTTGCGGTGGCCAGAATGCATGAATAATTCCCACAAGTGATTGGGAATGGAATATTTGTTACCTTTTTAAAGGCAAAGAGTGCATGCAGCTCCATTATCTACTTGCAATATTCCAGGAGAATTATCTTGTCCCCGTAGTGTTTGGGAAACAAGTAGGGTTTCCTGGAGAAGCTGGTCACCCTAATGTATGTATGTTGTTGAAGCTGTATATAATAATGTCTGTAACTCCGGACCAAATTCATCACCTTTGTGGATAGGCGGTATCCTGTGTCCCGGGTGGGTGTGAGCAGGTGGTAGTAAATGAAGGCATCGTTTAGCCAGCAAAAACTGGGGAAGCTGGCCTCCCATTGTATCTATGGGAAGTGGTCCCAAGGGGCCTTCTGTCCCTGGCCAATCCCGAGCACGCCCTTTGTAAGTAACCCATTGGTGTGGAGCCGTTGTTTTGCTAGGGCCCAGAGAACATAAGAAGTCATATACAACTTCTTCTTCTTGGCCAGTTGAAGGAACTGGGAGTCCACATGGTTGGAGACTATGGAAGCCTAGTCAAAATACTCCTTGCCCGTGCTGATACCTAGCAAAAAGTAGTACATCCACCTAGAAAATTCTCGGGCATGTTGTTGTCCGAAGACCCGACATAAGGCTATCATCTCCATTTGGATGCTTTCTTTAAATTTGGCCCTAGGGATTTCAAGCTTCATCCTCTTGGGATCCCTCTTCGGGGTCTTTAGCCAATGATTGTTCATGTATATACAGGCTGCTTCCTCCAACTGAGTGAATTGGGCCAAAGCATCTGACCGAGTGACTACAGCTGGTTTGTCAAATTAGGGGATCCCCAAGCCCCTCTGGAAGGTATCAGGATTCAGGGACACCATGGGACTAGGGTACCCTGTTGGCTCTGAGGCTGTGAGCATAACAACCTAGACAGATGTGTTGTAGTGTGCCGTGAGAGTGAGAATGAGCTCTGGTGTCTGCACAGAGCATGGGAAACAAGCTGCCTTGAGAATCTTGGAGTTCCCGATTTGAATGGCCAATGGATCTCCGACCTGTCTCTAAATGTACATAATCTTCACCAAGGCCTGCATTTCTGGCCATATTTTGACGCTGATGTTGGTGATGAATTGGAATTTGGACTCGATCTTTGAGCCCGTGATGACTCTATCTTTTACATACTTGAGGCTCATGGGCAATTTCTCTAGGGCCTTTTCCAACTTAGATCTAACTGCTGCCCTGGTAACCGCCATGGAGGGTAAGTCCAGACTTCTGGGTGGTGAGGATGCAGAAGCTTCAGACATATTTGTAAGTTTGCTATTTCTGGAAACCTGCAAGGCAAGGCGACCATTAGAACACATAGATAAATAAATATTTCGGGGTCCAGAGACCTTACCATCATGGTGTTTGCTTCCCCTGAGAAAGTTAGTTTCATTCAAAAACAACCGAAAAGCATACATTCATATTACGAACTTAGAAATTTAACTAATCATCCGGGTTTGGGGGTTTCTTCATACTTAGCAAAAAGAGGACACAGGATGGGTGATGGAAAGAGACCCGGAGCCCCGGGGATGTAACCGTTGGCAGGTGTGTATGAAAAGCAAGCCGTTAGACCCACGTGGGCGCCACATGGGTGAGTAATAAATGGGAGTTATGGTGATGATGGCAGATCCAACTGTCCGAATGAGTGAAAAGTGAAGGCCACTTGGACAAATTTAAATGCGCGCATGGGACATAAATGAAAGTCAAGCTGGTTTACAGAGGAGAGAGAAAACCACCTATTTGAAATCGGCCGAGAGCCAAGTTTCAACCAGGTGGTATTCTGCATAGAGTAAGCCCGCGAACTAGAAACCAACAATAGACAAAACATGGGAAGCTTGCTAGGCTACTAGGTAGGATACACACAGAATATACACAAAAGCTAAAGAGTATACACATGCAAACTAGAAGGATACACATTAGATATACATCAAATTTACATATATACAAAAATCACAGAGCGACTACTCACAAAAACTACACAATGTACATAATACTTACAACTTTTTACACCATCTACAGACTAGACTACATCTGCATAGAGGGCGGACAACCCTCTGGCAGAGCCGACCCATCAACGGGTGGCGAACCAGAAAGAAATGCAAGACAAACAAGGAAAGCCAGAGCGGGACAAAAACAAACAAAACCAGAAAGAAGGAAAGCCGAGTGGGAGGAAAGGCACCAACCTAAAAATGAAGAAAGGCAAGGAAAGGAAACCTTTGCGAAAGCTCTGCAACAGCTTCAACCGCCAAACAATCACAACTCACCACCACAAACCACCCATAATTGCTCAGGAATGCTCAGGATGGTTAGCACTAGATTATCTCTAAATTGCTACAAATCGCTCTTAAATCGCTCTGGAATTGCAAGTGTTTAATCACGGTAAATGTGAAAATGACAGGTAACTTCTATTTATACCCGCGATAAAAATCAAGTCACCTTTCCTTCCGCAAACTCCGAACAGACAGACCTTTGGACTCTGGGCCCGGGGATTCCATGTGACAATGCCACCTTAAGGAAAGAAGACATCGCGGTGAAGAATCTCGGAGTCCAAAATCTGGCTCCTGACAAAGGACAACCAACTCTGGGACCGGGTCCCAGAGACACGAGAGACCAACAAAATAAAACAACACCGCAAGGAAGAAAACCCTGGAGAAGGAAAACAAAGGAAACAAGGGCAAAGACAAGGCCAGAGCCAAAAGTAGAAAGCAAAAAAAAAAAAAAGAGGGGGACACTTCATTTTGCACACAAAATGTAGGGATGGGGATGCAGGGCATAACAAATGGCGACTATCTGGGACAAATTCCTTAGCGCATTTGAGAACTATAGAATCTCTAGTTAGAAAAATTGGAACATGTTGCTACTTGAAGTATCTTACATGCAAAGAGTGATACGTCTGAGAAAATCTAGCCATGCGAGATCTAGTCCATGATCTTTTCATCAGTGGTGGAGTGTGTGCTTTGGAAGGAAATAAAGCAGATGACCTCTGGGAGGAGTAGAGAAGAGGCACTAAGTGCATCAAACCACAAAGTCATCAGATTTTCTCGTTTCTCCTGGAGACCAGAGTTTCATCCCACTTCCCTTTTCTTGTTATTTTATGTGTTTCTGGGTGGGAGGGTGGTACTTATTTCACCATCAAGCTTAAGCTTAGCTAATTTTAATGGCAGTACTTCTTTCACCCTTCCACCTATTTTTATATGTTGAATGGGGGGATAAAACTTTGGACCCAGAAAGAATTTTTTAAAAGTTCAGATTTGTGTCGACCAACTAGTACAACCGATCTACCCTCGATGTGTCCGATTACTTGTTCCTTATTTTTATTTCACTAATTTCCAGACTTTCAGAAATAAACGCAATGAAGATTGCTCAAAATATACCACCAAACTTGTAAAATAGCTCCGGAGACTGGACTGATTCCATCATGCTAAAGATAGATTATTAAGTTCACCATGCTACAGACATCATCCCGGAGACCAGAGTTTATGTGAAGCATTCCAATCCTCACAAGAGAGAACAAAACGTCAGAACCCAAAAAGACAACAAGAAACAAAAATAAAAATCACCAAGAAAAGGAATGCCCCAGAGGACAGCCAACAAGGCTATTTACAAGGCAAGGTACCTCCCAACAAGGCACTGAGAAAGAAATATTTACAAGCAAAGTACTTTACATAAAATATAGCTTTGGGAAAACTTACCTTATTCGAAGTAATGTTTGAGAAACTGTCCATTGATGGGAAATGGGAGAGGTTCTCCAGTCATGGTGTTAAGGCAGTAGGTATTTTCCCTGCAGATTTCTAAGATTAAATATGCCTCAAGCCAGAGCCGTTGGAAATTGGTGTGCTTGCCCCTTTTTTCCCGGGCCTTATCCCATAAAAGGACCAGGTCCAAAATCTGAAAAGCCTTGTATTGGGCTCTACGGTCAAACCATCATTTTAACACTTCTTTATGGCACGTGAAATGTTCAAGGGTGGTGTCTCGCTATTCTTCCATCCGCACCAGATTTAGGAGCCGAACCTCCACGATGTTATCCCGGTTGCTAAATTTTTGCATAAACTGCAAAACTGGGATCTATAAGTTGATTGGGAACACTGGGTTCTGGCCATAAACTAGATGGAATGGGGATGTTCCCAGGGTGACCTTGATTTGAATGCGATCCACCCAAAGGGCGAATTTCAACTTTTGGTGCCAATCCCCAGGATTCTGCTCTAGCAGGTGTTTGATCACTTCAAGTAGATTTTTGTTTGTAGATTCAGCAATACCATTCCCCTGGGGGTAATAGTTGCTGGAAAAATTCAGAGTGATCTTCCGATTGTAGCCCCACTCAAGTAATTATGCCAAAGAAAACGCTAGACCATTGTCACATACCAAAACAAAGGGCATTCCAAACCTTGTGACGATGTTTTCTTCCAGGAATTTAATAACTACGTCTGCCGTGTTATTCTTGCAAGGTATAGCTTCTGACCATCGGGTGCAATAATCAGTAGCAGTTAGGATGTACCACTGGTTGGAAAATGAGTTGGGGTTGATTTCCCCGATGAAGTCAAATGCCCATTGGGCGAAGGGCCTAGCCTTGAAGATTGGTTGTAAAGGCATAGCCGGGTTACGCTCACGATGCACTGCAGTTTGGCAAGTGTGGCATCTTCAAATGTGAGTGTAGACATATTTAAATATACAGGGCCAATAGTATCTAGCCTGAAGGATCTAATGGGAAGTTGCATCGGCTGAGCCATTTCTGGTTCCAAACTGCCCGTGGAATTCATCAATCATCTTCGCAGCTTGGTCCCTGTCAATGCACCGAAGGTACACTCCCTCATAGTTCCTGCGGTAAAGCGTGAAGATTTTGATCATAAAGTGAGCACTTTTCATCTGTAGGGCATGAAATTTATTGGGAGGTAACCCATCCAGACATTTTTTATTCAATAGAAAGTATACCAGATCGGTATACCACGGGTCTCGAGTGATGGACTCCACCGTGTAAGTTTGGCATTCTATGTGGGGAGTCTCCTCTGCCATTGCTTGATTTAGTCCCCGGCCTCGGACTATCTTCATGGGCTGCATTTCTAAATCATATTCCTGGAGGATGGCCATCCATTTCCCCCGTCTTTCACCCAACTCGCTCTGCATCAACAGAGGCTTCACGGCTTGGTCTGGGATGATAACATGCACCTTGCTCTGGAGAATATAATGTCAGAATTTCTTTACAACACGAACGAGAGAAAAGGCCTGCTTTTCCAATGATGAATACCCGACTTCGACATTCTTAAATGGGGATCTCATGAAAGCTATGGGTCGTTCTTCCCCTTCAACCTTTTGGGTTAACACTGCCGTAGGAGAATGTGGTGACGCAAATGAGTAAATGTAAAATGGAAGGGAGTAGTCTGGACTAGCCAGGACATGTGCTTCCATTATTGTCTGTTTGATCTAGGTGAATGCCCACTTTGCTTCAGGACTCCACTCAATCTTGGTATCTTTTTTCATCATTTCATTGAGTGGTTTGACTATCTCGGCAAATCCAGTGATGAACCGCCGGACGAAGTTAATCTTTTTGAAGAAAGACCGCATCTCTTTCTTGCTGCCGGGCATCTATAAATTTAGCAACGCTTCAACTCTCTCAGGGTCAATGGATATGCCCTTCTTAGAGATGATATGCCCAAGAAACTTCCCTTCTATGACCCTGAATATGCACTTCTCGGGGTTGAGGGATATTCCATACCGGTGACATCTCTTGTAGATTTGGGCGAGGTGGGCGGCATGGTCACGCCTGTCCTAGGAAAAGATGGTCAAATCATCCATGTAGATTATTATACACCGATTCACAAGGCCCTCAAACATAATGTCCATGGCCTTTTGAAATGTGGCCCCTGCGTTAATCAAACCAAAGGGCATCCTCCTATACGCAAACATTCCCCACTTGGTGGTAAACATTGTTTTCTCTCTGTCTTCATACTTAACCATGACTTGGTTATACCTAGAGGACCCATCCAAAAATGACATCATTTGGGATCTATTTACTATCTGCAACACCTCATCCAACATGGGGAGAGGGTGATTATCCTTCTTGGAGGACCTATTCAAGTTTTGGAAATCTAGGCAAAGGCGAATTTCACCGCTCTTCTTTCTCACAGGGACTAGATTGACAACCCACATAGTGTGCCGGATTGAAAAGATCATCCGGGCTGACAATAATTTTTCCACCTCTTGACAAATTAGAGGCTCGATCAGTGGGTTGACCGGTCATTGCTTTTGCCGAAAAGGCTTAGCATCAGGTTTCAGGGGGAATAGTATGAGTCATAATAGATGTGTCATATGTTTTCAAATCCTCATATCCCCACGCAATTACATCTATGTATTCTCAGAGAATCGCGAGAATCTTCTCCTTCTCCTCAGGGGAGCAAGAGGTTCCAATGTGTATCAACTTTTCTTCACTGGGATGGCTGATGTTTACTTTTTCAAATTTTCCTCCCTCAGAGGAGGATGACATCTTTTCTCAGCCCCGAGGGTCTGAGTCAAAGATTTGTTCAAGCACAACCATCCCCTTAAGGATGGTGTTAGTAGGTAGATCCATGATCCCATCATCTTAGTTGCCTTGTCCAGTATCATCGTGGTCTCATTCCTCCCCTATCTAATCCTCAAAGACACCAATGTTAGCCATGAAGGCTAGGATATGCTGATCATCCTCAAAAACCTGAAAGTGGGTGACATTAACTGGAATGGACGGGGTGGGGACCATCTCAATTGAAAATATCCGTAGTTGCAAGCCGGCCATGGGCTCTAGTGTGCTGGCAGAAATAGCAAGGGCATCCGAGACATAATTCCATCACCGGGGAATAAGACCAATGCCAAAGGCATCAAAATCTTCAATAAGGCTCCAAGCCTGATTGCGGTATATGGCCAGTCTCTTGTCATGACATGTATACTGACTCCATACCTATTTGAAAACCAACTCCGAATCACCTAGGGCTCGGAGGCGGGTGATCCCTTTCCTTAACGCAAACAAGAGTCCAAGGACCAGAGCCTCGTACTCTATAACATTATTGGTGCAGTTGAACTGCAGTCTATAGGATGCTAGGAAGGATTTCCCTCGTGGGTTGATTAATTCTACCTCAGCCCCGCAGCCTTGTTTGGATCGGGACCCATCAAACTTGAGGGTCCACAAATCATTACTTGTGTTCTGGAGCTGGGGAGAGGGAGTAGCCTTTGGATTGCTTCTGGGAGACTTAGGAGGAGCTTCCTCCTAAACTGTTGGCACATGGGTGAGGTTTACCTTCAAAGGGGTTTGAATCTGAGGTTCCCGGGGAAATGTCACTGAAGGAGTGCTTCTAGTAGGAATACTGAGCTCCGGGGAATCAACTGCGTGTTCTTTATTCTGGAAGGCATCAATGTGCTGGGTAGCGACAGAAAGGCAAAGTTCACACTCTAGATCTGAATGTTTTTGATAGTGTACTCGACACCAAGTGCCGGACAAGAGTGTAGTGGGGGTTGTTGCGACACCTTGAGAGTCGACTTCAACCCTCAACTTTTCTTCTAGGTCCTGGGTTCTCTGCAGAACTATGGGATCCTCCCTGGGGGTGAAATCGTATGTTAAGATTTCAAAGGGTTGGTACACCCTGAGGGAAGTCTCAGAGAAGAAGACCTCACTAACCCTCCCGACCTCGGTAAGGGCCTGCTTCATCCAGGGCTCACTTTCAACCCAGATCTTGTTTGATTCTCCTTCCCAGAGGAGCCATAAGTGGGAGAAGTTGGTCGAGAAGTATCCATTCAAGGACTTAGACCAATTCTGACTTAATAACATCCCATAAGTTTCTAGGATGTCCACCACTTGGACATCGATTATGCTGGCTATCCTAGGGTCCTGGATGAGTTGTATCCGGATGTTCTTCAATTCCTCCACCATTTTCACAGCAGTCTTATCCAGCTGAATCAGTGCACCATTAGATGGGGTGGGATGGAATTTGAGCTTCTGGCATATGGAAAGGGGCATGATGTTGCCTGAAGCTCTGGCGTCTACTAAGTAGTTGTGTATGTTTTTGCCTTGGATATTCAGGCCTAGTAGGAAGGGAGGATCCTCATTGTTTCTCTAGAAGACAACCGCGTTGGCATCCTCAAAAGAGATAGTCTTGGGTGGGTGACTGACGACTTCCAAGTTTCTCAAGAGCTTCAAAAGAGACTTCTTCTACTCGGGATAATTTAGAAAAATCTCCATCAAGGTCATGGAGGTGGTGGTCTGCACTAATGCCTTTGTAATATTGAATCTTCCCCCCAGGAATTGGTGACTTCCCTCGGCCAGGTCTTTCGCTTGGTTAAAGCTAGAACCTTTTAGAGGGGCAGGCCAATCAGTTGTGTTATCCTGGGGAGGAGTGTCTTTGGTGGGAGGTGTAGGCGTGTAAGCTAGTCCTTTACCAGCTTGAATTTGAGTATTGTATGGAGTCCGTGGGTTGGTGAAGGCATTAGCCTTAAAGGGTGGGATCGATTCATCAAAGAACCCTTGCAATTCAAATTCTTCTTCATCTTCCCCGAAAGTTCCGAAGAAGATGGTCTCATAGGTGAAGGCACTGTGGGTTGAATCTTGCACAGGAGGCTCTGGGGGAGTAGTATCATGCGATTGTTGTTTTTCCAGCTGGGAGATCATGATGACCTTCTCCAGCATGACATAGTTTACCTCATTATGGGAGCCTGTGTCGTGCAATCTACACCAGTTAGTCATGGGCTAGAAGTCTGTGAGTGGTGTGAAATGTGATGGTCCAGCACCACTTTGATTGGTGTTTTGGTTCGGAGGCAGGCCTCCGGTGTTCGCGTTATTGTTCCATTGTTGTTGATTAGGCCGAGGCTCATTGTTGAAGTTTCTCCCCCTGGCATTGTTGTTTCGTTGGCCAGAGAAGATATTTCCTCTCTGGGAATTAGAGTTCTGGGATGCATAGGACCCCGCCTTCAGTTGACCCATATCCACAGTTAGGGTAGACAACATTTTCCAGAGGGACTCAACCTCGGTGGTCAACTGAGTGTTTGCATCACAGTGTGACAGTTATTGTTGTTGGTTTCTCGGGAAGGCAACAATATTCATCGGATTCAAGGGCGGCAATTCTCTAGCCGTGGATGACTGAAAGAAGGGCACTCTGAGCGGTTGTGTTTGAGGTTGTTCTGCCTGCTGAGGCTGATTCCAAGGGAAGACTTCCAGACCTGGTATTGACTGAGTCTGTGATGGGTAAACGTATCAGGCCTGCTGGTCTATCAGCGGTGGTGGGGGATTCATTGACATCACAGGGGCGCCCATTACCAGATTGGGGTTATATCCCCCGGCATACGCTGTTCCGCCGGGGATCATGTTGAAGGGCGTTCTTTGCCCAATCCCACCCGGGGATTTGCTGAGACCACGGGACAACTCTAAGGCTAGCTTGTAAACCTTCACCAAAGTATCCTGGTCACCCGCAGTGGTTGTTCTCCAAAGGAGAGTGGCAACGAAGAGGTCCATCACGTTAAGATAAGTCTGTATGGTCACTTCCAGAGATGGAATGAAAGGGCCCGTGCACCACTTCAAGGCGCGTTGGAATCAATGGTTAAATGCTGCAAGAGGTTCATTGGGTTCCTTTCTAATGGAGATGAACTGGTTGTGGGACCAAGCTGGGTCCACATGTACGCAAAAGGCAACCAAGAAGGCATCCTCCATGTCCTGCCAACTGTTAATGGAGTTGGCAGGAAATTTAAGGTACCAGTTTGACTCACCCTGCCCTAAGGACAGGGGAAACATCTGGGTCACAACATCTTGATGTTGGATTTGGTATCATTTCATGGCATCCTTGTATGCTTGTAAATGTTCTTCTGTGGTCCGTGAGCCCAAATGCTCATATCGTGGGAAAATATTCTCTAGGTGCGAGGGTAAGTCATTGATTGCACCCAAAAAAGTTCCCATTGGGGACCCAGTGTTACCGAAATATGCAGCCATTGGGGGAACTAGATTTTGAGTAGTTTGAGTGGTGGTTCCAAAGATTATCTGAGAAGTTTGGGTATTCTGAGCTATACTAGATCCCCAGACAATAGTGGTTGGTGTGGTTTTCGGGGTCCACTTCTTTTGAGCAGGAGGCTTGAGTTCAACAAACCTTCCAAGGTTTGGAGCTGACCTAAGGATTCTCTCAAATTTTTCTAGGGAGAAAGACCCAATCCCAATGAAGGCTTGACTCCTAAAACTATAGCTTGGGGAACCCTCGTGAGGTGTAAAATTAGAATCTCGAGAGGGGGATGAGTTCATGCCCTCCTTCTAGCGCCAGTTTCTATTGACGAGACTTTGGTGATTGGGTCTGCCAACAGTCATAAGTTGTCACCGGGTACCGGGGTACTGGCCAACTCTGCCTGCAAAGGTTTTTCCCAGGAAATGAGATTCCCCGGGCCTCCAAGCACTTGAGTGTCAGGTCACGACAGTGCAAGGCTTGGTTGGGAGATGTGACTATTTTCGAGGGGGATAGCTGGTTTCTTCAACTCATTCTCTCCAGGGATTCAGGAAGGTGAGGTTTCTCCGAGCATTCTATACTTAGCAAATAAATCAAAAAAGATCCAACAGGGTTAGAAGTATTTCATCTACCTATAGTTATGTCTAAACATCTAATACATCAATAATGTTCTGATACACTACACTAAATACCAAAGAAGTACACAACCATCAGTTCATATTTCATCAGTAGCGAGGGAAAAGAGGTCGTTAATCTACTTGAAGTATCAAAGCAGAAGACATGAAGAACATAAAACATAAAATACCATTAACTTAGAAGATTGAATTCCAACACCATCATTGCAAGAACTCTCCCTTCTTCATTAATATTTCTTCCAGCCAACACTGGTGTGTAGAACAATGGTAGCTCCAAGTGAGCATCTAACTGCTAAAATCTTAAAAGACCCAGGAGCATTGAGCTCTGCAACAAAAATGAAAAAAACTGCTTCTCTATTACTATGGACTACAAAATCATCAATTTCGATGACCCTTGGAAAAGGGTCGGATTTACTATTTATACACATTTTTATCTAACCCTAACCCTAACCCTATTTTACATTACACTGTGCAATAGAATATATTATCTGGGTGCCGGTACTACCTGCGCTACCCTACTAAAGACCTTGAGATAGAATAGGCCTGACATGTCAGAAGAATGAGACAAGAAGGTGGAGTGGAAGAATCGGCCTCAAGAAGAGAGCTGGGAAAGAGAGGGAAGAAATCTGATCCCCGGGGATCGAGGCTACATGCCTCATAAATGGGAAATGGCAGCACCCTATCTCCAATGTGCCAGTTGTATCCACAGCGGTGCCTCAAGAAGACCATCTGTCAGAAAAATAACTATTAATCTGACATTCCTTGATGTAGCCAACTACCCTCTGATAGTATTTATTAACTACTTTTGAAAGTGACCGGTCAGCCTCAGGGACCGGGACACGGATCACTTGAAAGAATACAAAATTTAGGATCTGGGACTCCGGGATCTGGGAACTTAGGTTCTGAAAGAATAAAGAATACAAAATGTTTGGGTTTTCTCTGGCCCCCGAAGAAAATTTATTGTTGCTTGTTGCCATTGAAGGTTTGGAGGAGGTGGGAGATTCCATCCTCATCAATCTCTTTGAGGCCGAACCGTCGGTACTTAGCCGCCTCAATCTGTTCTCCTAGCTCTGAAATATTATTCTTGAATTCATCGGCCATTTTTGCAGCATCATGGCCAGTAAGGATCATACGAGTTAATCTCGCCATTTGAGTCCTGTCCACTCCCTCCGGAGATTGATATTTGGACTCCATTAATTCATCAAACTTACCCAAAACGTATTCCTCCAGAGTGCATGTGTCAATGCTGAATGGGTCAGCTCCAGAGATCTTTGTGACAAATGCCTTATACATATTTGAAGAATATTGGACCGCATTGATCTTATCATGCCGAACCCCTACCAGTTGCTTGAGCACCTCCAATGTGAGGTCAAGTCTGGAATGCTGGGTTTTCACAAAATTGAATGATTCTTCTCCCAGAATCCCAGACTCAGAAACCATTTCCTCCCCAAGACTGAGGATTTCTTCAAGTTCTACCTTCTAGGCTTCATAATTTTCCATATCACCCTCCCATCTGTTAATGATAGTTTTTGCCTGATGCAGAACATGTCAAGCCACATACAAATTTGGGAGGGTGGATACCAGGAAGCGCTGGGTGTTTCCTACCTGCAGAGCGACCCACTCATCGATCGCTTGGGCCTTCTTCTTCATCGCTTGTAGGGAGTCTATGTCTCTCTGTGGTAATGGCGCATCGGATGTAGAGGCCTCTAGAGGAATGGAACTAATAGGCTGGGCCAACTTAGTAAGCAATCCCATAAGGTTTGGTGTCTTTTCCTTTTCCGCTTTGAGCCTTTGGGCCTCCTTTTCATATTGAGCCTCCACGGCTATGGTCACCTCTTTTAACAGGTTCACTTTGCCCTATTTTCCTCTTTTTCCCAATGATATCTCTGTGATATCATAATCTTTGGCCTCGGCGATTACCTCATCAGTGTCTGGGGGAGGTGTTGCAACAACGACAACTGTTTCTCCTCCCGGCCCGGTTCGAATAGTATGAACCGTTTGAGATTTCTTGGCCTTTGGTGGGCCCTAGACCTAAGCCATCATTTTGGCGAGGGAGAGGTGAGCTCTGGGGGTGGATGGAGCTTTTCTTTTCTTGCTTTAAACCAACTACTAAGGTAGCAATGGTGGCTTATTTTTCAAAGTCTATTCTTTCAATTCTTCCCTGGTGTCTTGTTGTTGTTTCTCCTCAGTGGAGTGAGTCTCGCCTGCCCCTTTCTCTTTATCTTGGGCTTCGTCAACAAAATTTTCCCTGGTGATGTTTATTTCTTCCACCTTGTCCTCTATATCTTTAGCTTCGTCTGGACCCTCATTGGCTATCCCAGGGGTTTCCTCTTGTTGTTCTCTTTGTTCTTCGGCCTCTATCACCGGGATTTCTTCTTCTATTGGTATATCCTTTGGCAATTGGGGAGGTACTGGGCCAAGATTTAACATTTGGGCCACGGTTATTACCTACCCAAAGGTCACTGCGGGGAGTGGCATTTGGAACGTGGCAGCTGAGGTTACGGTTTCTCCCGTAGGTCTGGTTCCCTCAGCGGATGTCATTTGTCCACTCTGCTTCTGCTAGTCCATCCCTGTATCTTGTATCTCCAGGACTTCGGAGGCGATCTCCTGCTCTATCTCCTCTTCTTCCATCTTTTCCTCCTGCTCTTGCATAGGTTTTTGTTCCTCAGCTTCCTCTTGTGCTGGGACTTTAGCCTCTATTTTATCGATGTCCCCCTGCAGATTCGCAAAATCGTCGGTTGCAAAAATATCATCAAACTCATCCTGCGGAGGAGGGTTGGCTGGGACATCGGCAGGCTCTGGTTCCCTTTCTGGCTCTGGGGAGTCAGAAGAAAGGATCTCAACTTGTGGGGTCTGGGGCATCCCAGCTCTGGCTCCTTCTTGGGCTTTGGGTCAAGCCTCCTCTTTCTCTGAGTAACTAAGGGATGCCCCGCATCCCTTATTGCTACTTGCTCTACCGGGTCCACCCATGTTGCCTTAATCATCAAGGCTTCTAGTGAAGGGGAGGAGGGAGGACGAATTGGTCTAGCCATAAGCACCAGAGTAGCCAGCTATGTGATTAGATTCTCCTGCATTTGCTGGGAGGCTGCCACTGATTGCCTTATTTGTTCTTTAATGGGGACTTCTTGTGAGGTTGGAGTTGTCGCTTCCTTTTCCTTTATCTACTCCCTGCGAAGAAGTTCTGGCCCCTAGATTCAACTTTGGTATCGGCTAGGCCACTTGACGAACACTCCCACGGCACACCTTTTTGAAGTAGAGGTGGTTGTGTTCAACTACATTGTGAGTGAACTCTTCAATCGTGGGCCCTTTCTGGGCGTCCCAATTCACTGGTGGAAAGGCCAATTTATTGATCCCCTTTGCTTTGTACTGGGGATCCTTCGTGGAGCCAGTGTCCGAGAAGTCTTCCAGGAATCTCCAGAGCTTTAATCTCTCCATCATTCCTATGGTCATTCTGACATAATGCTGCCCCCAGACTTCCACGTCATCTTGGCATTCTTCCCAGAAGTCTTCCATGTAATACTGATGGGGCTCTGAGGCCCGGGGAAGTGCCATTGCAATCTTGCCATGCGGATCAAATTGTTTCCACGCCAAGTAAAATTCTGCTAGGTTATAGCATTTAAGCTAATTATCCGCCTCTTTTGCGGCGTTCATACTGCATGAATAATTCCCACAAGTGATTGGGAATGGAATATTTGTTACCTTCTTTAAGGAAAAGAGTGCATGCAACTCCATTATCTGCCTGCAATATTCCAGGAGAATTATCTTGTCCCCATATTGTTTGGGCAACAAGTAGGGTTTTCTGGAGAAGTAGGTCACCCTAATGTATGTATGTTGTTGAAGTTGTATATAATAATGTCTGTAACTCTGGACCAAATTCATCGCCTCTATGGATAGGCGGTATCCTGCGTCCCGGGTGGGTGTGAGCAGGTGGTAGTAAACGAAGGCATCATTTACCCAGCAAAAATTGGGGAAGCTAGCCTCCCATTGTATCTGTGGGAAGTGGTCCCAAGGGGCCTTCTATCCTGGGATGATCCCCAACATGCACTCTATAAGTAACCCATTGGTGTGGGGCCGTTATTGTGCTAAGGCCCAGAGAACATAAGAAGTCATATAAAACTTATTCTTCTTGGCCAGTTGAAGGAACTGGGAGTCCACATGGTTGGAGATTATGGTAGCCCAGTAAAAATACTCCTCGCCCGTGCTGATACCGAGCAAAAAGTAGTACATCCACCCATAAAATTCTCGGGCATGTTGTTGTTCGAAGACCCGACAGAAGGCTATCATCCCCATTTGGATGCTTTCTTTAAATTTGGCCCTGGGGATTTCCAGCTTCATCCTCTTGGGATCCCTCTTCGGGGTCTTTAGCCAATGATTGTTCATATATATACGGGCCACTTCCTCCAACTGAGTGAATTGGGCCAAGGCATCTGACCGGGTGACTACGACTGGTTTGTCAAATTGGGGGATCCCCAAGCCCCTCTGGAAGGTATCAGGATCGAGGAACACCATGGGAGTAGGGTACCCTATTGGCTCCAGGGATGTGAGCATAACCACCCAGACAAATGTGTTGTAGTGCACTGTGAGAGTGAGAATGAGCTCTGGTGTCTGCACAAAGCATGGGAAATAAGCTGCCTTGAGAATCCCAGAGTTCCCGATTTGAATGGCCAATGGATCTCTGGCCTGTCTCTGAATGTACATAATCTTCACCAAGGCCTGTATTTCTGGCCATATTCCGACGCTGGTGTCGGTGATAAACTGGACTTTGGACTTGATCTTTGAGCCCGCGATGACTCCGTCTTTTACATACTTCAAGCTCATGGGCAATTTCTCTAGGGCCTTTTCCAACTTAGATCTAACTACCGCCCTGGTAATCATCGTGGAGGGTAAGTCTGGACTTCTGGGTGGTGAGGATGCGGAAGCTTCAGACATATTTGAAATTTTGTTGTTTCTGGAAACCTACAAGGCAAGGCGACCGTCAGAATGCATAGATAAATAAATATTTTGGGGTCCGGAGACCTTACCATCATGGTGTTTGCTTCCCCTGAGAAAGTTAGTTTAGTTCAAAAACATTCGGAAAGCATACATTCATATTACGAACTTAGAAATTTAACTAATCATCTGGGTCCAGGGGTTTCTTCATACTTAGCAAAAAAAGGACATGGGATGGGTGATGGAAAGAGACCCGTAGCTCTGGGGAAGTAACTGTTGGCAGGTGTGTATGAAAAGTGAGCCGTTAGACCCACGTGGGCACCACATGGGTGAGTAATAAATGTGAGTTATGGTGACGACGGTGGATCCAACTATCCGAATGCACGAAAAGTGAAGGCCACTTGGACAAATTTAAATGCGCGCATGGAACATAAATCAAAGTCTGGCTGGTTTACGGAGGAGAGAGAAAACCACCTGTTTGAAACTGGTCGACAGCTAAGTTTCAACCAGGTGGTATTCTGCACAGAGCGAGCTTGCAGACTAGAAACTAACAACAGATGCAGCACAACGAGCTTGCTAGGATACCAAGTAGGGTACACACAGAATATACACAAAAGCCAAAGAGTATACACATGCAAACCAGAAGGATACACATCAGATATACATCAAATTTACATATATACAAAAATCACAGAGCGACTACTCACAAAAACTAGACAGTGTACATAATACTTACAACTTTTTACACCATCTACAGACTAGACTACATCTGCATAGAGGGCGGACAAGCCTTTGGCAGACCTGACCCACAACCGGGCGGAGAACTAGAAAGAAATGCAAGATGAACAAGGAAAGCCCGAGTGGGACAAAAACAAACAAAACCAGAAAGAAGAAAAGCCGAGCAGGAGGAAAGGCACCAACCTAAAAATGAAGAAAGGCAAGGAAAGGAAACCTCCGCGAAAGCTCTACAACAGCTTCAACCACCAAACGATCACAACTCGCCAACACAAACCACCCATAATTGCTCAGGAATGCTCGGGATGGTTAGCACTAGATTATCGCTAAATTGTTGCAAATCTCTCTTAAATCACTCTGAAATCGCAAGTGTTTAATCGCGGTAAATGTGAAAATGATAGGTAACTTCTATTTATACCCGCGGTAAAAAGCAAGTCACCTTTCCTTCCGCAAACTCCTGACAGACAGACCTCTGGACTCCAGGCTCAGGGATTCCATGTGACGATGCCACCTTAAGGAAAGAAGACATCGCGGTGAAGAATCCTGGAGTCTAGAATCCGGCTCCTGACAAAAGATGACCAACTACGGGACCGGGTCCCGGAGACACGAGAGACCAACAAAACAAAACAACACCGCGGGGAAGAAAACCCCAGAGAAGGAAAACAAAGGAAACAAGGGCAAAGACAAGGCCAGAGCCAAAAGTAGAAAGCAAAAAAAAAAAAAAGGGGGGGACCCAACATTTTGCACACAAAATGTAGGGACGGGGATGCAGGGCATAACAGTATGTTCCATACTTTGTCTGGTATGACTGTCTTGAGTTCCAAAACTGACTTTTTGAACTTGATCATATGAGATATAATCATTGAATGAATTTCAAATTTGTCTATCTCTTGGTATTTTTCATAGACATTCTTAAAATATTCTAGTCTTCCTTCATTAACAATTCTATTCTTTCGAACTGTTAGACTAGGTCTAAATCCTACCTCATGAAGGGCTTGAGTGTTCTTTACCTTGCTCCTTGTGGTCCTTGAGGATGGATGACTTGTAGGAACTTGCTTCTTCCTTCTGGTTAACTTGTTGGGTACAAAAGGTGGAGAGGATTATAGATCAATGGTGGTTGATGGCGCATATGTACCTTCATCAGATTTCTTCTTCTTCTTCTTAGGCATATCATCAGACTTTTCCATTTTCACTTCAGTGGGACTTTTCTCAAGTTCTTTAGCTATCTTAGATTCCCTATCTCTGTCTAGTTTTTCTTGTGTAACACCATGAACTTTTAGGATATTTGAAGTAATCCTTGATGCCTTCCTTTTGTTTTCTGTACTGTACAAGACATAGTCAACTTGATTTGTCTTTTCTTTGTAAGTACCCCATCTAGGTTCATTGGGATCCTTGAGCGGAGATAAGAGGACTTGTGCATAACCTTCCAAAACATGTTCTTCAACTTCACATCCGAGAGGGTGAATCCATTTTGTTCTAGGCTCAACTGCCTCCATGCAAGTATAGTCAGTCTCCACCATGATGCATATGGTGTCTTTGTATTTCTCAACTATCTTCTCAGGTATCCTGAACCTCTTCTGCATCTTGACCCTGAATTTTTTGATATCCATGTCCATAGAATCCTTCATGCTACTCTTTGATTTAGCCTTGAGTGATATCTAAGACATAGTAGGTTTACTCTTGTCTAGGTAAAGATTGGCAACTTTACCTACTATGTGGAAGTAGAGATAGATTATCAATGATCCAAACCTGAATATCTTGCTCTTGTCATGTTTAATAGCTCGAATGTTGTGAATCAATTGAGCGTACAATATCTCACATAGATTATACTAAGTATAATCTTTCACCATCTTTACTGTTGCAAGGACAGTAGCTGTAGATACACTATTTAGTCTGCTTGCGTGCTAAAATTTGTAACCTAGAATCATGGTGACCATTTTTATGTCATCTTCTGTAATGGGATCAATTGTCATACCGCGCCTATCACTTCTATATAAACATGCTTGTTCAACCTGCTTCTTCACATCTTTACCAGTTGGAATAATTGTTCCTACCTTAGGAAGTCCAGTCATGTCACGAATTCGGTCTACAGTAATACGGATGAGAACTTCACCAATCCAATAGAGATCATCATGTATTCTGCTCAACAGGATTTTCACCCATTATGGCTCGTAAAAATTATGTGCATTAGAATAATCAAAGATAGGGTTATCAGTGAGATGCGCGTATTCATCCTTGAATGAATATTACAGTTTCATCATTGAAGCCATAAGAGTTGCTATATTTTTGTCTCCAACTATTTCCTTCTTGCAATATATATATGTGCGGATATCTTCCACGTGTACGAATCCAAGCGAAGTCTTAGAGAATGCTCCTTCAACATCATCTAGTATGGACTTGAATGGATGCTTCTTAAAGACAAATCTCTTCCTTTCAGTAATGTCAAAGACTACAGGGGTTTCCATACTCACTTGTTGATAGACTAAATAGGGTTTCACCGCAATTTGAAATGAGGCGACTGCTAGGGTTTCATTTCAACTTGCAATCTATTCACAAACTGATCAAATCGATACCTTTGAATGCTTTGATGATTAGTGCTCCTATGCTCTGCAAATTTTATGATCTCAGATGTAAACAATGAGGATAAATGATTATTTACCAACTTATATAAAGGTTACTGCATTTAATGCTTGCTACTGTACACAGTTTCCATTGAGAGTTTCAAAATTTAATCTGAAAAAAGTAAAGGCAATGTGTGCATGCATACAACCTTAATTCATGATCACATACATGAATCCATAGGTGCATACTCAGAGATGAGTATACTAGCCATGCAGGGGTTCAGAGCTAGAATAACTTCCCCTAAGACCATGAGGGTCAACTATACAGAAGTAGAAGGTGCGTCCATTGAGGATGCATCTGCTACCTTGTTCTCTTCATTATATTTCTTTAATTCAACCCAAATTTTATCTAAATTAGCTTTAGGTTGCATAAACTTAACTTCTCCTGATTCTTCAAAAAGAGACTTTTTAGGATTTTCTTGTCTTTGTGTTCTTGACCTGCAAAATCTTGAGATGTGTCCAACTTTTCCACATGAATTACAAATGATAGGAGGTCTGATGATATTATTCATCATTCTGCATTGCTTAGCTATGTGTCCATTGTAATTACATATCTGACATGTAATATTCTGCAAGTTTCTTTGAGGTTGATTTCTTTGATTTCTTTAGTTCAGTTGTGACTGATTTCTTTGATTTGTCCTGCAATGAATAGTCATGTGACCAAACTTATTACAAGAGTAACAATAACCATTAAAAGGTCTTACTTATTTACAATCTTTTTCCAAGTGTCCATGCTTGTTACAAGCATAACAAGTTATGTTGACTTGCTTGAGTTCATCTTTAGGCAGTTCAGTTTTAGTCTCTGTAATATTCTTCTCTTTCTTTGCTTCTGTAGATGCTTCTTATGCTTTCTTTGTTTCTTGTATTGAATTGATTTCAATTTGAGCTATACTATATCCCATACCAATGGTATCACCTTTAATTTTATGTGCATAAAGTTGTGATTGAATTAGATCAGAACTTGTGTGTAGTTTATCAATCTTGTCTTTTGCAACTGATAATTCAGATCCAATCTTATTCTTGATGTTTTCCAACTCCAAGATTTTCATATTAGCTTGCATAAGTTCTTCGTCTAACTATTTACTTTATTTAGTCTTCTCTTCAATGGTTGTTAAGCTATCTTCCATATTTTTCCTTAATTTCTTCATAAGCATTTGAGAGACTTCAACCTTTAGTTTTAGTTCTTCATTTTCTTTTTCAGATATGTCTAGATCTTCAATGGCTACTTCAAGATTATTTTTCAGATGTTCTGCTTCTGCTGAATCCATGATCTCCTCAAGTGGTTAAAATTTCTTTCAAAGGACCAAAGCTCTGATACCAATTTTTAGAAACACTAAGAGGGGGGGGTGAATAAGTGTTTGTCTATTTATTATATTTCAGCAACTTTAAACATAAACCAAATATATATCAATTGAAGCTTAATACAAGAACACATAACACATGATATGATTAAAGGGAAACCTTGATCAGAGGAGAACCCTTGTGGGAATTAATACCCACAGATATTGCACTAGTATAATGAACCTGTTAAAGTTCCTTTGACCTGTTAGGAGAATTCTTTACAAAGCAAGTACAATGACCTGGTTAAGGGTCTAACCCTATTTGGAGTCTTTTACAAATAACCCTATTAGGGGTGAGGACTCACTGTCCAAGAAGCTCACTGCTCAGTAGGATGAAGGCTACAACCTCCTTAATAATAGATATACACTATATCCAAAAGTGAACTATTGTATGTGACACAATTATCTGATAAGTTCTAGTTATGCGTTGATGCTCTTTTACTCTTGAAGAGATTTATCTCATTTTGAAATCTTATACTGATATTTTATATCTCTTCTTTGCATATTCGACAACACGCCCTGATACAACTTTGCATGTTAT
>MU224539.1:1074272-1096206 GCA_018584345.1 Thuja plicata | reverse complement strand
CCAAAAACAATATTCATAACGCTTCCAAACAAATTGGCTTAAGCATTTTTACAATATTAATTAAGACATGATTACAAACATACTATAATAGGTGCTTGGCATTTACATAATAAAATATTATACGCTAATCCAAAAACTAAAGTTGGCTTCATATTTTATTTTCTGAATTGCCAGTATCACTGTTCTTGTTGTAACTTATCCGTACTAACATATCTAACCATGCGTGTCTAGGGCAAGCACAAAAGCATATCATAGAACTTAAGTCTAAATGCACATATCCAGATGTGATCGTATGCACATGCGCTGGTGCACTGATCGACTACAAATCACTGTTTTGTCCTGACTTCTATACTTAGTCAATTTTCACTTCATAGTTTGATTTTAAACTTTCATATGACTTTGTTTCCATAATGAAAACACAAAATAAGTCATATACACCCTGGGAGTCAACTTGCCAACAAAAACCTGTTTGATAATAGATATACACTATATCCAAAAGTGAACTGTTGTATGTGACACAATTGTCTGATCAGTTCTGGTTATGCACTGATGTTGTTATACTCTTAAAGAGATTTATCTCATTTTGACATCTTATACTATTCTTTTATATCTCTGCTCTGTATATTCGATGACACTTTCTAATACAACTTTGCATGTTATATATATATATATATATATATATATATATATATATATATATATGTTCATGCCTGAATATACGCGACCATAAACAAGACCTTAGTCAGCCCAAAAAAAATATTCACAACGCTTCCAAACAAACTGGCTTAAGCGTGTTTACAATAGTAATTAAGACATGATTACAAACATACTCTAATAGGTGTTTGGCCTCTACATAATAAAATATTATACGCTGATCCAAAAACTGAAGTTGGCTTCATACTCTATTTTCTGAACTGCTAGTATCACTGTTCTTGCTATAACTTATCCATACTAACATATATAACCATGCGTGTCTAGGGAGAGCACACAAACATACCATAGAACTTAATTTTGAATGCGCATATCCTGATGTGATCGTATGCATGTGCGTTGGTGCACTGATCGACTGCAAATCACTATTTTGTCCTGTCTTCTATACTTAGTCAATTTTCACTTCATAGTTTGCTGTCAAAGTTTCATATGACTTTGTTGCCATAATGACAACACAAAATAAGTAAATACTCCCTGGGAGTCAACTTGCCAATAATAATAATAATAATAATAATAATAATAAAGATAAAAAGTGCCTTGGTGAAAACCTAGCAATAGGCACCTTGGTAGCAAAAAAAGAAAAAATAAAGAAGAAGAGAAAAGTAGTAATAAATTCAAGTGGTGAAAACCTGGTAAATACGCCCCATTTGACCATTAAGTCTTGCCTAGTTTCATTGTCCATCTGTATCTTTCTACCATCATTGTATATACCCTTGCATCTATCATTTGTGCATAGTGATAATAAAATCTCTGAGGTGTGTTTTTCATGTACTAAGCCTCTGTCATACCTTTAAATTTTTCCCAAGTCCAACATTTTCCTATCCAACTATGAGAAATCAATTAGAATTGTCGATTTCATCAAGCAGGAACCAATTCACACGAATCAATGCATCAAACCCGAGAACTTGATCTTTGGCCTTGGATTCATTACCTCTTGTCACATCAATCCTTGACCTTCATTGACTTATTATTATTAGGATTAAAAAATACAAACCAACAGATTAAAATGGATGAAGTTCTATTTGAAATAGGGATGCAACACTAGCACTAAAGTTTGATGGGATATTAGATTTTCAAGTCATGTCTTTCTAGCCAATCAATGATGTTTCGACTAGATCAACAAGGATGAAAGCATGACATATTTTCATGATTTCTATGTGACTATTTTTAAGATTGATTCATTAAAGTATGCAAACTTGTCTAAATACATGATCATCAAAGATTCATCGAGGACATTTACATATGGAGGGGATTCAATCTCTTCCTATTTACGCAAAAGGATACCTTGGCCATTCTGATTTCTCATATCTCAATGCCAAAATGCACTTACAACATTGAATCCGATGAAAATGATATTCATACTCCCATAGTTTGGAAGTCCAACTAGTGAGGGTTGTACCAATTTCATAATTGAAATATGAAAATAGCAGTATTCATATCATCATGGTTTGTTAATCTCGTCAGTGATGATTGTACGTGCTAGAGGTACTTACAAGCTCAATGATCAAAATTAATCCATACATTCTTTGTAAAACTGACAGCTAGTTGCATTCATGTAAGAGTAATTTACATAAGGAATTTCCTTGGTTAGGGAATGATTTTCTCAAAGGTTGATATCATCAATTTCTCTTTAAAATCAAGTATGTTGGACTTTAATAAAAAACATTGCATATCATTAATCATTAAACATTATTCATTATTCTCCAAAAATTTCATTAAAGTATTAATTAGTAATCAACTCATTCATTAAGATGAAATTCATTAAAGCGATATTGAATGAAAAAAAATAAAAATAAAAGCATTTTTCATCTAGTTCCATTGCATATCATTGGACAATTCCATCATTAAAATCATTAAATAAAAGCATTCTCATAAATTTTGCATCCATCTAAAGTATGTCATACATAAGACAACTCATCCACAACATATAAAGAAAAGTGCATAACCATATAGAAGTGCATTTGTATATCATTAAAAATATAAGTCCAACATATAATGACATCATAAAGAGAACATCGAATCAAAGCAGGAGAGATAATCAAATGTCCATAAAATGTATATCAATGTGCATCAACAAAAGAGTATACATCAAATATCAATCAAAATAAGATACATCATGGTACATAATCACAAAGATGACATAATCCTAATCTCAACCAGGGGAACCAACTGTACCATCTGTCCCACCTATGCCATTTGTCCCATCTATATCTCTACCAGCTGAACTACCTAGATTTGTCTGAGGTACCCGAATAGTGGTATCTATAATAGGCCCCTGTTCCATAGTAGCCATGAAGCTCTGCATCATAGTAGCAAACTGGTCCATCTGACCACTAATGATTGTCATACTAGCCTGCAAAGACCTAACATCCTAAGTCAAAGTATCTGGTACCTGAGGAGCAACAAGAATCTATGGAGCCACTAGATCTTGTGAAGAAACTGGCCTCAAAGGAACCTATCTATAATGAGCTATCTATACCTGCCTAGCTACTCTCTACCTCTGCTGACCCCAAAATGCTAGTGCAACCTGAGGAGGAGTCCTACTACAAATCCCTCCCCCTCTCATCCGTACCCTGCCACCTCTCATCTAAACTCCTCCACCCCTCATTCTCACTCTCCCATACCACCCCTAGCACCACCAATCCTTATCCCCCATCTAACTCCAACTCCACCTCTCCTCTGGACTCTTTGTCTCGATGCTCCACCACCTCTCCTGCCACCACCTCTGGCACCATCATCATCTGAGTGATGATCAATGTTAGGAATAGGCTCACTAGGATCTGTAAATCAAGGGAATCGATACTGAGAAAACCACTGCGTGTAATCATTTTTCATGTCAGCATCAACTACATGATCTCACATGTCCCAAACAATATGTGGCATCTTGTATATCTCATCATAAGCATAGTGATACTCTACATGTACTCACCACATAGACCTCTCTGCATGTACTCGTGCATAAAATGCTAAACCCTATGGTATATCCTGAGTACGACCAAACTTTTGTAGGACTCTGTAAAAGAAAAATATCTCAAAAAATCAAAGGAGATCATCCTATCATACATCGTGGCATAAATATATGGTAACTCTAGAACATCCTCTCTCCAAGCCTCGCATTCAAGGTATGGTCGACACACAACCTAATCCATGCCATCCAACATGTGCCGCTAGTAATCCATCTTGGCCATATGAGGCTGGACAATCACTCCCTCTTATATAAAATTGTGAGGCCATCCAAGATCTCGAACCCTCATAGCAATAGGCCTAGTCACAGGAATATGCTACCATGTCTATAGCTGTAATAAAACTGCAACTGCAAAAAGTGCAACACCCTGTCAATAAACAACATCATGTAACTCGTGGTATAATTGAGTGAGTACACATGATCCCTATAGAATATCCAAGGATCTACAATCATTTCCTCTAGAATCCTGCTCCACCAAATGAAAAATCCATCGCCTCGATGATTAGGAAGTAAGAATCCACCTATCAAGGATACAAATACTATAGGAAGTAAAGGGAATGAGACAAAATGATCCCAAAGTATGCTCTCATCACCAATTGTAGGATCGCCAAACACGTGTCTGTACGTTGTGCCATCATAAGACTGATCGTAATAAACAAGATCACCACATGTAGGGATCTTGAACAATTTGTACACGTCCTCGGTAGTGACTATAATCTCACCCATCGAAAAGTGGAATGTATTATGGTCTGAGTGGCAGCGCTCAGCCATAATTGTTAGTAAACCATGGTTCAACTAGAACTGAGGCGTCTCTAGTAATAATGATAAGCCACATTGACCAATGCCTCATCGCTCCTGGGTGGACAATTGCTCAGCCACCTCAAGAGGCCAAGGTAATCTGTGAATATACAACTTACAAAACCAAACCTATTTTGAAATCAAGTACAATCAAATTAGTAACATCATTTAAATGGATCATCACAACTCAATCAAGCTATCCTATAATCTTATTGCTCGTCTAGAGTACATCAAATTTTTCCTACCTCTATATTGCGAGGATAGAAAAAAATTAGTTATCCTATCATACAACATTCATCAATGTGATCAAACTAATATCACAATACTATTTTTTCATCACACTATCAGGCAACATCAATTGATTGACTGATAATACCTTCTGACGAATCAGATGACCTATCTAATCATTTTTTCCATCAAAATAGCCTACACTTCATTTTACTTTACCATACATGCAAAAAGTGCACGCGTTATTTTATTTAACACTAAGTGTTATTCAAAATATTATATGCGCTACAATAGGGTGTACACGCTATTTATTTTGGTACGCACTATTCAAACTATCATACGCGCTAGAAGATTTCTTATTTTACACTAGGGTTTTCTACACGCTACTCAATCAATCCTACACACTAAAACCTACTTGGGACTATCGTTTATATGTGGTATTCACATTACTAGATACATTATTTCTCTACGTGGATGTGTTAAAACACATTGCTATGCACTATTCATATCATCGTACATGCTGTTTCAGAAAACATAGCAAAAACCTAATATTTTAACTCCTAAAAATTCAAAAAAATGTTGTACTTCATCAAATTGATCAACAAAGAATGATTCAGATAATCACCGGTGGTCCATAATTTGCAGGAGGCTGGAATCTGTGCCCTCTCTTGAACCTATGCTCTCGAATTAGGACCACCATTGTAATCAAGTCACTCAGTCAAACCAGAGCTCAAGAGGGTAAAAAGTGAAAGTGAATAGTGAAAATAACCTTTTTACCCCTATTTATTCCTTTTGACCTAAATGGATGGTATCTTTACCTTTTATCTTATCAAAGGTTGAAAATTCATCAACTGGGGCATTTTTTGCACATCACATTATAATGAAATCATAATTGAGATCTATCATGCAAATTTTCATCAAATTTTCAAGATCGATTTTTCTTTCATTTCTGAGGGGGAAAGATATTATTAGGACAAAATTAGCGAATCAAGATATCAAACATTCTTTGAACCAACGCGCTTCACACATTGATTCAAAGAGGGGCATTTGTAGAGACCTAATTTTGGTTAAGCAAAATCAAGCAAAGAGAAAAGTGAGCAATCAAGAAAAAATTAGTCCAATTAATTGAATAATCAAAGCCTTTGGATTAATTAAATAAAAAAGATCAATTAACAATACAATTTATTTCAATCAATTAATTGTATAGTTAAATCAAATTAAATTCAACCCCTTCAAGGGTGCACATGGCTAAAACAAATCAATTAATTAATTCTCATTTATTCTCACCCATCACATGGGACAAAACTAAATCAACCAATGAGAATGAGGAATTGAGCTCACATGGATCACTCAAGAGGCTTTGCTATCTCAACCATCCAATTTTCCTTTGCTATCTTGACCATCCATTTTGTCCCAATATTTGAAACCATTAACCTAACTCACCTTTAATCATGGCTAACCTAACTCTACCCCAATACCTTTGGGAAACCCTTTAAATAACATGCATTTTAAGAGAAAATTACCACTTTACATTCATCATTTAGAGCATCCTTACTATAAGAAATTCATCTCATAAGCATAGATTTTCATTATTAAATTTGCATAATAGTGGTCATGTTTGAAGCATTTTGTTATAATTGAGCTAAAATAGGGCATAATCACATCATTTAGCTCATCATTTTCTCATTCTAGGACTGTCACTAATGTATGCTAATCTGAGAGCATTTAATTAGCACTTCTAGATAGAGAACCATGTAATGCTTATTGCTTTGATTGTTTGATTCAATAACTTAAATGTTAGGTTTCTCATCGAATTGAACTAATTAGCAAACTAATTTCATGAAGGTATGTTTTTCATATACGCAATTATTTCTTGATTTATTTATTTTTGCATCCTTCTTATCATTTTAGAAGGTTTCGGGGAATATGCAATGTCATCATCGCATAATAGTGAGTCCAGAACTGTTTGGAGGCTTTTAGGTATTGCAGGTGTCTTTCCCTGAACATCCACCCATGATGAGAATATTAGTAACATTATCAAAATTAATCCAAAACCATAAAGAAAAGAACATAATAATATAACAATTACAATGAGGTTTACCTGCTGGGAAGAAGTGCATGGAGGTGCATCCACTTGTGACAAGAATATTAGTAACAATACCAAAATTAATCCAAAACCATAAAGAAAATATATAATAATATAACATTTTCCTTGTATCTAATTTTTACAATTACAATGAGGTTTACCTGCAAGGAAGAAGTGCCCGTATATGCATTCTGATCTGTGGTATGGGTTGGATCCTCCCTCCTACGATGAATGTCGCTCTGTGACAAAAATTATATATATAAAATATTAACGAAATGAAACCAATAGACTTACAAAAAAACTTAATAATCAAATGGTATATTGGATTCATTAAATGGAGGTTTGTTTAAATGGAATATATTACATAACACCCCCATGATTGTAAATTTTTTTTTATATCTATGCAATTCAAATTTTAATCAATTAGCAGCTCTTCCCCTGCACTTATTGATTTTATCGCACATATGAATACATAGTTTCCCTTGTGTGCCTTGAATATGAAATTGGGTTTCCTATTAGTTGACCCAGGTTATGTACTATCTATAAACCCTTCAATATTCCCTTTTTCTTTTGGTCTTCCATCAATGTACATAGCCTCTCTTTTACTTTGATCATTATATTTTAGCTATATATAATTTTCTAACAGTAAATACCTACGCATACTTTGTGTATATCGAACCAATTGCATCCAATATTTGTAAATGTAACAGGGTCCAACATGCTCTATAAATTGAAATACTTTTTTGTAATAGACCTTTATGTCATCCATGAAAAATAGGCCCAAACCATGTAATGACGATGGGGTTATGTGATATATCCTCTCATTAACACAAAAAATAGTATTTATTGGAGGAAGTTCCTTGGGTACCCATTGTTTCTATAGATATTTGTAGCTCGAGGGCTCCTCGATGTAGCATATTCTCTCATCATCATAATAACATGACCCCCCTTGAGCAAGAAAGAATTCCATTTGTTTATTGAATTTTCTTCTAATCATTTGACCTCTATTTGATCTCCCTCTTTTAGACCTACTTCATGTCTCGCTTTCCTCTTCTCTTACTGAATTTCCCTAGCTCGAGGAAGACACATTTGAAAAATACCTATTTGGTGGTACCTACACTCCATCAAATTAAATAGATAGTTGGTATAGGGTCAATTGTTATTGTGAGAGGCTATAAATTTTAGGATTCTATGGAGAGAGACAACAAGAATTTGTAATAGATGGTTCACCAAATCTTTTTGTTTTTTTTCAAATGTTGCAAATAGATTTGAGGGCGGGTTGTCAAAGTTCTATTGCATGGATTGATAAGAATGGATCATGATTTTTCCCCAAGTTCATCATTGAGGGTAATGTTGATGAAGAAGTTGACCCTAAAGTTGAGGTTGAGATTTAAATTTGAATAAGCTCAACCTGGGCCTCAAATGGCGATAATTATAATTGAATAAGCCCAACTTAAAGCATATAGGAGGGATGAGAAAGTGGAATGAGCTATACCATGTGGCTTTCAAGATGGTTTAGGTGAGAAAAAAATTAAATTTTTCACAAAATATAGTTGCTAAAACCTGGCTTATTATTAACCAACTCTAAGATGGGTGTAAAGAGAAAACAAGAAAATAATAAATAGTTTCTATAGGGTGTATTGACTTATACCTGCCGATCCATGAGAAGAATAGTTTCCTTGCCTTTATGTAGACTATGCAAGATCCTTGCCAAAGGGGGTTCAGGTTCCTACATGCACATTTCATTTATCTAATGTTAACTTACATCTTATACGAAGGTCATTCATAATCCTATTTACATAAGTCACATGATACATATGCTAAATATTTTTTAAAAATTAGGGGCACGTAAAAGTAACTTATTTTATGATTAGAATCAGGTACATACAACTAAATACAACATGACATGGTATTATTGAATAACCCACCCCTGAAGAGTGGGATATGGTACTTTTTAAATGTTGAAAGTGGAACTCAGTATGGGTCAACCCGGATCAACATGGTCCACTGGAACCTCATGAGATAGAAGTTGCGTTATGACTATGATAAGGACCACACACATGTCTATTGTAGGAAAGAGCATATATAATCCCTTGGAAAATATCTTCAGGTAGAAATTGTAGGATACCATCTTTCTGTTCTAAAGCCTGTTTATCCAAATGGGATCAATATCCTTTCTCTCTTCATTGGAATCAGAGGAGCGGAGGCTTCTTTACATTGTATCGATATGCCACTTGTTTCAATATACCCAAATGATGCAAATAAACCCTCTGCACCCCCAATTTGATTGAAGAGAAAGGACATTAATCCCCATTAGATAAAAATGATAATTCATCCTTGGAACAATTTCCATGATCTGTTCAAAAATCAAACTCTCATCTTCCATATCTCCTTGCATCAATGTTATGACTGATTTAAAAGACAATTTTGTGTTTCATTGCGGTACAGGTATATGAATTCACTGATTCATTCATGGAATTTGTGAAAAATAGTCTCCTTTTAGGTCTCTAAAGCGAAAACAAAACTTCTACACTCATGAATAATTTAGACAACCACTTGTGAGGAAAAAATTTGAAACTAAAAAAATCTTGGTGAAGGATTGTCCTAGAATTAGGAATGTGACCTCTATGGATCCAATGATACTTTTCCCTCCTATGACTCAATTTTAAATAGGGTTCCAAGATACAAACAATTAATCTCACTAAAAATACCCTAACATGCATGAATTCAATGCTTAAGGTAGATTGACATGGCATGGAATGAATTGGACTGTGACTGTGATTCAACCTTAAGACAAGACAATCACTACCTTGAGACTTAATGACCTATGCAAATTCAATTTCCATTACTGTAATTTGGTTCCAAGGGACCCTGACCAACTTAAAGATGTATGTAAAATATATGTATCCCTGTTTCAATACCTAACAATCATTATTTAACTGATTCCATGTGCTTGTTGTATTGACAAAGGTAACTTGGATCAATCAATTCATTTTGAAAATAAATCAACATAAATAGATCCGAATCACTTTTTTTTGTTACACTAGGTATTCCACTCCACCACGAGCATACATCATGTAATAATGAAGAAATACTACTAGAGAAAGAACTATCCTAACTTGGGCCGACTGATATTATGACTGGGAATGACAGTAGACTCAGACAGTGTTATTTGGGACTGTCAAGACACAAAGAAGCATGACCAATCCAAAGGAAAATTACCCCTATTACTTATGGATATTAAACACTTCAAATTATCTATTAACTCCCACAAAATACATACAAATAAATTACAATAGAGAAATGAGTATGTATGATTAGTTTTTGATGTCATCAAGCCTGTCATTGAACATTTACCATGATAGTACGATATTATGACTTAATTTGTATAAAAAATATCTAGCCAGAATCTCATGATAGATAAGTTATTTGTAACTAGTTTGAATGTGCTTAAATACCCTCTTTGGGTCAAGGGGTAAGGAGTGTGTGTTTTTGGAAGAACAAAAAATCAATAAAATGCTATTATGAAATGCCTAATCCCTATCATTTAACTGATCAAATGTTCATATCTCAAAGGATTGGATAGTTATCAGTTTAAAACTCATAGGTTCACCTTATTATAGTTTACCATGACATTACAAATTCAAGGAAAACAATGAAATTCCAATGTTGATTGAATTTTAAGAGTTTTAGAGCATGTTAAATGCATTTTTGTTCCAAGGGAAGTGCATCATAAGGGAGATATCAAAAGTTGAATGTTTTACATATTTTTATTCCTCCTAGAGAAATTATGCAATTTCAAAAAAAATTACTTGTCATTTTGAATCTCTATGCAAAATATATAATCTGTACAAGTAACAAAAGATATTTTATCACTAACAGCTTTGACCATGGCCAAAAATATAATAAACATTTAGGCAAAGCTGAAAAATTCACTAGTTGAAAAATCTCAGCCACTACAAAACTCATAATCTAGATGGAAAAAAAAGAAAAGTTGAGACTCTTCAGGGGGTTTGAATGAGTTATTATTATTTCTTCATACAAGATGTTTCACTTCCTATTTTTGGCTTGTACTCATCCTTGTTCATTAATAAACACACCAGAGTATGGAGTGAAGCATACAACCTATGTGAGGGCATGAAGATACATCACAGAATCCATAACCCATGAAAATATCCTTGAAGACAAAATGGTTTCATGGATTGCAATGATTGTAGGATATGCACAAAATAGATTTTTGAAAAGGCTTTAGAAACTTTCAATAAAATACAAAGCAGGTGTAAAGCCCAATTCAACAACCTTTGCAAGCATCCTTCCTTCCTATGATAAAATGGGAGCCTTGGAACAATATATGTAAATGTATGAATATCCGTCAATGCAAAATGGTAGGTACATTTTTTTCAGATACCATGCTTCGAAATGGTCTTGTAGATATGCATGCAAAACATGGACACACAAATAAAGCATGTAAAATTTTTGACAGAATGCCTTAAAGAGATGTCATCATATAGAATACAATTGGCAGGTATAAAGCCAAATTATTTTCCAATGTCCTCCCAGCATGTTTCAAAATGGGTGCTTCATAATAGATTAGGGATAATCATTAATTCCTAATGGTACAATGATGCAGATGAAGAAATGGTTAGATCAAAAAACTCAATCTCCTTCCCTTTTAGACCCAATGGTTCATTTGAAATTCAAGGATCTTTCTCACATCAAACTCCTAATTGGGTTACTCCAATGGGTAAATGTCTTGAACAAAAAAGGGCAACATGTTCTTCAAGGAAAAAAATACCCTTGATTAATAAGGACATTCCACTATGATCCAATCTTGCACCCTAGTACAAAAAAAACACAAGGATTGGTAATCCTTTCACTCATTTGGTCTTGGTCCACTCCTTTTACCATGGAAAAAACTTCATGCTTTCAAAAAAACTCGAGAAACAACTTCCTTCATCTGATCTTTGTTTTGTAACAACACCCTGAAGGAACAATGAAGCATTGTCAAAAGGTCAAGCCTTGGTTATGGTTGCAAACATGTACAAGAAAATGACCTATATGGGTGATTGTCATAGTTTAAGGCCAACTTGACAGTTATTATTGTGATTATGCAATCGATCATTAGAAAACTATGAAGAGTCTCAATCCAAGGTGCTTGGTAGAATATTTGGGTCCTTTACAGTCTCATCCTATTATGCTTTTCCTTTGGAAACTCTTATATGAGACATTTAGAATATTTAGGTCCTTTTGGTGTAATGAAGAACAAAATGTAACCCATTTGTAACAAATTGTCAGAATTGCACAATAAGGTCATGAATTGGTCAAAAGGGTCAAATCATGAAAATATGCCCATGGAAGGGTAAGAATGTTGTAAATGGTCCTTTCTAGTACATTTTCATGGGTTATAAGTGTTCATGCAAAGTTCCAAAGTCATTTGTATTAAAATGTTAAAAATGTCAAAAGGTTGCAAAGTGCAACATTTTACAAAAGTTGCTCTTTGCAACCTTTTGACATTTTTAAAAGTTGCAAAATGCAACCTTTTGCAAAATTTTTGAATATGACCTTGAATTAAAGTAATGGGATAATGTTGAGGATCAAGTTTTTGAATGTATGTTGAGTTAACTTCAATGCAGATAGCATTTTGAATTTTTTATGGATCAACGATACTACAAGGTGAATTGAAGTTAGTCATGGTGATAAGGTGAAAGTTGACTGTAATCTGATTATGCCTCTATTGTATTCAGTTTGTTGATGAACATATTGTGAACCTCGAAGAGATAATCTTGTTAGATGTCTCAAACCTATCAAATTGAGAACCTAGAATGGTGTTTCAGTCTACTAGAACCCTCTTATACGAGATATTTATCCACAAGGCCTCAACTGCAAGAGAACCTCCAAGGCTATCAAAGAGATCCATGCGGTTGTTTCTAAACAATATCATGAAAAAAGGGTAAACATCAACATTTTATTGAAAAAATTCCTTCCAATCCACTTATATCTCTACCATTGACCCAAAGAAGGGTATTTATGGACCTAAAAACTATCTGCAACCATCTTCTACTAATTCTTGACCCATTTGACTCATTCTAGGGACTTTGACCCACTTTGACCAATTTTGGCCTCTTGGTGCAGCGACACCCAAGCATAAAAGTTAACTTATGAGGAAAAGTTTCATTTTTACTTGTTGGTATTGACGTAATAAATCATATTGAGTCCCTTTTGATGTGTTTATAATGTCCTAGAATGATTTGTTGAAGTTTTGTGTTGTTTTGGTAAGAAAGTGCAAAGTTGCATAAAAGTTGCAAAATGCAACATTTGCAAAAGTTGCAAAAGTGATGTAAGGGGGAGAAGTTTGTTCCAAAGGGTGGTTATACCAATTAGAACAGTTGAAAAGGTTTAAATATCATGCTATGGTTGAGAAAAAAGGTCATGGACAGGTTTGGAGGAACATTTTGAAATAAATATTCAAGAAAGCCCTGCCTGTCACACGTTCTACGAGATATGTGATTGTTACATAGCCAAATAGGCTCATATCCATTGTATTTTCAATATGTATTTGATTTGGAAAGATAATTTGGTGGTAGTTTGTTGGAAACAAAATGTCTTGCAGCCTTTTATACTGTGATTGATCAGATTTGTACAAGATTGATAAGAGCATGTTCTTTATTCCATCTTTGAACCCCACACTTGTGGATGGTGTTGTCACATCTAAATGATGAAGAAAAGGTTGAAGGGAGACATTAAAATCATTCCCACATTTTCAGGTCAAGAGGGTTAAGTATTTCATATTATCATTCAACATCTCTAGTTCCTATGACAGTCAACAAGTTGAGAGTTAGTTGTCTCATTTATAAACAAAGGTGGATCATTTGTAAAGTTTAGTTGTTTTCTTGATTGGTGAAGTGTCTAGACAACAAAATTGGAAGTCTTGGAGATTTAGTACAATAAAGTGCCTCATGGTTTGTGTCTTCTTTGTATTAACTGTAATCAGATAGTGAGGCAACATGTTGACAAACTAATGTGGATTGTACCTTATTTTTTCTCTATCTAAGATTATGCATGGAAGTACGATGGTATTGATGGAACAAGTGGAGGTCACTGGTTGGTCTAAAATTCCTTGTCAAGTGTTAGAGATTGTGTTTGTAGGAGAATGTGATCAGTGACAAGGTCTTGATGCTTGATTTTGTAACATGAGTTAAATAGTAGGAGCATGTTCCTTGAAGTTGTTATGAAGAGTGAAGACATTGTATTAAGGTACCTTGAGGCCTTGTGTAAAAATGATTTGTTATGATGAGTTTTTAGATGCCTCAATCCCATAAAATTGAGTACCTTGAAAGGTGTTTGGGTTAATGAGTAGCCTAAGAATAGTGTTGTTGTAAGATTCTCTACATAACCTCTTGTGCCAAATGACTAAGAGTGGATTGAGGAAGAGATTTGTGTGTTGAAACAAGGGTATTATGTACCCAGGATGGGGTAAAAAATGGGCCAAGAGTGGCATGAGGAATATATTTGTGTTTTGAGGCAAGGGAATGAGTGAACCCTTGGAAATTTATTTTGTTATGATGATTTGTGATAGGAAGAGTGGAAGAGTCATTGTAGAGTAGTTCTAATAGGAGGGACATGTGAAGCGTTAGAAATGCATGAGTTATGTAGAAAGTGGATATGATTCCAATATGAAGTCTTGAACATGGAAGATATGTGTTTGATAAATTCCCTTGTCTTGTTGGTCTACAATTCCTTGTCAAGTGTTAGATATTGTGTTCTGGGAGAATGTGATCAATGACAAGGCCTTGAAGCCTTATTTTGTAACATGAGTTAAACAGTAGGAGCATGTCCCTTGAATTTTTTATGAAGAGTGAAGACATTGTATTAAGGTACCTTGAGGCGTTTTGTAAAGATGATCTGTTATGATGAGTTTTTAGATGCCTCAATCCCATAAAATTGAGGACCTTAAAAGGTGTTTGGGTCAATGAGTACCCTAAGAGTAGTGTTGTTTGAAGATGATCTGAATCACCTATTAGGACAAATGACTAAGAGTGGCATGAGGAAGATATTTTTTTTTTGAGGCAAGGGAATGAGTGAACCCTTGGAAAGTTATTGCGTTATGATGATTGGTGATAGGAAGAGTGGAAGATTCATTATGGAGTAGTCCTAATAGTATGGACATGTGAAGCTTTAGAAATGCATGAGTTGTGTAGAAGGTGGATATGAATCCAATGTGAAGTGTTGAACATGGAAGATATTTGTATGATAAATTTTCATCTCAGCTACTTCATAGACTTAGCTAACACCCCTAGAAAACTTCATAGGGTAATTTATAGAAATAAGGAAATAAATAAATCTGATTATGTTTGAAATGCAGATAAGATGAAGGTAAGTGATTGCTCACCTGTAAAATGATTATCCTCTCTTCACCATCTCACCCAAAAACATTAGAATTAGGCCACCTATTTAAAGCTCGCCCCCGGAGCATATTTAAGAATGAGATATACATAATTTGTCAAACAAGAAAAGAAAAGTGAACTGTTTGTTAGATAGTGTTTGAATTGGAAGCCTTTCTTAAGCCAAAACTTGCATCTATAAAAAAATTTAATTGAAACCAAGGCATTTTTGTCCTCCAAACATGAGGTATTTTTGTTTATCATGGCATTTTTTGAAACCCTAATCTTGATTTATTGTCCAAACGTGAGACATTTTTGTTTATCGTGGCACATTTTCTCTTATATAGAAGAGCACAATAACAAAGATATCATTTCCAGATTACACAATGTTTTTCTACAATTCCAAGTGAACATATACAGACATAGAGATATTTTTCTTTTTCAAAGAAAAATCCACATACCCAAATGCATAACTGAGCCAGAAAAATTCAACCCCTCACGACACAGAGGCGACAATGAAAACAAAAGGATCTTCATGGCGTCATGGATCTACATGGCGGAAAAGATCCATTTTTTTCTTCTCCATTGTCGTAGAGCTCCAGCAACAAAATTGTAAAATTGGAAATATAAAATTAAAATGGTGTTGTTGTGTTTGAAGGTATTTCCTTTACTTTTATTTTCTACCCAGTCTTTTTTTATCATAAGGTTTTTCCTTTATTTTTATTTTCTATGAATTATTTTGAATCAATTAGATTGGTTTTCAATTTATTTTTGCATTCAATTTAAAAGAGTAAGGTATTTATAAATTTATTCATTAATCATTTAAAAAAGTATAATATTTTGATGCAAAAAAATATAAAAGACTTAGGTTAGGTTTCTATTCCATTAATTCTTAAGTTTAGCCTTAACCATAATTAAACACCTAGATGAATGAAACCCTAACCCTATTTAAATAGAAAATTTACTTGAACTCTACCACTAATTGAATTATGACCCTGGCATTAATTAAACTTGAATGGTAACTTTAATATAGCTCTTATTCTAATGGAAACCTTAACTCCCATTATAAACCTAATTAAACACTGACTCTAACACTAATTAAACTCTAGCTCTTATTCATCCCTAACCCTACCGTCAACTCAATGATTCCCCTAATTGAACCCTAACCCTAAACTAACCTTAACACTAAATAAAATGGAACCCTAATTCTAGATGAAATATTTTGCTTATAACTATAAATAGACCCTAATGCTAATTGAAATCTAGTCTTAAATTTGATTAAGCCTTGACCATAAATTTTATTAATCCCTATCCAGGATTGAACACTAAATTTAAATCTAAACCTTATTAAACTTTAAATGTAACCCTAACTAAACATTATTCTTAATCTTAACTCAAAGTTTCTCCCTAATTGAATTATAACCCTAACCTAACTTTAACCTTAACCCAACTAATTTGAACGCTAATGGAGTAGTTTAATCTAGTTGAACCCTAACCAAACCTTATTTATAACCCTAATTAAATCTAAATTGTAACTCAAATTGAATTATATTTTAGTGCTAACTATAATTTAACCTAATCGTAACCATAATTGAGTATACAATTAAAATGAATGCGTTTAACAATGTCTACAATTTTTAAGTTTGAACATTCAACCTTAACAATAATATATGTAAATATGTTTACATGCTCATATCTTATTTGAATGTTAAAGAACCGAATATAGTTTAATTGGGTTTAATATTCAATTAAGATTAGGTCTAGGTTCCAATTCATTCAAGGCATCTAAAATTCAATTTGGGCAAGGGATAGTGTTCAATTTAGTTTAGTGTTATAGTTAAGGCTAAATTATTTATTAAATTTTTAAAATAAAGATTACATTAAAAAAATCAAATGCACATCTTATTAAAGATCAAATTAAAAAAAAAAATTATATTTAAAAAGCATAAGTATTAATAACATTGACTATTCATGGAGTAAGAGTTGAGACTTGGTCAATCCATTGTGACCAATTCCAATAGTGATTTACCTTATTTTTCATGTTCCAACAAGTCATAGCTATGTTGACTTCCCTTGTGAATCTCATAAGAAAGAATAGAAGGTTGAGTTCCTAATTGTGCCTCCTATTGGTGAAGTAAGATCAAACAAGTTTTCTAAATCTTTCAAAATTAGTGCCCCTATCTCTGCATCACTAATAGATGGTTAAGTTACTCTAAGTTCCATAAATGTCTCAATAGGGAACATAACATGATGCAAATATTTGTAATGTAAAAGTATAAATGACATTAAGCATTAGGTCATATCATATCAGGGATAACATCACCTTGAATAATCACAAAAGGAAGTATTATCATTTTTAGACACATCATTATCATTCATTAAAGGAGATTAATTACTATGGATTAATTATGCAATGACGTTAAAATTAAAAACATAATGAATTAATTATGTAACTATACAAGTCAAATAAAATTCTATCAAGAAATCAATATCAAATATATAATATATATACTAATCACATACCTCGTACAATTAAATCATGTCATTCATGATCTTCTTCTTCATCAAACTCTTTATTTTTATCATCTGATCCAGAATCGACATTGTAAGGATCATCATCATCATCATCATCATCATCATTGGTATTGTCATCATCATCTTCATGAACATTAACTCCTATATCATCATGATCTTGTTCATGTTCTTTGACATCTTCATCAGGCACATCAGCAACTAACTATTGATCCTGATCATCATCTACACCATCTTCCGGTTCTTTGGTATCTTCTTCTTCCATCACATTATACTTTACCGACCTTCCTCTAGGATAATTTCTAACAAAAAATGACCAACCTGGTTTATGTGGAACCTCTGAGTAAAATACTTTCTCACATTGGCTTGGAAGAACATAGGGCTCATTTACAGCTTGCTCAAATGACCTTGTATTAACCATTGTAAATTCATTATCATGTTCAATAACAGTTCTATAAGGATCATTTTCATTCAATCATAACCTGCACCATTGGATGACAAACATAACTAATTTGAAGGACCTAAAGTTACACTCAAGTATATCATCCAAAATCTCATATTATCAATTTTCTGAGACTTGAAGATGTATGTCGCTTCTAGATGAAACATTGGTCACCTGAAAGACTGTGATTATCCTAAAATCACAAGTTTTCTTTGTGCCATCCAAATTTTTGATGCGAAATTTATGACCATTGCACCACATAGCCTTGTGGTGTTTCACTTCAAATATGTCAAACATTTAAAAATTATTGCATCGCCAGTTGATAAACATATTTATTCTTGGTTCAATGTATGCAAAAAACAACACACACACACACACACACACACAAATGGAAGTATTCCTATGATAACACCATGATACATCAATAATATTGTAGTATTATAATGCATAACTTGTGCTTGATTCCAACACCGGTCATGTAAAACTATAATATACTAACATAATGTTACAATTATATCCTCCTCCTCTTGGAGTGATAATTATACATATAAGAAATATTTACAATACTTTTTTCAATACCTTTTGTTTACAACTTGAAAGAATGATAATATAAGTGTTAGTTCATTTTTTTTTTCCTTCTAAAACAATTTTAAAAAATGACTCGTTATGCCCAAATGAAGGACAAATTGAGAACGAAGAGTTGGATAGATCTCTATTGAATGGAAGATCTTCCTCTTAATTTTAGAGGTTAAACTCCCTCTTATGATATAATTGGGTTGTCTGAGGTATGCTTTTGACCAAAAAGAAGGAACATAAAACTAACATATGCACATAATCATGACACAAATGCGAAAGAAATTTACATGTAGGATAAAGGGGAGATAAAATGATACAAAGCTCATTCCATTATATAACAATTATAAAAGAGAGGATTTGGATAATTTCAACCCCAAATGGATAATTACTCTAGAATGTAACAAAGAAAAGAATTTTCGACCAAATTAGATAAGCAAGCACCATGAGAAAGATTGTCATAAGTAATAGTTTAATTCACAGTATAGAAAGAATATAACAAATGTAAAGATCATATATATATATATATATATATCCATTTGAAAAGATGCTTAAAATTGATTATTACAAGGAGAAGAGTCAAGAGAGCACTCTGCAACTCGTACGATCTATGTTGCCTTGGAAATCATGCAAGTGTTGGCTCTCTTTAATGCCTCCGTATGTTCTTGGTGTTTACCTGGTGTGCCTTTGTTTTTTAGTCTTTGTTTGTTGCGCACTTCTTTCATTTTTGCCTTTTGTTTGGTTTATGTTTTATTTCCTTACCTTTCCTATGTTCCCTAGGGTTTGGATTTTCACAACTTCGCACTGGTTTTCTCGGCTCCTTGAATGGGTTCGAAGGACAGTGGAGGTCTGTCTAGCAGTGATGAGAGTATGGGTCTAACAGTGATGAGAGTATGGGTGCTACAGAATGTGAGTAAAAGGTGGAGTCTTCTCAAAATGGAATAGTTTGTCCTCCAAAACCAGTGTGATTTTGTATAAGGCGGTGGCTTCAGACCAATCTATGTCAATATGCCCATCTTCTTATTATTTTGAAGGGAAAATATGTAGATTGTTCGATGTGGATCTTGGAGGTCTTATGCTACCCCTTTCAAAGATGGAGACCCCGGAGGGGGTGGTATTGGTAAGCCGCCTCCTAGTGGTTTGAAAACTCTTTCTCTCACTCTCCTACAAAATAAATGGTTAAAGCTATCATATCTGTGAAATCTCGTTTGAGAAACATTGCTATATTATTTGTTTGTATGGATAAAAATTTACTGCCTTCGAGAAAAAAATTTGATGATTAATGAATGTATGGGGGAAGAAACTAGGGATTCATGTTAGTTTCTATAGAATGGTACAAATTGGTTGTTTGTGATTTCCTTAAAATCCCACAGTATGCAAGATAGGGTTTCAAAAAAAGTTTCTGGAATGTGGGTCATTTCCTGTTTGGGGATTTTCCATGGACACCTAAGGGTGTCCTTGAATAGGTCATGGTTTGGTCCTCACCCAACTGGGTCAAGTTAAAGAATTTGCAGCCATAATTTTGGTCTTTTATTCCACAAATATTGAGACCATTGGGGTCAGTTTTATAGTTAGAAGACTCACGGGCCACTCTACCTCATCTAAATGCTAGAATCTTCATTTCTTTATCCCTAGAAGTTGATATTCTAGAAATAATCTCATTAAAAATTGAAGAAGATAAGTTTTATTGGGAATTAACCATGTTCGGTAATTTGGGTGCTTTTTTTTACTGCAAAATTAATGGTCATACTAGATGTGACTCTGTTTCTAAAAAACCCCAAAATGCCAAATTCAATGTGGTTGTCGATATCAATACTGATAAAAACCCTAAACTGAGTAAGGGTGATGAGAAAGTTAAAAATTTGGCAACAAGTTCCACTATAAATATTAATAAGACCCGTTATAATTGATATTACTGAGGGTGGTGATGACTCTAAGAAACCCAGTCTTGATAACCCGAGTAGTAAATTCATTACATTGGCTAACCAACTCTTTAAAGAGGAGATTGAGGTCTTCCCCGCATCAAATGATAATAATGGTCCCCTCCCTACCCAAGTCGGGTATCAATCAGAACATGTGGATGGTAATCCCAATAATCTTACTAAAGATAACCTTATTAGTGCCCCCACAAGAAAAAATGCTCAGCATATTGCTATAGCTACCATTATTGAGAGGGATGATAAACTGAAGACTACCATACAATCCCCCTTAGATAAGAGTGACTCCATACCTCCCCCCTTAGATAAGAGTGACTCCATACCTGGTGTTGTGAACTCCACAATGGAGATGGTAATAGCTAAGTAAATTGTGCCTTATGGGGAAGATGTTAAAGTTAAGGATGGATGTGACGATCAGTTTACTGGAGTTTTAAGTAAAAATGAAAAGAAAAAAAGGAAAACAACGGAAAGACCATCCTTATCCATTTCTATAGGAGACAAAAAAAACTCTTAACAGCTTGATTCCTTCAACATGATTTATAAGAATAAAAAACCCTCTTCCAAATAAATTATGATGATTAAAATGCATAGCTAGAATGTAAGAGGCTTGGAGATGCTAGATAGAAAGTATGTGGTAAGGAAATTGTGTAATAACTTAAAGAGAAAAAGATGTTATTTTCCTCCAAGAAATCAAGGTTGTGGGATTTCAAGCTTACGCCATGTTGAAATTCTTATGGGACCAAGCCATAGGTTTTCACTCTAATCATGAAAGAGGAAAGGGTGGTGTTTCCATCCTCATTGGACCTGAGTGGGCTAACAAGATCATAGACAATGGTGTTTCACCTTGTCAAAGAGCTCAATGGGTCACCCTTAAGGATATGAGAGGGAGTAGAGTTATGTATTTGAGAGTTGCCATCATCAATTTCTATAACATTTTTATCGTGGTTGCCATCAATGCCAAAGAGGGAGATTGTTGATCAACTAGGGCCCGTTTGGTTGCACCCCATAACCGGGTTATGGGCGGCATAACCCGGTTATGGGGTGCAATTCCCTGTTTGGATGCCCTCTGTAAGAATGAGAATGTGGATTTCGAAATCCCCATTTAACTGAAAACGTGGATTTCGCAATTCCACCTCAGGAGGTGGAATCACTTCGGAATCCACGGTTATGTGGTGAAATAAAACAAATTTAGTATTCCCGTCGGGTCCGGGCAAAAACGTGTTTTTGGAATGAAAACCCCATTTTCGGAGCCGCAGATATTCACGTTTTCTTGCGGAAGGG
>MU224539.1:1060553-1073984 GCA_018584345.1 Thuja plicata | reverse complement strand
CCAACCAAACAGAGAATGAGAATTTCACAAATTCCAATTCCTATTTTCAGTTTGACAACCAAACAGAGAATGTGGATTTACAAATCCATATTCCAGGGCAACCAAACAGTCCCAAAAAATGAAAACCGGGGTTTGCATAACCAGGCTATAGATAACCATGATTTGTTTCATTTTCCAATTCCCCAACCAAACGGGCCCCTAATGTATATTTGATGGAGATGATGAAGACCATGTGATACCGAGTATCATGATTGTAAAAATGGTTAGATCAGTTGTTGTTCTGTCATTGATGTCAAGCAATTGATTAATTAATTTTTATTATGTTACCATATCTTAAGAGGAGAAGTTAAATGGGTGACAAAAACAAATAAAAAATGATGAAGTAATGATGATATAGTTGTTTTCTACTATATATTTCATGTTAACAAATCAATACAATTGATTGATCAAGTTGGAAACTACAAAGAATTAAAGGTATGACTGAAAGATTTACTTTACCGAGCTAGACTGATTCAGTTAGTAAAATGTTATGTGAGTCGGTTACAGTTACTGAACAATGAGTGAAAGTCAAGCACCGAGGACCAAAGATGAGTTAGACACTGAGAAGTGAATGAAGTCAGTTACCGAGTTGCAAATCAAGTTTTACCAAGTACAGGATATTGATTTTAAATAATGATAAGATCAAATTTACTATGAAGTGATGATGATCTAGATGAGGTAATGAATTAAATAAATATTGTTATAATATCTACGAGCAGGAAAATTCAATGAGAAGATCTAAGGCGAAGATCAAGCAGTTAAACTGAATTGTGAAGAGTTCAAAGAAAAGTACAAGTTCCAAGGTAAAAGTAAAATGGTTTACCAAGTTGTGAATTATGAAGAAGATGATCGAATGAATGAGCGCAAATGAAGGAAAATAAAATTAAGGAGATTAAGAGGAAAAAGTATGTCTATATAAAGATTGAGAAATACATAGAGAAAGAGAGATTGGCGAATTGAACAGAGAAGAAGAAGAAGAAGAAGAAGAAGAAGAAGAACATCATTTACCGAGAAGAGCAGAGAAACAAAGATTGAAGAATCTAAAGTCTACGAAATATATCAATGGAGTATGTGATGTCAGTATTAAATTGAGCATACAGGATCTGACACAAGCAAAGTTAGTTTCTATATTTACAGATCAAATTTTACTGTTGTTTATTAATATTTGTAGCAGAGAAATCTCTTAACCGAGTGTGTTTAACAGTCCTATTTGTAAAACCTAGACTTAGGTAACATTCCAAAAGAGTTTTTAAAGACCTCTATCAAGGTCACTCCTAACAGGGTGAAGATCTTAACAGATCTGAGGTAAATCCCCTAAGAAGGTCACATTTAGAAAATGTGTTTTGTAATCTTTAACAAGATAAGTTCTTAACCGAGTGTACTTCAGAAGGGTACATTTTTATTGTGGGTTATAATTCCCGCAGAGGTTTTTCCCAAATTGGGTTTCCTCGTTAAATCCAGTGTCAACCGAGTTAAATCTGGAGTCAACTGAGTAATTTGATGTTGCTAAGTTTGAATGATTGATTTACATATATGAGATGTATTGATGCTTAAGTTATTGAGTTATTTGGTGAATTGGTTATTTACTGTATTCAGTATTACTGAGTGAATCAGAGAGTTTAGTTTTAAGTGTTTAAGTTATGATTTGTCTGATTCACGTCCCCCTCTCCCCTCTCAGTGGACCAACACTACTATTTCTAGTAATAAATATAAATAAATTTCATTTTTGTACAAGACTAAGAGACGCATGTCAGCGTTGAGAAGTCTAAAGGCAACTTACAGTTGAGAGCTTTATATGTATACAACTTGAACCCTAGGCTTTGGGATTTTTAAACCAAATGGTATCTAATTGAGGAACTCACACATGACTGATTATTTATATCTGCAAAGTTATATCTATCCATTGACATTTCAAATGGGTGTTGAAGCAATAATAAGGGAGCTTGATGAGGGAATATATTCATTGTCAGACACTTCCTCAGTGATACATCATTGAATACATACATGTACATGTCTTCTATTATCTAAAAATCATTTAGGGAGTGGTGTCAAGGATTTTTCATTGTTTTTATATACTTAGTCGACAATTTGTAACAAGAGCAACTATCTAGCATGCATATTACATTAGTTTATTGATAAATATTGAGGAAGAATCATCATAATCTATTGTTAATGTAGTTTAGAATCATTGGATTTAGAAATAAGAAGAGAAAATATTGTCATGATCTATTGTTAATGTACTTTAGAATCAATGGATTAGAAATAAGAACATATATATTTGAGTTGTTCTCAATATTGTTATTGCATTTCAAATATTTTTGTATTGTGTCAATTTCCATATCTATTTTCTACATAGAAAACTTAGAAATAACTAAAAAAATAAGAATTAAATCAGTTGGTCCAAAGAGCTTCCCATTACAACAAACATAGGGGAATAGACCGATTTGGTTGGCTTATTCCCTCCTAAATGCATCAAATTTTGGACCATGGGTCCTAATTACAAAGGCGATGTTGGAATGGAAAGCCAAATCAGGATTAGGTCAAGCATAAAGAACATGGAGACCCAAAGACACTAAAATAGGACCTAATTGAGCATCCAATTGTAGGTGAGTACAATTTAGGATGGTACAACATGCTAATTTTTTACATCATAAAAAATAAGGATCTAATGATGGGTGTTTTCCACGATTGAGGTAACTTAATTTTCATATTTGCATACGAGTTTCAAATTTTCATTTTTTAGCTTTCTAAGCCTTTTATCTTATCCTTTAATTTTTTTATTGGATATAGATTGATCTTCAGAACCTTTGGTAATGAACTTGTTTATTTCCCAACAAATTCCATATTACCAATCCATAAGGGAGTTGGTTTACATGAAAAAAACTACTTTGATCCTCATTATTCAATTATTTGGCTTTTAATATTTTGAGCCAACCTTAAGTACCTTCTAGAGATTATCATCCAACTTAGATAAGTGGGCCTTTTTGAATAGTTTTTGTCCTTATTCCAAGACCACCATGTTTCTTAGGGACACACCTTTTCCTAACTAATAAGGGAAATTCTTTAACATTCTTCTATTCCTCTCCATAAAAACTTTCTTCGAATTTTCTCTATTTTTTTGGCAATAAATTTTGGGATTTTAAAGAGATAGATAATATATGGGAATATTTTGCAAGGAAGCCTTTAGGAGCTAGAGTTTTCTTGTCTGACTCAGAAGTTTCTCTTTCCATCGTGTATTTTTCTTTTGAAATCTTTAAATAATCTTGTTCCAATAGTTGTTTGTTGGCTTTTCTGATAGCCAAGGATCATCCTCTTGACACGATATTTAGTTATATGTTCTGTATTAGAGAAATTAGAGCTTGTTTTTGTTGTAATTTATATATTGCCTTGACACTTTAGCATAGTCTTTGAGAATGGATTCGGTTAGACCCATTTAAAATTTCCCTAGTTCCAAGCTTTCTTTCCATGTCTCTGCAAATTATTTCTGGTCTCTAGCTAAAGCCCTAAGTATTATTGAGTCAAAATCTTGGCTAAAACCATAAGCCCTCATGACCTGTTTCTAATTTGAAGTTACTTTTTGTAACTTAAAATATTTAATTCATGTGTCATGTGTCATGTGTCATATCTTGGCCTGGCCTTTTTATTTCCCTAAGTCATGTTGCCTAGTGGGGTCACTTTCATATTTCCTATCCTCCTAAGTTCCCGATATGTCTTATCCTTTTATTTGTCAATAAAGTCTATTTTCATCTAACGATCAGTGTTATGCCTCAAGCTGAAGATGCAGTTTCTTTATTGATCAAGGCAATGCGCTCATTTGACAAGTCTCCTGTCGAGTGGAATATTCTCAAGTTATCTGGCGACTTGGCGTGGCCTTTATCTCTTAATTTCTGAACGGGATCGAATATGCTTTTAAGATTGGGAGATCACGCGTTGTTTGTGGATGTATTTTTGATCATGTGGTATATGCCAGATCTCTAGATAAACTCAAGGGTTAAGAAATTATGCAGTGACTTGGAGTTTGCCTTATCTCCAGATCTAACTATGGTTGAGTCGAGGCGAGTTGAGTTTATTGGGAGATTCAGTGGTAAGCCTTGTCACTGAATCTCAGAATGGAAGTGTAGTTAAGTAAAAGATCTTGATATTAAGCGTTGAACATTGATGCAATGTTGATCTTGTGGCTTGTGTGTGTTCTCGTAATCTAATCAAGGTTATGTCAAGTATCTGGCGACTTGGAGATTGCTTTAGTCACGGAATCTCCAGATGGAACCTGAGTCAAGTAAAGTTAAGGTGGAGTTTCTAGGATCAAATACGAACCATAGATGTTGAGAAGGATCGAGGGATGGCGTGTGATCTCACAATTAAACTCGAGTTAAGGAAAGTATTTAGTGATTCAGAGATATAGTTATGTCTGAATCTCTAAATTTAATCAGGGTCAAGCCAGGGAAAATCAAAGTTAGGGCCAGGTTTGCTGAGAACATATTGGGACCATTGATCAGGACAGAGATCTAAGGCTTGCGCTGAATCGTCAAATAAAATTCAAAGTCTTTGTTTCTTTTAGAGATCTGGAAAGGACTGTTGATGTCTTTCTAATTTTATGGTGTGGGTTGAATCTCCAAATGTGACTTGAGTTAGTATTTTTATTCCGTGACTTAGGTTTTTCCTTATCTTTGAATCTCCAGATCTAATCACGGTTGAACCTGGCCAGGTCAAGTTCCATTCAGCAATTTAGAGATAAAGGGAATTATGTGCTCAGGGTTAATGGCTAGTTAAGTGGCAAAGTACCGAGTGAGGTTTGATCTGACGGTCGGCACTTTCCCTTGATTGAAAAGATGAAGTTCTTTATTCATCAAGACATCACACCTGATCGCCACATGTAAAGTTTCTGAGGATATGGATGGGTTAAAGAGCAGTCAAGTTAGATTTCATCCAACGGTGAGCGCAAAGCCTCAAGGGAAAGATGATCACTAGATACTCATCAAGGCATTGCGCCCTTGCACCATGTGTCCTAGGTGGGTCCAGCTCACTGTTGAGACTAAAGTAAAAGGCATTCATGTTAAATATGATCGTGTGGTCAGCGTAAATCCTTAAGGGATAAGTGCCCAATATCTAATGATAGAGCCATTGCACCCATGCGACACTTGGCAGGATCTTGTCAGTGCCCGAATATCTTAATGTTGATCCATGGCTGCATTTTAAAGTTGGAGAAATTCTTGATCTCAGTCCTTGATGAGAGATTCATGCCAAGGAGATAGCCGTTGTAACTGATTTTCAATTTTTCAAGTCTTTTCTGAGAGTTTCTAGTCATGGTTGTGTGTTGCAGACTTCCTTGGATCGACTTTAATGGCGTTATTTGATTGGCTGGGGATGTTTTCTATGGTCCTGAGGTCATTTAATGTTGCATGGTGGTCTTGTATGGTTTATAGTCTACTTCCTATTTTGGGATTTCTTTTCCCATGTCGTGACTATTCTGCATTTAAGATGGATTGTTTCTTGCGGCCTGATAGGTGATGTCTCAGATCAAATATTTTCGTGATCTTTTAGAGAAATATCTTCCAGAGAAGAAGGACTGTATTAATTGCTGAGAAGGTTTGTTGTTAGATAACCCTCTCCTAGGTTTTTCCTTCTCCTATAATTCTCCTTCTTTTCTTTGTTGTAAGGGTTCGAAAGTTTTGGTTCCAAGGTTTAGTCCCAAGGGGATAAAGAATACTGTATCATTTTGTATTTAGACAGTGTAGAAAGTTCTTGTAATATTTTGCATATTATTGAAGTGGTGTGTTTCAGATCAAATTAGAACATGTACATGATTCATCAAACTTAATGCAATTATTCCAATTACAAGTCTCTCCTTGGTGTCTATCTCTTGAGTTATGAATCTCTTGGTTCACTAAATAGAACTTCTCTATGTATATATTTTATTCCCTAGTTTTGATCTAGTATCAAATTAAATCATCTTTGGATAAAACATAGAATCATTTGGTGTGTCTACAAAAGGATCTTATAAGCAGTGGTTGATCTGGATTGGTTGTGTTTATGGCTTTGAATCTTTGACAGTAGTTGGTTCATGTTTTCTGTATTTGCATTTGAGACATGCCCAATGGATAAGGTATTGATCAGGGATTAGTAGATTTTGTTGAGATACATGTTTGATTGCTTTTGGGATATATTTTGCAATCTTATACATCAAAACCATATCCAAGTTCCCTATTTCTTTTTGGTTATTGGTTGTATGTCCCAAATAGTAATGGAGAGTCAATGAATGCCTGGATAGCATTTAGTACTTTCTTACTATTATCTGTTGTTTGAATCCAGAGTAATAAGGAGTTCTATAAAGATATATCTATTTGGATTAGGTGTACCTGCCTTGGTTAAATAGAGCCAGAAGTGCAAAGGGAAGTCATGTCCCTATAGTTGGTCCAGTTACCTTACATATATTTCATACTTAGAGCTAACCCCTCCTTACATCAGTCTCAAGGTATATTGGTAGTTTTTCAAAATCATAAACATTTTCAAACACCAACAAAATGGAAACTCTACTGGGGATACAAAAGAAAAATTGATTAGTAAGTGTAGGTGAGTTGTTTCCTTGCCTTGCTAAGTCAATCCCAGAGTCTGGTTATACTCATGTGCTACAAAGAAGATATTCCTCATGTTTTGTAAAGTGAGTCAATTCTATTTTGTATGTCAATTAAAAGTGTCTGAAAGTCCTAAGTTTTGAAAGTGATACATATACTATCTCATAGTGGTGAGTGGCGACTTCGAGTTCTCTTATTTGCACCAGTGTGCATGTTTGAAGAAAAGAATACTAAAGAAAGGAGGTGGACTTGCAGTGATAGAGGTACCAGATGTTTGGAATCCTATGACTATGGGCATATTCAAGAGAGGAATCAATAAAAGACCCTATATTAGGGGTGTGTTGTGAGTATGTTCTTTTGAAGAAGCTCAGAGTTGGGAAAGATTTCTCAACTGATCCATATTTTTCCTCTGCAATGAGGTGGCGACTCTACCAAAGTGTTGGAGGTGAGTTCAAATCAATATCTTGTAGCTGCTGCAACACATCTAGGTATTTTATTGGTCAAAGTTGTAAATGTTTCCTTGTTGAGTGGTTAAGCACTAAGAGAAGGAAAAAGGTGTGAATAGAGGTTTGCATGCTTCAAGTTTTGAGTTGCTTTTAGAAAAATCATAAGGAAGTATGTATTAGTTTAAATGTACGACATAGAGGGTGGAGCCTTTTCTATGTCTAGATCAGAGAGGTCTTTGTTAGACCATGAAGAGGTTCTTGCAGAAGAAAAGAAAATGGTAGAAAAAAATTTGCAAGAACATGTTAGTATATTCCTACGAAGAAAAATGAAGTTTGGGGTGAGAGAATCTACAACATTTTTTTATAGGAGGTTCTTTGTTGCGGTAAGGAATTTTGATATTTCTTTCTATCCACAGGAGGAAGTCTGGGTTAATTTGTTTATAGAGCTCTATTTTCCCAAATCCTTTGATCTGTCGGCCTCCTTCAGGATAGAACTTTTTGAAGAGATCAGAAATTGGATAGGGAAGGTTGAACTTCTTGAATCTAGGGTTGCACATAAGGTTGTACCCAGTAATGTTGTTATTGAGAATGATAGAACTTATGAAGGAGATGTGTCCACTATGGATGCTCTCTCTTATAATCATGAAAGTGATGCTTCTTCTCAATATGAGGCAGAGGATATGTGTAGTCAGTAGGAGGAAAATGATTGGATAAGCGAAGATGTTGTTCCTGATTGCTTATTAGAGGAGGGTGAAGATGATGACAGTTCTCCACTTCATAGTGAAAAAATTTCAGATTTCTTGACTTGTGAATATCTCAGATATTTAGGGAGGGATAACTTTGATTCCTTACACCCAACACACATTGAGTTTGACAGATAATATGAGTCAGTAGGTTCTGATTTTTACATGTGTGTTTATGGTTCTCCTTGTGCTTCTACATTACTTGGTTACAACAAGATTGAATTTGATTTATCAGATGATGAAAGCATTAGTGTTTTTTCTGATTCAAGGGATGAAGATATTCATGATATGATCTTGAGTACTGATTGGGATAGTTGTGTAGATTTTGAATCTTTTTCTGATTCTAAATATTTCATTAAATCATTAAAGGATGGTCTTTTAGTTGCTCAAGTTATCCATGTTTATGATGAGTGTATTGATGTTCTCCCTCCCACTCACCAACATGATATTGGTTTGTATAATGTTGATACTTTACAAGAGAATTCCTTAGAGAATTCTAATATGGATGTGCAAACCAGTGATGTGATGCAAGATGGCTTCTCCACTAAAGAGGAAAATAGAGATCATGGCATGAATCTTTACCAAGATTTTAGTGTTGAGCATTGTTCTTGTTCAAATATTGGTACGTCTCCTCTTGTAGAAAATGTATCCAATGATGATGATACCAGCAACCAGGCAAAATATAAGTGCTTTCCTTTTCAGTTGGATAATGATTCTCCAAGATGTGCCATTAAGCTAAAGAATGATGAGGGTTGCATTCCTTATATTTTATCTTTGTATGATGAATTCAACATACATATGCCACATGTTTTCCATTTTCAAGATTTGTCTGATTTCCATCTAAGCTCTAATGTTAAATATGTTGATATTTTTTCTGATGAGCTGATGGTATATGAAAATAGGTTTGATCAGGCAGATGAAAGAGTCTTTTTTAGCTTTCTTTCAATACAAGGAGCAGAAAATTTTATCTATGATAGAGGCAAGTTGGATCAGAAATTTTATGATGGATTTAAGTCGTCAAGCCTGGTTTGACTCCTTCAGATCAGGAAATAAAATTGCAGAGATGCAGATCTTTGCTTGTAGGAGTAGGTTTCCCTTTCTATTTTTTGTTTCTGTTTTAGGTTAGTTTTATTTTCCAGTTGGTGGTCTGCTTATCCCAGAAATATTGAATCCTTGCTATGCCTGCGAGAGGCATACATCCCCAGACGGAGCCATTGTTAGACCCATTCAAAATTTTCCTGGTTTCAAGATGTATTTCCATGTCTCTACAAATTATTTCTGGTCTCTAGCTAAAGCCCTAAGTCTTATTGAGTCAAAATCTTGGCTAAAACCCTAAGCCCTCATGGCCTGTTTCTAATTTGAAGTTACTTTTTGTAACTTAAAATATTTAAGTCATGTATCATGTGTCATGTCTCGGTGGGGCATTTTTATTTCCCTAAGTCATGTTTCCTAGTGGGGTCACTCTAGTATTTCTTATCCTCCTAAGTTCCCGACATGTCTTATCCTTTTATTAGCCAAGCAAGTCTCTTTTCATCTAACAATCAGTGTTATGCCTCAAGCCAATTATGCAGTTGCTTTATTGATCAAGGCAATGCACTCATTTGACAAGTGTCCTACCGAGTGGAATGTTCTCAAGTTATCTAGTGACTTGGCGTGACCTTTGTATCTTAATCTCTGAATGGGATCGAATATGCTTTTAAGAATGGGAGAGCGCGCGTTGTTTGTGGATGCACTTTTGATTGTGTGGTTTGCGCTAGATCTCTAGATAAACTCAAGGCTTAAGAAAGTATTCAACGACTTGGATTTTTCCTTATCTCTAAATCTCCAAATCTAACTATGGTCGAGCCGAGTTGAGTTTATTGGGAGATTCAGCGGTAATCCTTGTCGTTGAATCTCAGAATGGAAGTGCAGTTAAGTAAAAGATCTCAAGATTAAGCATTGGTTGTTGATGCAATTTTGATCTTGTGGCTTGTGCGTGATCTCGTAATCTAATCAAGGCTAAGTCAAGGATCTAGCGACTTGGAGATTTCTTTAGTCACAGAATCTCCAGATGGAACCTGAGTCAAGTAAAGTTAAGGTGGAGTTGCCACGATCAAATCTGAACCATAGATGTTGAGAAGGATCAAGGGCTAGTGCATGATATCATAATGAAACTTGAGTTAAGGAAAGTACTTAGCAATTCAGAGATACAGTTATCTCTGAATCTCTGAATTTAATCATGGTCAAGCTAGGGCAACTCAAAGTTAGGGTCAGGTTTGCTGAGAATAGATTGGGACCATTGATCAGGATAGAGATCTAAGGCTTGCACTGAATTGCCAGATAAAAATCAAAGTCTTGCTTTCTTTCAGAGATTTGATGAGGACCGTTGATGTCTTTCTAATCTTGTGTTGTGCGTTGAATCTCTAGATGTGACTTGAGTTAGTATTTTTATTCAGCGACTTGGATTTTTCCTTATCTCTGAATCTCCAGATCTAATCATGGTTGAACCTGGTCAGGTCAAGTTCCATTCAGCATTTCAGAGATAAAGAGAATTATGTGCTAAGGGTTAATGGCTAGTTAAGTGGCAAATTAGCGAGTGAGGTTTGATTCGACAGCCGACGCTTTCCCTTGATCATGAAGATGAATTTCTTTATTCATCAAGGCATTGTGCCTGATCGCCATGTGTAAATTTTATAAGGCTATGGACATGTTAAAGAGCAGACAGGTTAGATTTCATCCAACGGTGAGCACAAAGCCTTAAGGGAGAGATGATCACTAGATACTCATCAAGGCATTGTGCCCTTGCACCATCTTTCCCAGGTGGGTCTGGCTCAATGTTGAGAGTAAAGTAAAAGGCATTCATGTTAAATATGATTGTGTGGTCAGCATAAAGCCTTAAGGGATAAGTGCTCGATATCTAATGATAGAGCCATTGCGCCCAAGCGACACTTGGCAGGATCTGGTCAGTGCTTGGATATCTTAATGTTGATCCACGACTACGTTTTTAAGTTGGAGAAAGTCTTGATCTCGGTTGTTGATGAGAGCTTTGCGCCAGGGAGATAGCCGTTGTAACTGATTTTCAAATATTCAAGTATTTTTTGAGGGTTTCCAGTCATGGCTGCATGTTATAGACTTGCTAGGAGTGGCTTGAGCTCTTTTTTGTCCTTGCATCAACTTTAATGGCGTCGTTTGAGTGGATGGGGATGTTTTCTATGGTCCTGAGGGCATTTAATGTTGCATGGTGGTCTTGTATGGTTTTTGGTCTACTTCTTATTTTGGGATTTCGTTGCCCATGTCCTAACTGTTATGTATTTAAGATGGATTTTTTCTTGTGGCCTGATGGGTGATGTCTCAGATCAGATCTTTTCGTGATCTTTTGGAGAAAGATCAGTTGGAGAAGAAGGACTGCATTAATTACTGAGGACTATTTTCAGGTAACCCTCTCCTAGGGTTTTCCTTCTCCTATAAGTCTCCTTCTTTTCTCTATTGTAAAGATTCAGAATTTTTGGTTTCCAAGTGTTGGTTCCAAGCTTTAGTCCCAAGGAGATATAGAAGACTGTAACAATTTGTATTTAGACAGAGTAGAAAGTTATTGTAATCTTTTGCATGTTATTGAAGTGGTGTGTTTCAGATCAGATTAGTACATCTACATGATTCATCTTCCAGTTACAAGTATCTCCTTGGTGTCTATCTCTTGAGTTTTGAATCTTCCGTTTCACTGCATAGAACTTCTCTATGTATATGTTTTATTCCCTAGTTTTGATCTAGGGTCAAATTAAATCAGCTTTGGATAAAACATAGATTCATTTGCTGTGTCTACAGAAGGATCTTATAAGTAGTGGATGATCTGGATTGGTTGTGTTTATGGCTTTGAATCTTTGACAATAGTTTGTTCATGTATTCTGTATTTGCATTTGAGACATGCCCAATGGATAAGGCACTGATCAGGGATTAGTAGATTATGTTAAGATACATGTTTGATTAGTTTTGGGCTATATTCTACAATCTTATACATCAAAACCATATCCAAGTTCATTATTTCTTTGTGGTTGTTAGTTGTATGTCCCAAATGGTAATGGAGAGTCAATGAATGTCTGGTTAGCATTTAGTACTTTCTTACTATTATCTCACTAGTACATTTGACCCTAAATTTTGACCTAAATTTCCCACCATGCATTACATTTGTTTTGCTTGGTCAGAATATGGAAGGAAAATTTTGAATTTTTTTTAATCCATTCCCGTGTTGGTCGGAATTACGACAACCAGGACATTTTGTCGTAATTGTGACAAACACGATCAATATAACTTAAAAAAAAGGTTTCATTTCAATTCATTGCGATTATGCAGCAAAGAAGAGTCGAAGGAGGGCATGAATAGAAGGCACACACATATGCGTTGAAGTGATTCAACCAACACCATCTTTGCATGATCAAAGGGAAGGCAGATATTAGGTTGGTATTGATGAACAACTTATAGACTTACATGTGTTCTCATTCTATTTGTATTGTGTTTATCCGACATTAAACTATTTGTCAATTTGCAAGGGCTGGAAAGAATGACCACAAGGTAATGAGCATGGATGTTTTCATTTTGCATAGGGCCGAGAGAGCCGCACTGTGATATTTTTAGTTTCCATTTGGGTTGTAGCTATTTTGGCCTGTTATGGTTTTGTTTTTTTGTGGTTGAAGGACTTATAGGGTTTAGCACTAAAGTTGTTTTTGTCTTTCTTTTCTTTAATCTACAAATTGTTGTTTGTTGTATGCATTTTGCATTGACATTTCATGAGCAAGGGCACCAATAGAACCCTCACTACAGCTATTAAAAATAGTTTCAATAGCAACTTATTCATATAAAGTCATCTTTTCAGTTGGTGATGGTGCTTCGCCTGTAGGTTCTTTTGTCTGTTAGTGTTTTGTTTTTTTTTGGTTTAGCCCTGACGATTAATTTTGTTCATTGTTTATGAATCGATGTATGTATATTGTATTAAAATTTCATGGGTGAGGACCACAATCGAGCCTCACTTCTTATTTGAAAAAAACATTTCAACAGTAGCTTATTCGTAGAAAGTGCAGAATATCAGAATATTCTCTTTGCAAAACCTTCTTTTTCCTAAAGTTATACTTATAGAGCATATAGGTCAACAAAACTCGACGAATCCATAGAAAGCTTATGTGGTCGTATGACATAATCTGAACCCTCCACGAATTTGAATATGAGACGGTGTAGAGCTCCAGTTAGGGGAATTTAAAGCCACAGACATTTATGATCTCTCCATTGAATCCACTAATTCAAATTCCAGCGACCCTAAGAAGTTGGTGTTTCCCTCTGAATTTGAAATCCATGGGTTTCCAAAAATCAAAGCAAGGGAAAGGCAAATAACTCAAACCTTTCCATACTTATATAAGTCTGTAATATTGACGAGACATTTTTTGATTCGTAATACAAGGATGTCCCTAAGGCATTGTAGCTAATTCCTTGGGTTTCTGTGTCTATAGGTTACCTCTCCTGCTTGTGAGTTGGTACAGCTTGATTCAATTTTTTCAATGTATATATAGAAATCTATCAGGTTAGTATGCTCGGAACTCAACTTCAAATTGTGAGTTTAATGTATGTATTTCCTATGTAGCTTTTTGCGTTTATCAAAACAATAAT
>MU224539.1:1038523-1050630 GCA_018584345.1 Thuja plicata | reverse complement strand
TAGCTGGGAAACATAAATATAGATATCACAACAGCTGAGAAACATAAATGTAGATATCACAATAGCTGAGAAACATAAATGTAGATATCATGGTCACAATTGTTTGGAGACACAACATAATTCAGTGTTATACCCAGATGATGCAACGCAACCACTACTCCTCCAGTTCGAAGTTGGCACTGCACAATCCAAAAACCATAGAAAAGGAATAAATTTAGAGAGTGGAGGTATACTCTTTCAGTCGTTATGGCCCTCCTCTGCTCTCTAAATTTATTCCTTATCTATGGTTTTTGGATCGTTCAGTGCCAACTTAGAACTGGAGGAGTAGTGGTTGCGTTGCATTGTCTAGGTATACCACTGAATTATGTTGTCTCTAAACAATTGTGACCATGATGCCTACATTTATGTTTCTCAGATGTTGTGTCCCAAGATCATTTATGACCCTTTACGATCCCTAAGAATACATCTTAGAGATCTTAAAGTGTCGTAAAGGGTCATAAGAGTGTCCTAGGAGGGGCCAGATGAGCTTCCACCTTCACGTGGTTGGCCTTGTTAAGTAGAGAATATTAAAGTATTCTCAAACCAAGTGAAGCTCAAACTAACATACCTTCATTATTTAATCAATGCTAAGAGACACATGGAAGATGTGATTACTGAGGGGGTTTTCATTGATTGACTGCGTAGGCAGGGAAGCACGCGTGGCACCATAGGAGCTTTCATATTTGGGGATTTTATCATTCTACCTTTATGAGATCAAAACATTAAGCTTGTGTGTACCATTTTTATATGTACACTGTGTATTTTTTTTTATTTGGATCATTCTATAATAATGTATGTTTGTTCATTTTCTAATAGGAGAATTATAAAAATCAAAATACACACTTTCGAAAGCAAATGTTAATTAATTGATTGTAAAACCTCATAGATTCTATATCCTTTCATTTTGATCTCATATAACTGGTGAATCGTGTATTTGTGGTAAATTTGGTTTTGTTCTGCTATTTTATATTTCAATCTCCATTGACAAAGGAGATATAAATTTTGACTCAATATTTTCATCATCACATCTATTTATAGAGAAATCGGTTACAAACCCATCAATATATATATATATAACCAAAAATTAGTATTGGTCGCTTTTTCGACGTTTTAATATAAGTAGGTTCGATGAGAATGCTATCTGTTCGACGTCAATTTCGATGAACTTTGGTCGCAAAAGAGACACACTGTGTTTGATGTTTCGACGAGACTGCTATGTGTTCGATGTCGATTCCGACCAACTGTGGTCGCAATTTCGGCGAACGTTGGTCACTTAGATAAAAGGTTTGATCTACAATTCTTCCAGCTTCAAGCGATTTTTTTTACGAAGATTCGGTCGATAATTCAACCACTAAGCAGGTCAATATGTCGATGATGGGTTTTCCTGTCGAATAATTGATGAAAAAAGTTTGACGATAGTTTTTGTCGTCTGTTTGACCAATGGGTGTCAAAAATTTGACTAATCCTCGTCGAAAAATAGGGTAAAATTTACTAGTGTCTATTGTTTGAATCCAGAGTAATAAGGAGTTCTATAAAGATATATCTAACTGGATTAGGTGTACCCTCCTTGGTTTAACAGAGCCAAAAGTGCAGAGGGCATTCTTATCTCTATAGTTGGTCCAATTACCTTGTAGAGCTTTCATACTTGGAGCTAACCCCTCCTAACATCAGTCTCAAGGTATATTGGTGGCTTTTCAAAAGCATAAACATTTTCAAACACCAACAGATTCTGCCATAGAATCTTCTCCAAATAGAATAGTAGCATTAAAAAATTTATGATGTGATTCATGGGGAAGAGAAGAAGCAACCTTAATGCCTTCCAAAGTTTTTTGGTCAAGCTATTTTTGAAAACTCTAGAAGTCGAGCCACAACTATAAATAGATAAGGGGACAACAAATTACCCTTCTTGAGTCCTCAACCACTAGAGAAAAAGCCTCTAGGATCCCCATTAACCAAGACTAAGTAGGGGTGGTAACACAAGCATATACTAATTTAAGAAATCTACCTTTAAAGTTGAATTTTTATAAGATAGCCATAAAAAATGTCCAAGATACCCTATCATAAGCTTTGGATATATCTAGTTTAAAATTCATCCCTAGTTTCCAATTAAATTCTATATAATGGATGATTTCATGAATAGTTAAAGTTGCATCCATAATATGTCTCCCTTTGATAAAGCCTTTTTTATTATTAGTTATCATCTTATTGAGAATATTTTTTAGTCTATTAACTATAATCTCACATATACTATTATACACTATGTTACATAAGCTTATATGCCTATGGTATTGTATGGATAAAGCATTTTCTTTTTTAGGAATTAAAGTTGTAAAGGTAGAATTAATTTGGTTCAAGAGGCGTTTGGACCTGAAGAAATATCTTGCAGCATTCAATGGATCCATAGAGACTAACTCCCAAAAATATTTTTAAAAAAACAAGGGGAGGGAATTGTACACTCCAAAAGAGAAAACAACATTTTTTACTTCTTCAATAGTAACAGGTTTAACCATTTCCTTAAGATATTGACTAGTAATTATTTTTTATATTATATTTATTAATTCCTCCAATCTAGTTTAACCATTTCCTTAAGATATTGACTAGTAATTATTTTTTATATTATATTTATTAATTCCTCCAATCTAGTATTATTTCAAAGGTCATCATGCTGGAAGTTAGAGGACATTGTTGCTTCATATACCTTCATATATTTATTTAAAATTGTTTCATCTTCTTTTAGGAGCTTTCTTAGTTTAGTATTTTTATCACCCTCGATGAACCACTAAATTCTTGATTTTTTTTTTGAAAAGACTTCCTCCTCTTTAGTTAGCTTTGACCATTAAACGTGAAGCTCCCTTTCCTTATTATAAATTTCAACTTCCTTAACTCTACCTTCCATTTGATCCTAAATTTTTCAAGACCAAACATTAAGGACAACTTTGTGTGAAAAATATTTCCAAAATAGATTTTATTCTATCCTCTTACCTTTTCTTTTACTCTTTTTAGCTTCTAGTATAAGAGATACATGGGGGTACCTTTGCAATGCATTTTCCACCATTCTTCAACCAATTTTTTGAAATTCAGATGAAAGGTCCACACAATTTTGTACCTAAAGGGAAAGTACCTTTATTAACATTATCTTCCCAATTTAGAAGAAAGGCATTGTGATCTGATCCAATCCTTGGAAGTTAATAATAGATTGGACAAGATATCAAAATTATTAGAAATCATGAACCATACATGTTTTACTTTAATTAAGTGCTCGCCATGCCTTTTGTTGGGTCTTGTAAATAGGTTCCTTTGTAGATCAATGTCTATCAACCCCATAATGGATATAAAACTAGAAAGGTCCATCATGTTATTTGAAAAATCATCCAGACCTCCTTGTTTTTTTTGAAGGAAATATAGGAGAACTAAAGTCCCCTGCAAGCATCCAACAGTCCTCTTTTCTCCCCAAGATATAAGAAGCTAAGAAATCCTACAAGTTTTCTCTTGCATCCCTAGAGTTTGGAGCATAAATATTGAGGAGATACTATTTTTCTGAAGTGATCAACTTCTCCATTGGAACCATGAGACTATTTTATTACAAAATCCTTTTTCCATTTGAATCTAATAGGATTCCAAGAATTCACAATACCACCTGAGACTCCTTCAAGATCACTAATAAGTTAATCAACAAACCAAATATTTTTGACAATCTATTCAAATGTTGAGTATTTCGTCTTTATTTCTTGAATTAGCAGAATATCCAACTTTGAATCAGTATCAATTACCTAACATTATAGGATAAGACCTTCATTGAAACCTAATAGAGATGAGTATCACTTTGATACTAAGAGTGAAACAAGCCCATCAAGATTTTATTTCTTTATTATTTTTTGCCCCTAATAAATTATCAACAGTTCTTTGCTTTCCAACAGCAACATCCCTTGCAATATCTATTTCTTTGGTATCCCTTTGGGATGTTATACCTTGTTTACTTTCTATTCCAACATTAATTTCTTCTTCTTTCTTTATTTATCACTCATTTGAGCCTAGGCCTCCTTGGAGACATCCTCCTTTGTCTTTTTATTTGAGGTTTGGGAAGCAATAGAACCAAACACTAACAAAACCATAGATTCTTATATTTATTTACTCTCTCTCCAAAGAGGGATTTGGGAATTAGAGTCTCCAATTAGTTCAAGATCCATGATAAAAGTCTTGGCCTCCCCAGGATTAAGGTCAATTCTCCTCCTTTCATTTCTTCCATTATTTCATCTCTCTCTAGCTTTTCAAACATGTGTATCTTTTTATTGTTGCTACCCTTTATTCCTCTAGTAGTCATACCTTTTTAATTCATTTGTTCCTCGTATTTTTGAACTTGACTCCCATGAACCTCACAAGGGACTTCATTTCTAGGTTTGTAACATATTTTTTCTAGATTCAAAGGTGTTTTTCACTTTGGTTAAAGTCTTCATTCTTCTTATTAGTATTTAGGACAACGATAGGAGTTATTGTCTTTCCCTCGTGTTTTTGGTCAAATTCCAACTTCTCCATTTGCCCCTCTTTTTTATTAATTTGATCTTTATTGTTGGTATCAGGGTTTGTGTTTTCTTTATTTCAATTGCCAAAACCTTTTTCTGTTTCCCCACAACAACTTTGTTAGTAATAGAGAGCTATATTTTTGCAGGTATTACTAAGATGCCCAAACTGGTTGCAATTTTTAAAATAAGCATTTGCATTATTATACTCAATAGGTTGGATGCACATTCCATTTTTTATTGAAGAACAATATTGGTTGGTAAAATTAGAGTTAACAACCAAATTGACACAAATTCAAGTAAAGATCAGCCTTGAATTTTTCTTGGTTACTTTATCCACAACCAACAAGGTACCAAAAGAGTTAGTTATACCTTAAAAGATGCCATAGTTACAAAATTCTAAAGTGAGAATAGGAAGGCAAATCCAAATGGGGGCAATTGTACCCAGATCTAAAAAGGATCAAATCTTGGTTTCCACTTGCACAAAGAATTTTTTTTTAAAATACTATCAAAGACCCAAGGGCCCATAGTTAGAACCTTAATCAAACCCTCAGAGACTACAAAAATAAAAAGGAAAATGTCATTATCTATTACACTTATAGTAACACTACCTTTGAGTTTCCAAATTTAGTCCAACCATCTCCTTACTTGATCAATGTTGGAGCGAAAAGAAAGTGACTTACCCATTGTCGAGAGTTGGAGATCAAATATTGTTTTAGTCAAGAGATCATCTGATACTATCACTTCTAACCCTTCCACTGTGCATGGGGTTTTCAAAAAATTTGCATCATTCAACTATTCCATCCTTGACAATTTGCCACCCACCAATTTGTCCACATATGAGATCAAGTCTTCTTCTTAAAAAAGGAATTGAGGCCATAAGGAGGTAAATCAGGAGCAAACATCACACCGTAACCCAAGGCTCCTCTCGAGGAAGAATCCACACCATTGTTTTGACCTCTAGGAACAATTTTGTTGGATGGGGTAGCCCCCCCCCCCCAGACAATCCCATTAATTGATCGTAAGAAAGGTGCAAAGAAATCAAAATTAGATACCCAATATTTTTATGTTGCACCCAAATTCTTCATAGAAAATGAGGTTGCTATTTTTTATTGTGCTCATTTCTATGGCACATATTACATCTAGTAACGAACATGTCATAAACATATAATAACAAGATAATATAGCTACCATTATCCAACTTCTTAAAATAAACACAATAATTACAATGCTATCTAATGTAAACTTGTCCAACCATAAAACTATCACATTTCAAATACCATTGTCGAAATGCTTGCTTAAAGTCACACAAACTCTTCGTTAACCTACACAGTTAGTTCTACTTACCTTTGACCTCATATCCCTTTGGTTACTGCATATAAATTTCTTCCTCTAAATCCCTATAGATAAAGGTTGTCTTTACATCTAATTGTTCAAGATGCAAGTCTTTTACATGGCCATTGGACTTAGAACAGTTTCGATTGAAGTCATTTTAACAACAAAAGGAATAATTCATCGAAAATCTATAACCTTATTCTCTACAGAACCATTCACAACAAGTCTTTCATTGTACCTCCTTTTTAATCCATCTTCTTCCTACATAATGATAACTCATTCGTTCCACAATGCTCTTTTACCTTTAGGCAGCTGAATTAAGTCCCAAATTTACCTTTGTATCAAAGAGTCTCCTCTTCCAAGTCTTGCTCCCACTTCTTTTTGGTTTCTACTGGCATATCTTCTTCATAACTTTTTAGTTCACCATAATAAGTCAAAATACATAATATAGTGAATGAAAGTATATTTTAGGGGTCTTCTTGTCATGGTAATCTTCTTGTAGGATTTTGAGGTACTTGTTTTGGTTGTTGAATATTTTGATTTAATGGCACCTTTGAAACTATATTTTCTAAGATTTCATCAAGCATTGTACATTTTGTGTTTTCCTTGTCTTGTTTCTTTCCTTGCAACTGATCTTTGTACATGACCTTCTCATCGAATATGAGTCCTTTACTCCTAACAATTTTATTTTTCATAATCTCATAAATGATGGCCAAAATCATCAACTCCATATCCAATAAAAATACACTTCCTATATTTTGCCTCAAGTTTTGTTCTATTTTCTATGTTAGTGTGGACAAATGCTTCACAACAAAAAGTTCTAAGAAATGAGGAGTTTACCCTTTTACCTGTTCATGCCTCTGGAATACCACCATCTAAGGAACTTGGAGATCCTATGTTTATCAAGTAAATAATAGTATCTACAACATCTACTCAAATTTGTAATGGAAATCCAACATGCATTCTTATACTCCTTGCACACTCAATGATTGTTCTACTCATCATTTCAAACACACCATTTTCTTGTGGTGTTCTTGGAATTGTTTTCTATCTATGAATCTCATCATATGAACAATAACTATCAAACTTTTTGCTACAATATTTAGCTCCATTATATGATTTGAGACACTTCCATTTATCTCATGTCTCATTTTCAACCAAAAATTTCCATTTCTTAAAGTTATCAAATACATCAAATTCTCTAAGAATGAAATAAATCCAATTTTTTCTAGTTGCGTCATCAATAAAAGTAGCGTAATAATAAGAGCCGCCAAAAGATGAAACCTTAGTCGATCCTCATACATTTGAATGCACAATTTCTAACTTTTCATTTTCTTTTCCTTCCCAACTCTAAAATGTCAAACTCTCTTTTGTTTTTCATAAACACATTTTTCAAGAAATCCAAATCAACTCGCTTCAAACCTAGCAATAAATTCCTTGAATGGAGAATATCCATCCCCTTCTCAATCATGTAACCAAGCCTATTGTGCCATAAATGTTGAATGTGTTCATGTGAATATTAAATATATAGAAAAATCAAAACTACAAGTACATAAATACAATGTACCTACATTTTCTCTTTTTCCTATTATCAATGATTTTTTAGTCAACTTTCACAAATTTTATGTAAACAAAATTGTGCAACCTTCACTTCTCAGTTGTCCTCCTAAAATGAGATTTCCTCTCAAATGAGGAACATGTCTCACCTCTTTCAACAATCATTGATTTCCATTCCAAATAACTTTTTTCCAAAATCACTTTGAACATAGTCTAGAAAATATTTCCTATGGGGTGTGGCATGAAATGCAGCCCTTGAGTCTTAGCACCCAAGATTATATAAAATTATCCTAAGAAAGAATAAAAGTGTCTTGTAACAAATCACCTCCTATATTTGCTTTCTTTTTATTTTCTTGTTGTCCATCTCCTTATTTTCCTTTTCAAGGTCAACAATCTTTCTTTAGGTGTTCTTTCTTCCAGTAATGCCAACACTTCATCCTTACTCTAGATTTGGATATGCCTTCTTAGATTTTCCATGATTTGTTGCTCTCTTTCCTCTCTCCCTCTGTCTTCCCCTATCCTCCATAATCAAAGCACTACTTGATGTCTCACTATGCTTTTCTATTGCATTTCATTTTTAAGGATAACACAACAACATTATTAAACTTCAAAGTGTTTAAACTAGAGACAAAATTTACTTACAACCATGACCAAATTGTTCCAATTTTCTAGCAATGAGCGCAAAATCAAGATAGCCCTAACCTCGTCATCAAATGTTACTTTTACAAAACTTAACTCACTAGTAACTGTATTAAAATCCTTTAAATGGTCAACAATAAACCCACCATCTAACATCTTCATATTAAATAAACATTTTATAAGAAATAACTTGTTGGAAGTTGAGGTTTGTTCATACAATTTGTCCAATGTCGACATTAGATCCACTATTATATATGTTGATACACTAGAAGCCACCAATGTGTAGCTAGGTATAACGGTATTGTTCCTACAACCTTGTTATCAAGAATCTCTCATTTTGGATATGTTATATTCACTAGCTTCATTGCTTTCCTACCCAACGATAAGAAAATATCCTTTTGAAATACGTAATCTTTCATTGGCATCTTACATAGCTAGTAGTTTTACTCATTGAAATTTCCAACCTTAAACTTGTCTTCTTTTGCCATTGCTAGCACTTGAATATGAAATCTCCTACCAAATGACTAAATGCAGAGTTTCGATTACAATTCTTAGGCTTTAAGCAGATAAGAACAATAAATAATATTAATTATAATGCAAAATAAGAAGCAACAAAAAACAATTTGCAATAACACAAATTTAACTTAGTTCACCTAATATAGGCTACATCCATAGAGAAATAGTCATCCACTTCATTTTTATTATCCAACAAAGAGCAAAATACAATTTCGTGGTTTTTCACATTCCAATATTTATCAATCTTTTTAACTGTTTATAAAGGTCGATTTACATACCAAAATAATACTAGACTCTTTTGTTAAATATAGCGCAAATTTGACTTTGAGGGTGCTTCCTCAAGCCTCGGATTAAGTGCATTGACACCGAAACCTTACAACGGATTCTATATAGCTTGCTAAAATATTTGCAATCTTAAGCATTTAACAAAATGTGTGAAGTTCGCTGAAATATTTGTAGTCTCAAATATTTCAAAAATCAGATAGTGGTAAGCAAAAATTAAAATATTAATGTTAAAAAATGAATGCAATTATGAACGGTCCAATAGCTAGAGCAAAAATGATTGATATTTTTGCAATTGTGATATTCCTATCAGAATCCAATTGTGTAATTTTCAAATGTGATATTTTTAGAACGGCCAATGAACACATCATTAATAAAAGTGTTTTTTTCCATAGTCAAACCAATTCTCAGACACATCTTTTAAGCATATCCTTGGATAAGCACATTTGATAGGGTCAAGTTCACTTTGCATTACCTTCCTTGAAGGGGACTTGTAACATTGGAAAGATAATCAATTCCCACGAACAATTTAATGCCATCTTAAAACCCATTTACTGCTGGCCACATGTGGTGCCCAATCTCATTTCAAAACGGTGTAGGCTTATTACTCCATAGGCTAGGCACAAGTTTGTAGGGTTTGGGTGTCTACGAGGAAGTCCCCAAAATAGGGTCATTTATTTGTGAACAATCAATGGTATCTTCCACAAATTTCAAATTCAATGTACATAGTACCTCAGCAAATCTCAGGAATCTCAATCTTTTGAATGTAAGGAGTGTCGAAGAGTAACAATGCAGCAAATATTAGGAATGTCATCGTTAGTGACAAAAACTTTAAATTTTCAGTGCAAGGAATGCAAGGAAAGCGTACCAATAGTTATTATAGTTGAACTTTGCACATTTAGTTTAAACTATACATTGGATTTCAACGATTTTGTTTAATTGTCTATGTGGTTTAATTACTTTAAAAAAAAAATAAGCTTTTGAATACTAATGATGCTCCTTGTAGAATTCATTAAGCATCGAAGGGTCAAAAAGTGGTCATTTTAAAGTGTCGCCCAATACCTAGCTTCTTTTTCTCCATTAACTATTCGCTTAGACAACCAACAAGTTTGCATAATTGATCCAATACTTTTATACAAATGCCCCCAACAATTGTGTAACTATTACAAAAAAGTCTCAATAATGGTGCACTATTGGTGCCAATAAACTTGCACAGTTGATCTAACTGCTAACTTTTTCCCAAAAAATGAATAACTATTGACTTAAGATGATTTTCTAATGAACTTTTAATTTGCAAAATGTAGCCCACAACTATTAGATCGCGCTCTTTATTAGTACTCTTCCCTTATTGAATGAGTCAACCTAAATGCACTCTTTGGAAACACAAATGCTGCATAACCAACATTCCCTGAATCATTTTGTTTCTTGTGGATCTCTATTGCAGACAGTGGAATGTTAGACCACTGGAATATTTATTGGCAATCAAGCAAAAGTGTTAATAAGAATTTAGTTTTGTTCGCCATGAAATAGGGTTCTACATGTGTGGCTTCTTTGGCTAAAGGCAATGTTTATCCTATGCCACCTCTTGTCACAGGTCAGTTACACGGACCATTAAGGGAGATATCATTTTGCATCAGCAAAGGTAAGTTCACTAATTACTTGACAAGTTAAGAAGATTCCAGATGTTTTTTTCAAGATGAACTTCTGAGCTGCTGACATTCAGGGCTCAAACACTTGAATCCATTTATTAAATGTCCAAGTCAAAATCCTGATGGCCAAGGAAGCTCTTTGAGCTACTACCATCATAGATTGCGACCACTAGGATCCACTACCGCAGCAGCCACAACCAAGGTTGATGCTTCCAATCACAAATGAGGGTAGGAGTCCCGGTGCTGTTAAAAAACTCATTCCCAACTGTGAAAATTAAAAGCCCACCATCACCTGTGCATAACCAACAGAAGTGTGTGACAGACTGACAGTGAGCCACAGCTCACTGCCAATAAAGTTGACACATCAAAGTGTTTTGTATACTAGTCAGATAAAGCAGCTGTTTCTCATCGTTAACAAAACTGATGCTATCAATTTGGAATAGAGACTGCAAAGTTACAAGGAAGATATCAATATGACTGAAAGGCAAGGACCACGTGCCTATATATAATACATCATAACATAATAGGGTATTTCATATATCTGGTCCATTTGAATGAATTGTCTCCTCTCACACATTTATGAATGAATGAAGAGTTTTACTAATGTCTATAAGACCAAACGGCCTAAGAGACCACAGATCACAGCCCTAAGTTAAATCCATCTTCTTTTCCATGTCCCTCTCTTGTGAATCTTAACAATCAAACTGGCAGTCCGATTGACCTTATCCACCTCAAATAAACTTTGCATCTCGTCGGTTGTCCCTATATTATTGTACTGCGCCCAGATGTCATCATATGTTGTGCATTCAATGAGAAAGTGTCATTCAGTCTCAATCGCCCCCGTCTTGCAGAACCTACAAGTCCTCTCTTCCCATTCCTCTTTGGGCCTTTTCCATCTACGAGTCTCTGGGACCTGAGATGATGTCATCGCGAATTTGTCCTTAACTGAGCCAATAATATCCTAGTTTTCCCTTTAATTTTTTTAATTTTCTTTAAATAGCTTAATAACTGAGTTATTACTGCCGCCTCTATGGAAAAAATACCCCCTCCACTAATAGAATTTCATACGACATAGAAGACCTGACTTATAAAATGTGAATGTACAACCTTATAGGCATCATAAGATGGGAGCATGTGCAAATAGTTCCATATGAAGCGCGGGAATGCCAATTCCCAGTAAAGTTTACTTCTTTTTGGTTCAGCTGCCATAATGTTTTGTAAACTAGGTACACATGCAGGGTTTAATTGACATGTTCAGAAAAATCAAAAAATGAAATTATATTAATTCCACATCTTAACCAAGTGGGTCAGTGGGACTGGTACGGTAAAAAGACCCTTGGACATCAAAGGGTACAAAACACCAAGCATTAAAGAGAGGCAAACATGTTGGGAGGACAAGTGTAAATATTAAATAAAATGAAAACTAATGCCTTATGTCTTTAACTATCTAGGGGAGAGGACCCAGTAGTTGTGCACCCTAACTTCGGGCTTCTCAAAAACCTACGTGGAAATTTCAAATCACTCCCATTTTTTTACAGTAGCTTACTTGGCGAGTCTCCTGCTTATAACTAAG
>MU224539.1:957888-1029705 GCA_018584345.1 Thuja plicata | reverse complement strand
GTGTTTGATGAAATTCTCAGGTTAAGAAACTAAAAAAATCAGAATTGCAAGGGATATTACATTGGTATCAGAGCTTGCCTGCAAAGTGTTTGACAAATTATCAAACATCCAGAATTAAACCACAGTTTAGCGTTTGTCAAAGTTAGAGCCACAAGGGGTTCTTACAAGAAACCTATAAAGTGAAGCAAGAACACAACTACAAAGTGCAAACAAGCTACAAATAAGTAAAAGTAAACCCAGTAGATGGAAAGAACACTTTCACACTATTTAGCTAAAAAAAATTAGAGAAAGGTTCAAAGGTATCAAGCATGCCCTCTTATATATTTCCCTTAACACTGCATCAGTACCAGAGATTGTACCCCACTAGAGCGCAACCTTTAATCTCATCACCAAGACTATTATTCCATTTTTAATTCCTCCTTAGCCTAAAACTATTCATATTTGTGGAATGCCTTTCAACATTAATAAAAACTTTTTGTAAGAGAAAATTAGAATCCTATTTTGAAGTAGTATTTTTATTTTTATTTTTTTAAGCTATGAATATTCTAAAATACTTGCGCAGATTCTCAATCGCAATGCCGCGTGAGAAAGACTTTGCATGGATACATTGCACACCGGTTCCCGGTAGTACAACCAAGGTTAAATGCAATTGGTGTCTCAACGAAGTTAGTGGTGGAATTTACCGCTTCAAATGGCATTTGTCAAAACAACAGGAAAATAACACCACAATATGCTTGAATTGCCCTGCGAATGTTTCATACCAGGCCAAAAAAGATCTTAATGAAATTCCCGAGAAGGCAAAAAAGGCAAGAACAGGGTTTGAAATTGGTTCCAATACTACAAGTGTTAGGAGGAATCAATTAAATGAGGAAGATGATATAGGGGAGGGTTTCAGGGAATCAAAGAGTAGTAGAAAAACTACAACAACACATGGCCCAAACACAAGTGGGGGGAACATCAACGGTTTCTTTACGCCTAGATCGCATACCACTTTGGAGAGTACAGGGTGGAGGAAAATTGTCCATGAACAGGCAATGAAGGCGATTTCAAATTATTATTTCTCCTCTACGTTGGCATTCAATTCTTGTAGATCTCCATATTGGCAAGCTATGATGGATGGTGTTGCAGCTGCAGGGCCTGGGTTTAAAGCCCCGTCTTATGAGACAATGAGGGTTGGTATGCTCAATGATGCAGTAAAAAATGTTGAACATGTTGTTGATGAGCATCGGTTAGTATGGGCTAGTACTGGGTGCACCATTATGTCATATGGATGGACAGATAGAAGGAATCGGTCCCTCATCAACTTCCTCGTCTTTTATGATATAGGCACTATATTTCTAAAATATGTTGATGCATCACATATAATAAAATTTGCAACTGCATTGTTCAAGATGTATGACTCAGTAGTCATGGATGTGGGGCCACAAAATGTGGCTCAATTTATTATAGACAATGTTGCTACTTGTGTTGTTGGGGAACTATTGACAGACAAATACCCCTCCATGTTTTTTACCCCATGTGTAGCACATTGCCTTGATTTAACCCTAGAGGACATTGGAAAAATTGAATGGGTTAAAGAGGCATTGCAAAAGGCTCGCACGGTTACCAGATATATCTACAATCACACGGGTTTTGAGTATGTTGCGCCAATTCACAGGGGGCAAGGAGCTAGTTCGACCAGGGGTGACAAGGTCAACACACTTCCTTGCACTACAGACTCTAGTTTAACAAAAAATGAACTTGAGACGCATGTTTGTTTCAACCAAGTGGACGGACTTAGGCTTCTCAAGTCAAATAGATGGCATAAGAGTGGCAGACTACATATATTCTATAAATTTTTGGGAAGCAATTGAACAGGTTGTACAATTCTCAGAGCCTCTAGTAAAAGTCTTGAGACTAGTGGACGGGGATAAATCCCCAATGGGATATTTGTATGAGGCCATGGACAGGACCAAGGAGGTGATGAAGGATAGGTTGGATAATGACGGGACGAGGTATCAGCCTTTATGGAACATAATTGATAGGAGATGGGATGGACAGATGCACTCTCCTCTTCATGATGCAGAATACTTTCTCAATCCGTCATTTTTCTACACCATAAATTTCACAGATATTGATCTTGAGATCGCACAAGGCTTGTTTAGGTGCATGGGAAAAATGTTTCAAAGCACAGAGAAATTGAAAGCCGCTATGTCAGAGCTGCATATGTATAAGAAGGTAGCAGGTTTTCTCTCATCTAGGGCTGCCGAGGAAGGCAGGACAACCTTCCAACCAGGTATACTCTATAAAATTTTGACAACCCTTTTATTTTGTTGATATGATCAAGAAATCTATTAAGATTTGAAGTTATTATTATATGATATTATTTTCCCATAATGTGTTTTTCAGCTCAATGGTGGGAATGTTTTGGTCACGAATACAAATATCTTAGGTGGATGGCGATACGCATTTTGACGCAGCCATGCAGCTCATCTGCTTGTGAGCATAATTGGAGTATTTTTTAACACATACATTCCAAGAAACGCAACCGTCTAACGCAAAACGGATGAATGACGTGGTGTTTGTTCACCACAACCTTCGCTTGAAAATGAAGAAAGCTCGAGTAGGAGTTTTAATAACTTGTACTCCACTAAAGTTGTATTCATTGTGTTTTTCACTTGTATACAAAGACTAATTTATACATAGAAAAAATAGGAAGTATTGAGGATGACTCCCCAATTGACCTTGACGAGATAGATCCAGAGTCTGAGTGGATTGTTGCGCCTCAAAATGATGATGATGTGCATGAAGATCTTGAAATCATGAAAGAGGCCAATGTTTCAAAAAGTTTTATTGAAGTAGTTGGGTCAGGGACTTTTCAAGGACAAGCATCAGCAAGCCCTGCCCCCCTAACATGCCATTGGCTTTTTTTGACTTTTTGGAAATTTGTAGTTAGTTTATAGGTTGACTTTGTACAAAGTCGCAAACTATGTTGTAATTGACATTTTACAATTGTGTCGATCTAGTTATCTTTTATGCTATTGTGATATGTTTAATGCAATATAATCAGCAATAAGTATTTTAATGCTGAAAATCTATTCTCTACTATCTACTGGTCTAACTCTATATTTTATTTGCTCCCAATATATATATGATGTGGAAATGCCTTTTAATTTTTTTATAAAAAAAAGTAATTTTTAACTATTTTTCTTGAAGTTATTACGTTTTTTTGTAAATCTGATTTTTTCCCGATTTTAAAAAAAAAATCCTACTCTTTTGGTTTGCCGATTTTTTCCCAAAACAATTTATGCTACTATGATATTTAGTACATTCTAAGTTGCCGAATTTTTCCCAAGTTGAAAATTTTGGACTTGCCGAGTACTCCCCAAGTCTGAGTCTGCAAACTATAGGTGACTCTATATAGTACCATGCCACATGCAGATTCAGGAACCAATACAGCAGGAATATTTGTACACCTCCCACTGTTATATTATCTGTGAAGGATGTTGCTTTTCAGGGGATTAATTTTTTTTCTCTAAAAACAATTATCGTGTGGTTTATTGGGAGGCTTGTAGTTAGTCATTGGAGGCTTGTAGTGAAAAAATGTTGAAGCCTAATTCAAATCATTCAGAGGTAGCTACAACTAAAAAATTATGTACTGAACTGCTCAATAATCTTTAAGAACAATAAGGACGAGAAACGCTACCATAGTACCAACTACAGTACTACATTTGGAATAATAATTTTCATGGAGGTAACAATCAAACTCTCAATAGACATATTCCATTCAACACTTGGATATTGCCCAGAGTGCAACCCGTGTGATTTGTCATTGTGCGTTCCTCCAAGGGAACAAAGAAGCAATTAAGCCATTTAGATATTGATGCAACAAACTACACTCTAGATCCTTGTAAAACAAAAGTCCTTGTGTATCACGCGTCGCGGTGCTCTTAAAAGGAAATAAGCACTTGAAAATTTTGATGTCTATTAAGACAAAATAGAATTTAGAGTGTTGAAAAGGTATTTTTAGTAGTGATTAAATGATCATAAAATTAAACAAATATCAAATTTAAGCTGAAATTCTCCAAATAGCAGTTCTAAGAAATCAATCAAGAACAAGTTAATATAATCATTTGATCCACAAATTTGGCAATCAACTTCTGGTTGCTGTTTATTTACACGACTGCCATCCCTTCCCTAAAGCCAGAAAAAAAAAATCTGGCTATAAATTAAAATAATACATTGGAGAAATAAATGTCGCAAACTTAGTCACTATCCTTCGAGGACTCTGACACTGATCCATCCTCTTCATCCTCTTCATCCTCATCTCCAGACTCAGTATCAGCATCAACTGCTTCACCAACCTCACTGTCTTCAGCTTCATTATCTCTGGCAAAGTACTTATTTTCATATTTCATATCTACATCCTCAAACTCATCTTCTGTAGCTTGTGCATCTTCACAAGCCTCTTCTATATCTTCACAAGCCTCTTCTATATCCTCATCCTGTTCAGATGACTCACCAATGTTATCTGCTTCAATGCAATGGTTATCTACATTGTTCTCACCTTCTCCAAAATGATCGTGCCTTTCCCATTCCTCTCCTTCAATGCTCTGGGAACCATCACTTGATTCATCATCTTCACCCAATTCTACAGAAAATCGTTTTTCAATGCCCATGCCTGAATTTGTGAAATGGTTCGGTTGCTTCTCTTTTAACTCCCTCTTTTGTATACATAGTTGCCTTTGTCTAGAACTACCAGTACCTCGACCACGTCCCCGTTTACTTGCACGGCCTCTTCGTGCCTGCCCTCTTACTGTCTTTTGATCTTCATTAGTACCAAAAGTTCCTCCTTCAGAAAAATGAAGCTTCCGCTTTGAATCCTTGTTGAATCCAGACTCTATTCTTGATGTACTATTTTTGCCACCACGACCACGACCTCGAGGTCGACCTCCTCTTCGACCACGTGTGTTCCGTCCATTAGCAGGATCTGTCCAAGTGTCTTCTTTTCTTTCTTCATCGGATGGTGAACCTTTGTCGCAAGTCTCTAATTCTTGGAAGTTCTTGACAGCAACACTTGACGGTATCTTCTATAAGAGGAACATGTAAAGTTTTGGTCAACAGAAATCAAACTATTTAGTTGAGTTTCACCTTTAATCAGAAGTGCTGGTGTGAAAATATTAAAAAGTGAAGTCAGTAAAATGCTGCACTTATTTACAGTATACAAGATCATTGCAAAATCTAGCAAAAAACATCACTTACACTTGTATCCTCAAAATCATTTGCTGCTTGCTTCTCTGCTTTTTGATCCAAGCTGTATGAAAGAGAATGGTCAAATGCCATAAGGCGCAGGGCCACAGCTGCTGTTGTGTGAGGTATCCAAGGAAGCACAGGAACCTCACTTAAACAGAGACTATTTTCCTCAATTCCCATATCACCTGAAATAAAATCTAACAATTCTTTTGTTGTCTCATAGGTTGAAGAAAGCCAATCACGATCTATAGCTCCCTCTAACTGTGTTATTATCTGCAAGAACACAAAATACTAATTGATTATTATGTATATAAAAACAACAAATCACCCACCATATCATCAGCAATTCCTTAACCAAAAAATATAGTATCTTTGAATACCTCGAGCCTTGAACAGGTAGAATAGTATGAAACACTAAATCAAACTCAACATAGTCTGCCAGTGTTGGATATTTACACTTTTAACCTATTATTGGCAGTGACAGATAGTACGTTTTACACATTTAATATCCTGTCAAGATTAAATTAATAGCCGTCGTGATTTCAAATCTTGTCACAAGTGATGATGTCCTCGAAGATTGCAACAAGATTTTCAAACTATATTAAAAACAATTATCAATGCAAACAGTGAATTATACTATCATAGAAGACAACAACACAATTTTATAATCTAAATTAAACACTAAGTAATGAATTTGACATGAAGATTCGTTACACCTTTAATCCTGAGAAATAAACTAATTTTATTCATATACACCAAATTCAAAAGATGTCAGCATACACAATTATAATTTCTTATCGCACAATTCACATATAAGACTATCAGGAAGGATATGAAACCTTCTCTAAGTTAACCATAAGGCATTGAATTATTGTGTATCTGTGTAATCTCTGTGAATTTCACTATGTTACATAACAGTTGCAGAATATGCATGATAATACACAGTTAGTCTGGCATCTCAGTTATCCTTTCTGGTATGTTTTTTTGAAATTGCCGACTTCCAACATCTTTGGTCATAGTGAAATTATCCAGCAAAGACATGAGAAAAATATGGCTAGAAGCGAGCAGACCTGAAGGAGTTCAGCTGGAGATGTTGCAGATTTCAGAGACAGGCCCCATGACCTCCGATATCCCTCTGTCCAGACAGTTTTAAGCGCTTCTGAAGGAATAGATGCCTGTACAACAATCATCACAGATAAGACTGAGTTAACACTTGCAATTAAAATTATCATTACATTCTCAAAAGGCATTCAAATGTCTTGTCACAAAACACTCAAAACAGGTCTAGCAAAATGCACCGGTAAACAATTAAGAGAGGAATTTGCATAGAAAATAAGAAAGGAGTTGGAAATGTTATCTCGCCTCAACTGCAGCAATTGCAACTTTTAGAAGCTGAACTCTTGATGGCAAGGCCCAGCTTGGACCTTCCAACCTCCAACTTGGATCTTTTCTCCTTTTCTTTTCTTCACACTCGAGGACATGCTGAGAAAATTTAACTTCAAACTTATGTGAGCTTTCAAAAGTGCCATGGCAAAAAGAACAGTGTTTGTCTCTTGACCAGTACACCTCATGACAAACTTCACAATTACGCAACAACTCTAAACATCTTTTCTTTTTCAGCTTTACAGCATTAAGAGCAGATGGTTTTATGCATTCCATCCAGAGCCATTTTTCAAAATCCATGTACCTCTCCAGTGCATGTTTGTTTTCCACATTGTTTCTCCCAAGGTCAATAGAAAATGATCTAGACATGTCTATTGCACTTCCATGACTAGCATCCTCCATTACACAACCAGGATAGGATGGTCTCTCTGCAAATTCTGTTTTAACCTCCTGTCCAAATATTAAGTCAATCTCCTCTCCCAAAAATGAACGCTTTCTCACAGCTTGTTTAAATGAGCTCTCTAATTTCTGCAAGACAGCATACAAGTGGGCCTCTCTCACACCCCGGGTATCCAATGATGCTAACAATGCATCAAATGCCTGCATATGACAAATATTTACGAAGTTAGGAATCTTAAAACAGAAGTGGTATATACAGGCTCCTTGATGATAAACTGTACACCTTAGAAGCCCCTGCAGATCTGTTGATGCCAATTCCCAAGACCAAATTAAAACAGAAAATATAACTATTAAAAATAGAAAGAAAATAGCATATAAAGTGGCTATGACCATATGCACAAAAAACTCAACAGTATAACATATTGTAAAGCCATATACATATAAAGTTCTTTGTAATTTTCTTATCCCTACATGCCAAATAGCCATCCAACTATGACATGAACAGGATGATGACATACACCCATTATATGATACCAAAAAACTTGATCCTGAGGCCATGCTCCTAATTTTTTACTTAGCAAACTATTAAGGTTATACTGCAATGATTTCATATTTGTAATAGACCAACAGTGTCAAGACAATTTCTACCATTGATGATAGCAGTCCTTATAATGCAATCAAAGTTGACTTATTGTTTTTTGCCGAGTTTTTCATGTTCCATTAGTCTTCTATTGTGATACCATCTTAGTTGCTTTGCAATGCTGAAAACAATGGGTATATGATGTGGATCAATGTTAGTATCAAAGGTATTTCTTAGCAGTTTGGAAACAAAATGGTATAGAAAGAAAGAACAAATCAGAAAACCGTAACTAATGTTCTCATATGACCAAAAGCACATCTATGCGACTCAAATAGTGCATTTAGCTGTAAAAAGGTACTAGGGTAAAATGGACCCTAGGTTACCAAAGGTGATAAAACAGTTAATAATTAACAACTGTAAATATAACTAGTGGTACACCTAAAGTATTTATATTCCAAACCATAAGAACTAAGTTTCGGCACAAAAAGTCGTGATGGGAGCAACTTTTATGAAGCATGAAGCAGAAGACCAGTGATGTAACCACAGAAATGAAGACCATACACTTCTAAATCAAAATGAAATATATTCAAGTAATAAAACAAAACAATTTACAAGTTATATAAACCAGATTAACAAAAATCTTAATTTTGATCTACTCCCTGAAATCAAACTGAACTGCTTGAAGAATGACACGATACAATAATTTTGTATTATTCAAGTAGTTATTTATCTTCAGAAAGAGGAGGATAATCGTCTTGTATAAATAACTGAAAGAGATTAAGTAGTTCAACACAAGACCAAGAAGTTGAACCTTGCTCTGTCCATTGCCTTCAGGTTACTGCATGGATTCATGTCACTTTCTGTTTATGTATCACAACAATGAGATTTGCAAAACAAACAAACAATTTGAGAGATAGCTTCCACAGAATTAAGCTAGTTGATCATGCACTAAATTGATTATGATTATTTCTTAGTTAGGTGTATCACATGTCCTCTACTCTCAAAACTTCAATATTGGGGCATGATGTGCACTAGTGCTTCTGTTTCGATAGGATGATGATTGGTAGAATTAGCTAGTATGTCCTGCTGAAATTTCCACTTAACTGTGTTGTGTCACTAAAAAATGTTATGTTCAGTGTATTTACTATTGCTGCCTCAAAAAACTAGTATCTGGTGTTCACAAAAGATAAATTGCAATGCAGATAATACCAATGAATATGGCATATAGAATTATTAAACTTAAAGGAACCTGACTTACGACAAGCTAAGTTGCCTGTTCGGATTCTGGTACGGATGCGGGTTCGAAATTCGTCCAAAAATTATTTGGGTTGGGTTTGGATTTGTTTTGGGTTCGTCCGTACAAGAATATACATATGTTCGAAATTCGTCCAAAAATTATTTGGGTTGGGTTTGGATTCGTTTTGGGTTCGTCCGTACAAGAATATATATATATATATATATATATTATTATTATTATTATTTAAATTAAAATATAAATAATATTCTTATCGGATTAATATTGTTAAACCTTATTATACTTATCGGATTTTTTTCTCGATTTAAGTTGAATCGGATATATACCATTTAATCTTTGCATGTTGGGTGTATTATTTTGGGAGGCTATTTGTTTGAGCAATTGGAATCAATTATTGAGGTGTCGTGTTTTCATGGATGCGCAGATTCTACACGGCGGAGGTGGTTGTAGCGTTGGAGTATCTGCACGAGCACGGAATAGTGTACAGAGATGTGAAGCCAGAGAACATTTTAGTGCAAGATAGCGGGCACATAATGCTCACTGATTTGGATCTTTCGCTGCGTCTCATATCGGACGAGGAGCGAGATGGTGAATGGAAGACTCGTTCTTTACAGTTGAGCAAAGTCGGGTCGAATTTGTATGTACAAGCTTCCGATTCACATTGTTTACACTCTGTACAGCGAGTCACTCTGAGCAATTGGTGGACAAATTCTTTTTTTTTGGGTTAAGAATATTCAATGTCGTCTAAATTCAAGCCAAATTCTTTCCGGGTTCCTGCGTGCATTTCAAAATTCTTCCAAATTCGTCCGAAATTCATCCCAGGTCCCTCTGAGAGACTTTTTGGTGAATTTCTCAGACTGCGGCCAACTTTACAATGAATTTGCACTGTACCCGACTTTATGACGAACCGAATCTCGAATTTTGCCTTCAGCCAGCGAATGTGGTAACTTAGATGACAAGAGATTCCAAAAATTTGAAACTTCTTGTGAAAGTTGAAAACATGATTGTATCCTTTTTCAGCACTTCAACTTAAAAAGAGCTCACATTTTGTCATTTCCACTCTAAGAAATTTGATCACTGTCAAAACTCATATTTGGCCATGCCAAATGAACAAGCAGCTTTTTTGTTCTCTCGATTTTTTCCCAATTGAATCCCAAGTAATTGAATACATTTATACTTAAGGTTCGCTGAGTCAATCCCTGTCCTATAGGTAATGCTTCTATGGCTGTTCCAGCATTTGCAGACTCTTCTGAGATACACGCACATGACTCCACATAGAGCTAACGATACTGAGCTAAGCAATACAAATTCCTCTCTACCATAGTTCATTGGTCCATAATACATATTATGATTTTGCTTGTTGATGCCATAGATACCGCAATCCATGAGTTTTGTACGCCTAAAACACTTGACATTATTTATATATTTAAAAAAGTTTCCTTCAGCCATAATCCACTTTTGTAGTTATGTAATTGATGCATACTCATGTATGTGATCAGATTAGCTTTTATGTAATTTGCCTATTGTATCTTTAAGGTTTATTTATTCAAGGCTGCAAGAAAAAAGTTTTAAATCTTTAAAAATTTCTATATCTCATGGTTTTTTCAATTTGTCAAGTCTTGGTCAAGTTTAAGCACCAAATCCAATTCAAGGAAAAAGTCAGTTTGCTGAGTCTAAATCAAGTCCAAGTCATTAAACATTGATCATAACCCAGAAAAAATAAAAATTGCCATCAATATTTACTATGATGGAATAGTATTTATATTATGGTCATCCAAGTATCTATTAACATGGTGCATTAGTTGCACATGGAAAAAAGGATCCACAGAATTAATTCATCTAGGTAAATAAACAAATTAATAATTCAAACTTGCAGATACTTCTTGTCATGTTTATAAATATTATAAGAGTCTACTATGATGCACTGCACTTTTTTATTATTGATGATATATATTACTTATTAGATAGCTCATTATTATAAAAATATTAACTAGATGGATTCCCTTATTTCTGACACAACAAATTTACTATGAAATTACTAATCAGTAAAATAAATTGAAACATTATTGACACACTACCAACGTAAACATGCAGAAAGTACAACATTTTGTCATAATAAATGCATAACTGTTTGAAAACATGAATACCTCATCTGTATCAATGACCTTCCAGTGTCCTTCACCATGTGACTCGAAAAATATCCTACCCAATCCTGGATCATTCCCTGATGGACACGTCACAAATTGCCAATAGCGATTATGTCTGCGATCTTGTCCCAGAGGAATGGACCTATAAACATACAACTCTTCTGCCCTTAGACCTATTGAAGCTTTAAGTTGTGCGCGTGATTTTTCACTTGTATATCCAACTTGTGCCATGGAAGTTTCCTGGACAGGTGAATTATCTGGAAATAATAAATTCTTTTCTACTGTAATTGCAGAGTTTGTTAATGCTAAACAATGATTTGGAACTGGGATCACATCTACGAATCCCTCACATTTAGGTTGATGGAAAACAGATGCTTCACTTCCCTTGTTATCCAGTCCAACAAAAGGGTTATGTCCACCTTCAAACAAAGTATTATTATTAGCTCCTTCAGACTTTATCCCTCCAAATGGTAGAATTTGTGACCTTGATAGTTGCTCTTCTTTCAGTCGTTTTTTATCAAGTTGTGCCTCTGCCCACATTTGCCGTTTTAACGCATTTGCTGCTTCTTGGCGTTCCTACCAACAAAGATGAACTACAACGTTTAATATGAAGTTCAATAAAAAATCAAATGTACATAGTACTATCATGATATTGACTTCAACCAAAAGGGCATTAACATGATCAAAGCAATTACCTCGAGCACAGTGCGTACAGTATTGCCTTCATTTGCAATACCAATTAAGGCAACGAGAGCATTCAAACGCTCTTCAACGCTCAGGTCAGAATATTCCCCTTCCATCAGTCCCTGAACCCAGGGATCTCCTGTGTGACTCTCATCAATCTCTGTGTCTCCTAGCATATGACTCACCTTATGACTATCAGTATCACCATCACCAATGGAGCTGACATCTTTAAAATTATCTTCTTTAACATCTTTTGCACTTTCAAGAAAAACAGAAGATTCATGTTTTGGATCCCTATCGACTTCTGGTGAAATACTTATTCTGGTGCAAGATTCGATTGCCTGATACTTTTCTTTCTCAATACCACCCATTGACTTTACAACTTTTCCTTCTTTAAGGCAAAAAATTACTTTCTCTGAGTTAACAGGACCATCTAAGTCATCTGCATCTGCATCTTCAACACCATCACATTCATATTCTTCCTCTCTTTCTCCCTCTTCTGCATCCTCTATATCCTTCTCGGCTTCCTCTGAATCTGACAACACACTTTGAAATGACTGTATTTTCTCCCTTGCTGCTTGCAGCACAGCCTGTGCATCATTAGGATCTTTCCGGAAAGCTGGCCGGACACAGTATGTAGAAGGGGCAACTCTTTCAAAAAGGTTTGAATCTCTTGATAGGGCAGCAGCTATTGATGCCTCTGGAGTCTTGCTTGTTGTAAGGTCTCGTAGACCAGATTCCTGGATGGCCAAGGAAAGAAAAAAGATGAGAAGAAGTCCAATAGAGCAACGATTTGCATGATGAAATATAGTAGGTTAAACTTCAAAAATCAGTAAATAAAATCTTCATATTTACCTGAATTTTTTCTGCAACTTCCAGGATTGTTAACCCATTGCCTCCCTCCAAGGACAGGACATGAAAGGCTGCATACTTGACTGTACCAGGTGTCAAGCGGTACCTGCATCTGCGTGAATGACCTGAGCCTTTGCCTTGCATCATAGCAACAGCACTTGCTGCCGCTGCACCAGACCGGAGAGTTGATACTGCATCTTCACCTTCCTGGCCCTGTGCATCATAGCAAACAGGAGCAAATCATTTTTCATATGAACCAATCTCACACAAAAGGAAGTTCCCATAATGCTTAGTGGAGAGCATCAATATGCAATGTAAATACTAAATACCAAATCATACTTCAAAATATTTGCCTTTCAGTGTATTTTTATGAGACATGATATTGTACCTAAAAAGAGTTATTTACCCGAACAAATTAAGTGATTGCACAAAAAAATTAAAAGGCCACAATGTGTACAAACCATGTCAAATGTGCCAAGAAAAACTTAAAGAAGTAATTTATGTCATATTCATATTGTATTCAAACATCGCCCTGCAATATTTTCTTCAAATGTACTATAGTGTCTATAAATTTAACTAACAAGACTCAATTCTTTAAATTCTTAGAAAGATTGTGCATATATAATAACAAGAGCAAACCATAATCAATTCCCTCAACCTTGTATTTGCATTTTAAACATTACCCTACCAAAATGACAATTCAATTTTAAATATAAACATTATGTTTGTGAAGAACATAAAAGGATATACAGCAAGGTAGTGTATAAAAATCTAATCTGGCATTTGGAAGAAAATAAACCATAAAATAAAGAATGCACATCTTGACCTGACTAAATTTAATAAATTTTAATATAAACAAATTAGCATGAGAAGAAAATTATACAATCCCCACCATATCAGTCTGTGAATCTGCAGTTAAAAGGAGCCAATGGTAAGAATATAAGTTAACTGCATCTTTATAAGGTCATTATTCCAAATCTTACGAAATGTGGAAATATCAAACATCTCCCACACACACGTATAAGCACATAAAAGTTATTTTGGAGAGAAACATTTGTAATTTGAAGAAAATGTGCAAGATAATCACTAATTTTTTACTTTTCCTTTTAAGCCTACAAAAAACTTCCCACTTTTTCACTTTGAGAGATGTTTCTGTGTGACCAGAAACAATAATGTGAGCTGTGGAAACTATGGCCAACAGGAAATTGAAGCTCAGGAATACGTACCCCATCCTCGTACCAAAATTTTCTGGTGACTCTATTTAAAAGTAATATAGCAGTAGCCTTACTTGTGTTTAATATACCTCAGAAAGAAACATCTGTGAAGCATCTCCTAGAATTTGTGGTCAGGAGTGTAAGAGGTAATTTTTTGGAGTAATTGAGTTAAAACCCTAGCTAACATAAACCTTGGCTGGAAAGACAAAAACTGTATATGAAAATCATTAAGAATCAGTAGTATGAGCTTATAATAAGGAAGATGTAACTAGACTCAGCAATTATAAAATATAGACTACAGCTGTATCGCTTAAATTCGTCAACTTTATATGCCAGAGAAAAAGTTTGATCAAAATATGTGTGGATTTCTATCGAATTCAAAGGTCAACACAAATCATCTATATCATAAGTCGGAAGTTTACAAGAAGCATCAAACACTTTACCTCGTTGTCTTCTCTTAAGTGCTCATGAAATGATCTACATTTCTTCCACTGAGGTCCAAAGCCAGCTGCTAATGCAAATTGACGTAGAACTTCAGGCCAAGCTAAGGGGTTTAAATGTTGACGCCATTCTCTTATGTCAAAACCCCACGCGAATGCCTGGAACCATAAGTTTATAACATTATTTTACCAATGACAACAAGAATTCAATGTTCTATATCAGAACAATAACAAAAACAACACCCAATGACAGAGGATGCTTACAGTCTCAACAAGTTGTGGATGCCCTCCTCCAGCCAGACCAACATTGTTCTGGTTTGCTCCAAGTCCATTAGAAGTGGCGCATGCCACATCTTCAATGTCCTTAACAATTGTTTTCAAAAGGCTGACATGTATCTCTCCCAGTAATCTTGAATCCTTAAGTCCCATGAAAATAGAAAACAAACATTAAATATATATATAAATGCATAACACAAAACACTAACAGATAAAACGTCTGTATTTCCATAGATAATATTGGCACTCACATAATCGTGTAGGGCTTGGACAAATTCATCCAAAGTAAATGGCCAAAGACCAAGGACATCTGCAAAGGTAATTATAAACCTCCAAACCTGTTGTACAAGTCACCAGGGGCATTAAGTGCATTAACTACAGCCTCTCATAGCCATAATATTTATATAATTGTTGAAAGCTTCTCAATTTGAAAACTTACTAGATATGAAAGCAATGGAACATGTTCTACTTCTATGTATGCAATGCAGACACAAAAATGTATTCCTACTAACAAAAGAATCTTTAGGCTACCCAGCATATCACAACTGCTACAACTGGAAGAGTTGATAGCACATAGTAGCTTTACACTTCAAAATTTCCCAATTAACTCTGAGCAATCATGAACCACCACGTGTGCTGTTTCCCACATTTTTCAAAATTTGTTAAGAAATGTTTCAAAAGTAAACCTATCCTCAGTTTGTCTCATTTTCCTAAGGGTAGAAAAATCAAAGCATGAGATGAATTGAAACTTTTTGCTAGTGATTAGTGCTAGGGCATTTAAAATTTTCTTTTTAAGTTATCCTATGAATAGATTAGTTTTAGAGTTTAAAATTTTAAACGCTAATACGGATTTTTCTTTCAATTTATACCCTTATGTGAGCTTAGGTTACAAACATGTGGTTGCCCAGGCTGTGCTCCTTGAAGGTAACTATTTTACGACCAGCCTTCTGGTTTTACAGAAACCTCTTATATTAAAGTAAAATAGCTTTTTGAAAAATCCACTCTTCTTTTATAATTGGAATTTTTTTAAGTACCATGTTTTTTTAAAATCTCTACACACTATATTTGCCACAAAATCAGGAATTTAAATATTTTCATTAATGTTATATCTTTTTAGTTTTTCTAATTTCGCTATGTTTTTCCAATTTTAAAACTGGGCAATTGAATCCATTTTCAAATTTGTCATTCTATGCCAATAATATTTAAATGGAATGCTACTATGACGACATTAAAATAATAAAAATCTTAAGCATATTAACCTTGTATGTAAGACAACATGGCTACCCAACTCTCTGAAGATATCATGATTGATTAATATACTCTTACAGTATACGGTTTTTAACCTATATTATTTTCTTAAGCTGAAACCAACATCACAAGGCTACCTTATAAAAACATTGTGTAATTATAAAGATGAATCAAAATGCAGGCGACCATCCAAACCACACTGATCTATGAAAAAAAGAAACTAGGAGGTCCAAACTATAGATATTACCATCAATAAATTTCCAACATTCTGCTGAGAATCTGTCCAGGGGCGAATTGCAAATGGTATCTTCATTTTAACTGATCTAGGGGGAAATAACCCCAACATTCCTGCAGGTAAAAAATGCATGTTGTTGATTCATCACTTTATAGACAGAACAAGTAGACCTAACTTCTACCAGATTTTTGAAATGAGAAACCATAAGTAAATACATCAAAAAGGTAAAAGCGATAATCACAAAAAGCAAACATCTATAATGCTGAGTCCAGAGTTCTCCAAAGGTGCAGCAGTCCAAAGACATGAAAATGAAGGAAAAGATGCTGTTGTGTACATTAAGGAAAAACAAATATTAGAATCTTATTGGAAATTCAGAAATGAAAATTTGTGTTTAGGATCTAAATGATGATAAACTATATGTTTATGTCCCATTAAACATATGAAAATTAGCAAATACAAGTTAAAATCGTGTACCACATACACCATCCCTCATGCTTCACACTGTTAGACAAATGATATGGTAATATATTGGATGATATATTTACAAAGAACGAATTGTTCTTATAGAGTTTACAACCGAGATGTTTCTAAAAAGAAACATACAAATAATAGAAAGAATCTATTATACAGGATATTTACAATATCTAGAAGTGACCATAAAGATAGAAATAAAATACCATAGGAGATATTATTTTAATATCCTCCCTTAATGGTCAACTTATCAACGACACCAAGCTGCCCCCTGAATTTGACAAACTTCTCTGGAAGTAGGGACTTGGTGAGAATATCAGCAGCCTGGTCAGCTGTAGGAACAAACTGCAAATCCACAGATCCATCTTCAACCACCTGACGGATAAAATGACAATGAATGCCAATATGCTTAGTGCACTCATGGAAGACTAGATTTTTGGCCAGTTTGATAACCCCTTGATTGTCGCAAAAGAGAGGTGAAGGGCCTACCTGAGACATATGAATGTCGGAAAGCATCCTACAAAGCCAAACTGCCTCACAACCTGCTTTGATTGTTCCCCGATATACAGCTTCCGTTGAGGAAAGAGATACGGCCTGCTGCTTCTCGCTGGTCTAAGTGATAGCACTTGTGCCCAAACTGAAAACATACCCAGAAATAGACTTTTTGTCATCAATGGAGCCTCCCCAATCCGAGTCTATGTAACCGATGAGTTGGGCATCTTTGGTCCGTCCATATTGGATACCAAAATCAGGATTGCCCTTGCATAGCGCAAGATGCGTTTTGCTGCAGCCCAATGATCTGAAGTGGGAGTTGTCATGAAGCGAGATATGTAACTCATTGCAAAGTTGAGATCAGGTCTAGTGGCGGTGAGATATATCAAACTGTCCACAAGTTGTTTGAATGCGGATTCATTCTCAACAGGAGAACCAGATTTAGCTGATAACTTGAGACCAAACTCCATAGGTGTAGATGCAAGTTTACAATCATGCATTCCAAATTTGTCCAGCAGAGCACGTGCATACTTAGACTGGGAGATGAAGATGCCATGTGATTGCTGCCAAACCTTGACACCTAGGCAGTTATGAAGAAGTCCAAGGTCGGTCATGTCAAAAGACTGACAGAGATTTTGTTTGATGCCTTGAATCAACAATTCGGAAATACCAGTGATAATCAAATCATCAACATATATAGCTAGAATGATGATATCACTGTCAGTAGTCTTGACATACACATTTGAGTCAGAAGGACTCCTATGGAGACCCTAATCTATGAGGTACTTATCAATTTTCATGTACCATGCCCGAGGAGCTTGTTTGAGGTCATAGAGTGCTTTCACCAGTTTGAGTACCTGGTGTTCTTTACCAACAACCTTGAATCCAGGAAGTTGCGTCATGTATACTTCTTGTGTCTAACCATTCAGGAACACACTCTTGACATCCATTTGATGGACCTTCCAGTAACACTGAGTCGCCATGGCAAGGACTAATCTGATGGTGCTCATCTTTGCAGTGGGAGCAAAGGTCTCTTCATAGTCAATTCCTTCATGCTAAGAGAAGCCTTTGGCAACAAGACGAGCCTTGTACTTATTTAAAGTATCATCAGCTTTGTATTTGACTTTGTAGACCCATTTGCAGCCGATGGGTTTCTTTCTTGAAGGAAGATCTGACAGAAATCAAGTGTTATTTTTCAACAGGCTATGATGCTCAGTCTGCATAGCTTCTTCCCACTCAGGTATTCCTTTCGCCTTTGTGTATGTTTGAGGTTCATACACATTGTGAATGTTGGCCATGAGAGCAAAATTTACTGAGTCAAAAGGTTTGCTCTGCTTCCGAACAATTCTAACCTCGATGCTCTCATCATCGTGAACATCGTCAATCGTCTTAGCCCACCATTTAGGCCAGAGAGTAGAAGTGCTAACATCTCAAGCAGGAGGTCCAAGGGGATCATCATCATTAAACAGAAGATCGGATGAATACTGAGAAAAATCAAGTGGTGTGGCTACAGGAGAAGGAATTGGAGGAGAGGCACGAATAGGAACAGCTGGAGCCTTCTCAGTTAAAGCCCTCCCATCAGGTGGACCTAATGGGAGACGAATATCCAAGTCTTGAGCTTGGAGGGACTGATCCTCTGAACTCATAACTGGAGGAGAGAGCTGAAATGGCCCTTGTTCCTCATCAAAGACTACATCACGACTAAAGATGAGATGATTAGTCTCAATGTCAACCAGGCGGTAGGCTTTGTGATTATCACTGTAGCTAGTGAGCATGAGTTTCTGGCTCTTGGCATCTAACTTGGTGCATTTAGCATTAGGGATCCAGACAAATGCAATGGAGCCAAAAACTTGAGATGACTGATTCTTGGCTTACGGCCTGACCAGACCTCTTCCAGAGTCTGCTTCTTGACAGCCACTGTAGGAGGGCGGTTGAGAAGGTAGACAACAGTGTGGGCAGCTTCAGCCCAAAATTTCTTTGGAACTTGATAGTGTTCAAGCATACACCAGGCCATTTCAGTGATCGTGCGGTTTCGAAGCTCAATGACACTATTTTGTTGAGGGGTGTAGGGTGTTGTTAATTGGCACTTTATGCCATGTTGATCAAAGAAATGGGAGATGGTAGAGGGATAAAACTCTCCCCCATTGTCAGTTCTAAGAATAATAATATGTTGACTAGACTTTTTTCTACAAATGATTTGAACTTTTGAAATACAACAAACACCTCTGATTTTTTACGAAGGAAATACACCCACATTTAACGACTGAAATAATCAACAAAAGTAAAAAATACCTGGACCCAGTAACAGAGGGAGTAGTCATAGGTCCACAAACATCAGCATGGACCAGTTGTAATACCTTAGAAGCTCTCCATGAGTCGTCATCTGAAAAAGGAGTGTGATATTGCTTCTCTGCTTGACATGCTCTGCAAACTCCAAGATTCTGGGCCTGAATCTTCGGCAGTCCAATGACAAGATGTTCCTGAACAAGCTGAGAAAGATAGTGCACATACCGCTAATGTCGGAGTGTACTAATAGAGGAGCGATAGGCTGCCATAGCAAGCTCTTGAGAATTCCTAGAGTCAACAAGTTTGAAAAGACCATGATCTTCAAAACCAACGACAATTGTGGGCTGAGTTTCTTGATCAATGATACTGCATTGATGTAAACTGAAGGTCATGTCAAGCCAAGGAGAATGTCTCAAAATCTAACTGACGGCGGAGAAGATTGAGTTCCATGCCTGGAACATAGTACACATCAAGGAAAATCAATTTCCTTCCTCTAGACTGAATCTGGATATTGCCTCTTCTGGCAACGACGTACTCTTCTCCTCCAAAAATAACTGAGTCTGAGAATGGCTGGAAATCTGTGAACCAATCCCGGCGATGAGTGAAGTGGCGGGAGGCACCTGAATCAATACCAGGCAGAGGATTTTACATGATCTATAGGTCTTTTAGCCATGAAGGCGTAAAAGGCAAATTCACCTAGCTCAGTGTGCTTTGCAGCATGCACTTGAGGCTATGAACTAGATTGCTTGGCTTGAGTAGCTAAGCGTTTCCGGCACTCCAACTTCATATGACCAAACTTATGGCAGTAGTTGCATTGAACATTTTTCTTCTTTGGGCCTTATAATGATTGAGCAGAAGGATTTTGCTAAGAAGACTGAGAGAACTGGTAGTTGCCTGTGGATTTAGCTGAGAAGGCTCGAGTGTTAGAAGATGAGCTGGTACCACTACCAAATTGTTTTTCAAACGATCTTGTTGTAGAAGTATTATACAGAGATTCGGAAAACGAAACATCAGAATGAGTGGAAGCAATGTTGAGAGTTTCAACAAAATGCTTGTAGGAAGATGGGAGACTCTTCAGGGTGATCACCACCATGTATTCTTCCATATTGCGTCCAATGGCTTCCAACTAATCACGAATATCCTTGATTTTATTGAGACGATCCTGCAGAGATACCTGATCATCCATCATGATCGAGAAGAGCACATTCTTCAGGAAGAATGCACGGCTTATTTCCAAGGTTTCATTCAAACCTTTCAGATGGCTCCAAATTTTTGCAACTGTCTTACTGGAAGGAACCTGCAAGAGCTGATCATCAGTTACGGAAAGTTTGATTTATCCTACTCTTTGTCTTCATCTGCAAGACGAGTAGACGCGCCCAAAACAATTTTCTCAAGACACCTATATTCAAAGATTGTCATCATGCGCTACTTCCACGTGTTATAATTTCTTCCATTGAATTTTTTACTGCCTTCCAACAAAATGTTAGTCAAAGATACCATTGCACAATTTTTGAGGCACGAAAAAATGAGGAACTTGGATAGTTGAACGCACAAATTTAAATGTGTTGATATTAGAGGCAGGTACATGCACATATTTCAATGTGAAGGTATTGGCACAAAATTTGAGGTACGAAAATCGAGACACCTAAAAAAATCCGAAGACAAACCAGTTGAGGTCTCGAAAAACACACCAAGAGCAAGTAGTCGGAATTTGAAACGGATGAAGAATACAGAGGTTTCAAAAGAAACCCTAGACAATTGACTGGAAGGTCAGATATGTTGAAGTAATGGCAAAAAAATCTGCAAAAAATGAAGCTTCAGGCACAGATATTTTCCCACAGTCGACGCCAAACTCCCAGGGAGCAAAAAAACGACCTCAGATATTGAATAATCTTGCAGAGAGCCAACCAGAAATTTTCCTTAGTCGTTTTGGTGCAACCCAAAAAGGGTCGTGAGCAGACAACAAAAATGGCAGAAGGAAGCTCGTCGTAGGTATACAAGAAGCCAAAACGACCATGGGAATGGTCAACCAGAGCAATTTGGGTTAGGAACGAAATCCGTCAGGTCATGGTGGCAAAAACAACCACGTGAGGCAGACAAACCCGACCAAAAAATGGTCACAGATGCAAATACGAGCTTCAAAGTCGTCGATCACAAAAAATAAATGAGCTCAGGTGGCCTTCAAGGTTGCAGGAAAAAAACGAACATGGGTAGGGAAGAATATTTCCCCAAAACAGACCCACGAATTTTTCTTAGAAGAATTCGTTTTGAAAAATTCACTAAAAATTTTTCAAAAGAAAAATTTAAAAATCCGCTCTAATACCATGTTAGACAAATGATATGGTAAAATATTCGATGATATATTTACAAAGAACGAATTGTTCTTATAGAGTTTACAACCGATATGTTTCTAAAAAGAAACATACAAATAATAGAAAGAATCTATTATACAGGATATTTACAATATCTAGAATTGACCATTAAGATAGAAATAAAATACCATAGGAGATGTTATTTTAATACACACTACATGCCATGTATTTTTTCTCTTCCCTTGTCAATAATTGACTTGTGAAATAAATTTGATTGTCCGGCTTGTAGTGTGCACGCCTGATTTACAAACCATTAAAGTTTTGTTGCTTCTGTTAGTGGGTTATTCAAGAAGCTAATTAAATACAAAAACATCATCTGGTAATCACAAACTAACAAATTCAATTGCAATTTTCTGGTCCAACTCCATTTATACATGCCTATCCACAACTGTGCCTCTTAAGGTGGTCAACAGCAACCATAATATATAATCTTTCTCCAAAGATCAATTTACTTACCATGTAATTCCACATAGGAGGATGTTATTCCTCTCGATTCAATAAAGTAAGTTTTTGTATTTCCTGCTTAAGTTGTTAATTCAAGTTTGAACTTTAAATCTCTAGACCTCTGTAGTAAACTATGATTCATAGTTACACTATATGCATGCATCAACAAGAATGAGTAACAACCAATACGATTAAGATGCAGATTTGTCAGACATATTGCAATGTTTCCGTATTTAAAGACATTCCATATGCAATTAATTATCGTCCAAAAGAAATAAGAAATTCATATGCTGAAATTGGAGAACAAAAAGAATCACTAGAGCACACTTCTAAGCTACAAAGAACCTCATCAGTATATTCACCACTTGCATGTTGATGAATGTCGCCTTTGAAATTTTGAAAATATCAATCCAAGACAATCTAGGGGTTTCACATAAAGAGAACTTGACTCTAGCAATCCAACAAATTCTGCAAAATTGTTTATAGACATCACAAACCTTACAAGCGTATTAGACATTAGAGCATAGAGAAAGCGGGATTCTACAATATGTGTTTTGCCAACTCAAATTCCACAAATCAAAGTTCAAACTTACAACAGTTGGGATTGAACATGTGGTGCTCAAGATTAAACAACGGGGTTTTGAAAACCTATTTTGATTCTAAGACAATTATCCTAGCAAGGCCACTAATTTCTAGAGATAGCGAAATAATTCTATGCATCACTAGCATCATCCTTTAGTCATCAAATTTTAGAGCTAAGCCCCTCTATCCTCTCATTTAATTATAATGGTCCATGGGGACACGACGCCCCCCCTCCAAAAAAAACTTGTGTCCCCTACAAGGGGACGTTTCCGAGACCTGGGGACTTGGGGGAAACGTCCCCCAGAGAACCACCGCCTCTGCCAAGGATGCCACCAAGTGGCTTGCTATATGGCACATGCCATTACATACTAATTGCAACTTTTAACTTTAGAGAATTAGTTTGCCTTTCATGGGGCATCACAAAGATGTAATATTTCAGATTTGGCCTTGAAGATTTTAATTCACCTCAATTTGTATATTAGCACCGCCCCCCACCACTACTTCGTCGCCATCCCCTCATCGTCCCCGAATTTACACCCTTGGTCCCCCTGTCCCCGAAACCTGTCCCCCTGTCAGGAAACTCTGAGGAAGTATGTTTAATTATCACATTTAATTATTTCAATTATCAGTCCTAGCTATATTTATTTAAATTTAATTGTTCTTTTACAAATTGTAGTTTATTTAAGTGACCTAGGTAATATATGTTGTTGGTATTTATAAATTAAAAAATTGTAATTTAATTAATTGACCTAAATAATTTGTGGTTGGTATTTTAAATTTTTACCCATTACAAAACCATAAAGTGTTGTTATAGTATTACATTAGTATTTATTACTTTATTATTAATTACCATTTTAATTAATTAATAATTAGCTAATCAATAAGTAGTCATCATCTGGGCCTTCCTAAGTTGATCCAATTGCTCACAAGATGGAGAAGGCAGTGTGGACTAAGCTGAAGGATGGATAAAAGTTAATTTGATGGGGCTTCGAGAGGAAATCATGGCCCTTCCAATGTGGGATTTGTTGCCCAAGATCACAATGGACAAATTATAGCTTTTGGAGTCGAAAAACTGATGGAAGGAACTAATAATGAAGTAGAAGTTCAAGCCACTTTATCGGCTATTAGAATGGTGAGTAGTCTATAGATCACGAATCTGTATTTAGAAGGCGACCCGATGATAATAATTAATGCAATTAAAAAGAGAGAGCCATTCAAAGCATAGAAAATTTTATATCAACCCATGTCAAGCATGAAGGCAATGAAGTGGCAGGCACACTGTCTAAGTGGGCAGGCACCATAAATAACCTGCAGGCTGATGGGATGTTTGACAACCTCCAAGGCATTGATTTTCATGAGTAGACGCCGCCACCCACTAAAAATACTAATTGTGCATTAATGGCAAAGGACAGTGCTTGACAGGGAGTGTGTGTTCTCCTTTCAAAATGTGGCAGGGTCATTTCATTCTCTGCATTCGGAGTTGGCAGAGGCCTGAAGGGGTGTTTTCTCATACTCTGCATTTGGAGGAATTGACAATGGTCTGCAGAGTGATGAAACGGGTTTACAAAACAATGGAGGTGAATTTCACCCTGATTACACACAAACAACAACTGCCTTTTTTGGGCAAGATCTCAGAAAGCCATCTGAAGAATGTATTTAAATTCGAGGATCCAATGTTTTTCCAAATGGTGGAAATATTGTTGGGGGAGGAGTATATGAAATCAGAATTTCGCTATCGCACAAATGTGGACATCACCTCCATCTTTCTAGTGTGGTGCCTAAAGCTCGGTAGTAAGGACGATGCTCACCGGCTGTCGGATGAGTGGATGTACAGGTTGTGAGCCCTCATAGCGATGGCCGAACCAGAGGAAGGTTTCATTACAAAACACAGTGACTAATTGCATGTTTCAGAGGTCTACCCTCCATTGAGACCCTTTCTATTATGGAGTGCTGCAAAGGACAACGAGAAGAGGTGAGCTGAGGCACGGGTGGGATGGGATTTGATAAAAGATTACCTCTGTGACAGGGTGCACAAGGAGGAATTGTTCAGTGCGGACGCTGTGAAAAGGTCAAGGAAGCAGCAAAAAATTTCAAAGGAGGACTATTGGGTGAGCATACCAAACCAGGAGGAGAAGAAGAATTGAAACAGCTGGTCTATTTGTGTTTTTTGCAGATTTTGGTATCATGCTTCAACCTTTTTTTGTAAATTTTGGTAAATATCTGTTAAGTTGAGGAGGGTTTGTAATTAATTATTCAATCTTACGTTCATAGATGTAAGTATATGTATGGTTGAATATTACGTAATGGGCAGGCAAGAAAATGGCTATATGGTGATTAGCAGAATTTGGGGCAGGTGGTTTTCTGTAGATGGCAGGTTGTAAGTTTTGATGTTTTGTGGGGTTTCATGGACATCACAATGGTCTCAGACCATAAACTATTACTATATCATGTATTACTCTTTGTTACTATTAATAAAATATATCTAACTTTACTGATCAAAAAAAAAAATTGTCATCATCAAATCTTAAGTTAAAACAATTGACCAAAAAAATTGAACCTGGGTTTGATCAATTATTGCTAGGATTAAGGTGCCATCAATCTTGTAAATCCTATGTTTTTCATTACTCCCAACATTGTAAATTACCCATAAGGAATGAAGGTTTCGTTAATAAAGATGATTATTTTTTACAATCAGGGTTTTACTGAAACAATAACTTTATCTTATTGGGGGGTAGTAAAAAATATTTATCAGAAACTAGTTACTATCTACGAGGGTAAAGCATCTTGGTTCTAATAGTGGTTTTGGGCATTCAACATCCCATTGGGTTGTTTTGATACTTGAAATCAATTTTGGGATGGTTATCAAATGTCCTTAACAAACTTGGATCTAACAACAAATTAGGTGTCCAAATGGAATAGCTTAGTAATTTAGTTGCAACCCACATTGGCCTCTGTTAAGCAAGGTTGTAATATTCCAATAAGGGTTCTTGGGATGTGAAACCAACTTGAAGGTCCCATTTAGGGGATAAAAACACTATTTAAGAGATGGTTAAGGTGGTGGTAAGAAAGAGAAAAATAGTAAGGAACTTCTGTTTGTGAGTGCTTGAGGGAGTGTGTAAGATGTGAGGAAAATCTCTATACACAGGTAGTGGAATTGAAGACAAAGGAGTGATGGAAGTGAATGTATTGCAATCTTGCATTTGATAATAATATATGCTTGGCATCTTTTCTTGATGGAGATTTTTCCTCAAAAATGTTTTTCCACGTAAATCTGGTGTTATGAGATGATCTTCTAGAGTTTCTAGAAATCTTATGTTGCTGATTTCTGCCTCTTCGTTGCTGATATCTTCTGGTGATGTTATCTTTCTTTATATTATTTTATATTCATCTACAGTGGTTGTATTAAGCATGTTAAAGTGGCTGATTTAAGCATCATAAAGAGGTTGGATATTTAATGGTAATCCCAAATTAAGGCAGCTTAATTTCAGATATGCATACAGTTTTCAGATTTTCTTTTTGTAGTAGTCTAAGCCTTGTATCTCACCGATTGGTATAATAGAATGAAAAAAGTTTTGATGATCAACAACTGAACTGGGCATTGATCTGTTATCCAACAATAATTAGGTTACTAACTAAATAATTTGTCAGTTAATTATTAAATTGATTAGTTCATTATTTTTTAGCAATATATTAAACCTAGTGAACAAAGGAAAATTATTAAAGACGCATCAAGTGTATCCTTACACATGTTGGCTCAACAGTTCTGAGCTATTATACTGCTCCAGTTGAATCTAACAAAAGATGGTCAATATGTTCAAACAAATGATAGGACCGCACCAAGGATTTAACTACATTTAGAAGGATTCACACTGCAACAGAAATGTAAAAAAGAAATACCCAATGATTAGTTAGGTTTTCTAAAACCTAGACCTCCAATAGAATTAAGCTCCTCTGTTCAATCTAATTACAAAGTGTATTGTCCATATGAAAATGAAACAAATTTAAAACTCTAATGATAGACGCTCTATTGACATTTTATGACAAAAAACTAACAAGAAGTGCTTGAATCCTTACCTAATCTTTTATCAAACAGTACAATAGTAGATTGATAATTTTAGTAAAAATCATGAAGTGTTAAATCATGCTAGCTCTAAGGGTGTCTAGTGAAGCTTTTCAAGCTAAAATGTTGGTGGAATCATTCACATTTGCAACAAGAGATTGATATTTTGCAGACTACATCTCTCAAATATTTTTAACACTTTTCCTTAAAGATCAAAAGCAACAATTGGAAGTTCAACTAGGTTTCATCAAAGGATAAAACGATCATCATATCTAAGCCAATTTGAATTCTCTTGTTTGTCTACTTCTTATCCAGCCATCAAATACACATCTTACTCTCAGCTACAATGTGAACTGTAGTCTAACAAAAAGGATCTCTGTAGATACTATTGTCATCACAAAACTGACAACCATTTGAATGAAAAATTTATTAAACAAAAAGGAGAAAAACACTTGAAAAAGAACAAAAAAGTTAAGTATAATCAATTCAAAAACCAAACATGTCGTTCTTGAGACAATTTACATTGCTAAATCTCAATTTGTATTAAGATCAGAAAGGAGACCAATAATAACAAATTTTGAAAGCATGCCACAAAAAGGGAAAAACTCTAGTATTTGGAGCCCCTAAGCACAAACTAATAATTGAGGACAACACATTCAGCTGCAGAAGAGAGACAATATTCTCAAAAACTATCTCGTCCATTGCACTACTTGTCAGCCTCATTCAGCATCTTCTAATATAGAGATATCAAGACAGCCAAAATATCCACCATCCTTTATAGAAGATGAGATGTAGATTCAAATAACATTACACAGCCTTAGAGAGAAAAATACACCTCCCAATCTTATTATTAAGGAGAGAATTTCCATTTATATCATAAACTGAGAAAATTCCTCCTTGGGCAAGATTTGATAAGGACATGTGCATTGGGATTACTATTCTTGTGCTTGCAAAGTATTAACAGTTGCCATATACAAGTGCTTACTGTTTTTACAGGACCTCAGAAATTGACCTGCGTATTTTATGTCTGTGTCCATCGTGTCTTAAGAAGGTACTACTCCTTTTAAGACACTTGACATACTACAAATCCATCTAGTGGATTTTAACTTGAATTTTCTAAATGCAGACCTTGCAGTAAATTCATTTATCTATTAATTTCTTCCCTTTAAAGTTCAACATCTGTCTTAGTTTCTTGTCTTGCTTAGTTGCCAATATTATTGCCTCCATGTTGACACTATAAAAAAACAACTGAATTTAGTCCTCATCAGTAGAATTAGTTGACGAGAAGCAGAGAGAATACTCGGTCCCTCTAATTATGGTAAGCTTGAAAAAAAAATTGGAAGAAGACCAATCGAGAAATTACCACAATAAATAGTAAACTTGAGGAGGAAATGAATGTGAACCAAGCAGTAGATAAGGAAAAATATTGTTCAAGGCAATTCCCTTATTCACTCTCAAGAAATTAATTATCAAATAGATATAAAAAAAAACCTTTGTATGCTTCAACTTGTAGCAAGATATCATCATCGAGCAAAAATATTGATGAGAGGCCTTTAGCTGATGCAGCTGCTTCCATAAGCTCTAGGCGCTCATCTTCAATAAGTTCCATGGATTCTCTGGCAAGTTTTCGTGCTGTGGCCCTCTCATTGGCAGCTTTTTGTCTGGCAGCTTCCTTTTCTCTTCGAAGTTCCTCCTTGAGCCGCATTTTTTCAGCCTATGTCAACAACAATAATGATACAACTATTGATCAACCACAGAAACTTAGACTTCTTTTTATGCTTCAGCTAATAAAAATATCACAATTACCCGTCTGCTTTCCTTCTGCAGTATCTTTTCCCTTCGTTCAATCAAGCGCCTGTTTTCTCGCTGCATCCGCTCTTCCTCGCGCTGTTTTTCACGCATCATCCTTTCTTCTTCTTTACGCTTTTCACGATCTTGCTTCTCCTCCATCTGAGTTAACAGCACATTTCAACTAAATATATTCTCCAAACATATTGTCTCTTAAATTTGCTATGTAATATGTTAATTAATGTTAGATACCTTCCGTCTCATAATCTCTTGCTTTTCAAGCTCCTTTCTGATCCTCCTCTCATGAGCTTCAACTTCCTTTGCTATTCTTGCTTCCTCGGTCTGAAATTCATTGACAAGGCTCTGAGGAATAAGCCCTTTCGATTTAGAATGGAAACAAAATCATGCATTCAGAATGTAGAACTAGCTCTTCATGAATTTTAAGCATACCTTGCGTTTCTTCTCTATCCGAGCTTGATCTTGGTCTTGATATAAGGCGCGTTTCTCAGAGTGTAAGTATGCCTCATCTGCCCCTAGACCTTGATGAGATCCAAAGTGACCATCATACCCAAATCCAGTGTATGAATCTTTGTGCTGCAAGCCCTCATAATCGACATTATCTCGAGCAAATATGTGAGCAGACCTGTTTTCTTGAGGCAACAAAGTAGAATTTGAAATTTGATTTGGGAAGCTATAACCTGCAGTCAACTGATCATGTCCATGTAGCAGATTTCCTGCAGTAGATAATGAGGGTGTATTTGATGTGAGTCCTTCAAAGGCAGGTTCATAGAACCTTGATTTTGTGGCCCTTTCATATGTATCATGCCTCCCACTTGGTTGCTCTGGCAGGAATTGATATTCTTGAGGAGCTCTACTACCAGGTTGACTATGAACGGTGGGTACATTACCCATAACTGTTTTCCTCTTGCTGCTGGATGGGGTTGCCAATGGCATGTGTTCAGTACGAAGCATCCCAGATGATCGCTGCCAAAACAGGTTAACATGATTTTCAGATTGCTCTAGGAGAAAGCTAAACACTAATGAAAACAATGTGGAAACCTCCAGAACTAAACAATCAATATAATAATAACATCCTGCTTATGGCCTCTTGTATTTCATGCTTAACCACTTGACTAGCATAAATCAAGCAAAGGTATTCTAAAGCTTATTCATCTTATTGTCTCTGATTTCGATGTTGTTCCACTGTCATTTCCAGCCAGCTTCCACTCATCCCAAACATGTTTGGTGGCTTGGATGTAAGGTCGGTACTGTAGCATAAAATGTTATAGATGATATGCAGCTCCCTCACGAGAAGTGTTGATACTCTTCAATGTTCAACCAAATTACCATACACAAGATGTAGTTACATGTTTCATGGATTACATGAGACACCCACCAAAGTTCAGGATATGGTACAGGAAATGCTGGTCTCAAAATATATAGATATTATTTATTTTTGGTGGGAAAAAAAATTAAGTCATGGTTATTAGAATGTGACACGCATGTCAATTTACTGTCTCATTGTATTCCTGAGCTCAGAAGGGGTCCAAACTCCAAGCCACACACCAGGTTGATTAAGATTGCGACAATGCTCAATCATAACAAGTTTCATCACTAAGCATACCTTGCCAATCCATCTGAAATTTGAGGTATATTTTTTTTTTTCTTTAGGACTTACTTACCCCACATGCACAAAGTGAAAAGGTTCACAAAGGGAAAGTAACTTTACATTATCCCACAGTCAAAAGCGAAAATTCACAACAGTGAACTCGTTATAAAAAGCCACTAGGCTGAAAGACTATTATGGTTTAGAAGATAGAAGCCTTGTGCACAAGCCTGAGGGCTGTGTTTGGCCAAGTTGTCAACCATACTGCCCTGGATTAGAAAATAACTGGTATTCATACCATCACAGGAAAGCAAAAATCTTTCTATTAGGTACTAATTTATTTTCAACAATATTAAATTTGTGTAACTTTCCCCCTTCCCCAAATATTGGTTTCAGAAGTTTCAGATTTTTGAATCTACAGCAAACTCAGAAACATCTGACTATTGACTTCCATTTCAAATGAGTTTCAAAACCAGTATAGTGGTGAAAAAATTCCTGAACAGTCAGAACTTCAGCAACATTTGAATTTAGTTTACAAGACAGATTTCAAGTTTCAGACCTACAGTTTCAGCAGTATGGCCAGGCACAACTGGGTTAGCTACAAAAATCAAATTATGTCCATTAATTGCAATCTGTAAATTTTGTTTTCTGCCTCTTTTTAAAAACAAGTACAAATGTATGATGCAACAAAATATAAAGATATTAAATAGAACCTCCCACAAAACTTATCAGGCTTTCAGAAACCATGAAATCCACCCAGAGACAAGACACCAAAATGTAAAATGAATTAGAACATCAAAATTCAAATGTCACTTAAGCGAATTCAAGATTAATGTTAAATCTAAGTGAAAAACTGTAGTCAGAAATTTCAAGAGAGATATTGATACCTTAACAATGATTATAAGAAACTTAAGTGTTATTTAGAACTGCTACAAGACACTTGTCAATATAAGCACTAGTGTTAATTCATTGAATATAAATCTTTGATCAGCTACCGTGTTTAATATAGTATCAGAAACACATATTGCAGGAAGCACAAGTTGCTGGCAACTGGCAAAGCTACCTTGTTTCATACAATTGCCACTACCGTATTCAGAATAAACATAGGAGAATAAATACATCCCAAGAATAGGTATCATGGGATTTATCAGCTCCTCTGAAAGGTTAAGGTAAAAATACTGTGGAATTGATGTCCTTATAATGCATTAAAAATATTGCTGGACTTAGTGGTGTTTTGAGAACTAAACAACCAAAGACCTAACATACTGAAAAATATGGGATAACAGGAGACATCAAGCTTTGAATCATAAATGTGAATTGATTTACAGATACCATAAACTTTTAAACTCCCATTCAGAACTTAAAAAATATTATGTGTCATTGCAAGAACAAAATAAAGACCTGGCAATAGGAGCTTGAGAACTAACTTTGTTGGATCTTGCATCTTGTCCATCAAACAGTTTTTCATAATGATGCCCTCCTTGCTTGTACGGCTCCAATATAGGTGCTGCAAATAACAATATAAGCTAACATAAGTCCTTATCAAGCATCAAAGTTTTAGTGACCTACAGTTACACTGGGAAGTAGAATTTTCTATGGGCCTGACCTACTGTGACAGTATCCACCCTTAAATTGTCAAGTCTACCTAGATTTGGATTGATTGAATATTTTGACAACAGTGCCTTTGCAAAATGATTTTTGTGTCTACTTGACTTGGAGCTAAGTAATCACAGGAAAAAAAAAAGATTTGTAAAATAGATATGGTTTTCAAAATAGAATCTGCCAAAAAGAATTTGTGTTTCTCATTCATGGTATTTTCCATCGACATCAGGAGACACAATATATATGTAGTGTGATAGAGACATGAAATCTGTAACAAGAATATATATGAATAAAGGTAAGCCTATAGTAAATACAGTCTCTAAGAGATTTGTAGGTGTCAGAAATGAGGTCCCTCTGCTAACAATGGTTGCTTTATAACAATGACCAAACCAGAGGAGCATTCAAGTAACAAACACTTTGCATACAATCTACCATAGCATCTCACAACATATATGCAACAAAGCTCAGAGAATGGTGATAGCCGTAATGTTAAACCAAAAGATGAATAGGGTCACTGAAGGAGTGTTTTCTTATGCATGAATTTAGCATCTAAAAGCATCTTGCAGTAACCTGGATAATAAGATACCCAGTCTAGTATGATAAAACCTCTTGTGAGGTGCACAGAGGTGAGGCTATAGGAAGTGGAAGCATTGTCCTTTACCACCTGCAGGGCCACTGTGATTCCTCCTGGCATTAGGTGCAACACCTGGTCATCAGGATCACTTGGAGTGAGTGGAGTTTCAAACTTGGGAGACCTTGGGCCTCCCAGTTCAAAATCAACCAAACAAGCCAGAAAAGCTTAGGGATACCACTTGGTAAAAATATGTGCAAACCAGGAAATTGCAAGTAAGAACAATTCCAGGGTGATTCTCCTTCTGGAATAAGATGCAATCCTCTATCATCTGCTGGGTCAGGGTGATTCTTCCTATGATTAGGAGAAATCCCCTGGTCATCGGATCACTTCGGGTGTGGGCAATTTCAAACTTCAGAGGCCTTAAGCCTACCCAACTCAAAATCAAACGACCAAGCCAGAAATGCTTAGGGGCCTCACTCAGTAAAAATATGTTCAAACCAAGTAATTGTAAGTGAAAACTATTTCAGGGTGGTTCCTCCTAGGATAAGATGCAATCCCTAGTCATTAGAATCCACTGAATTTTTAGCTTGCTCGGAACCAAACACAATGAGCTGGAAAAGCTCACGAGTATCACTATGCAAAAATATGTTGAAACGAAGAAATTATGAATAAAAATCACACCCGGTTGATTCCTCCTGTGATAAGGTGAAATCCCCTCGTAATTAAGATAGATTGGAAGGAATCTAATTTCAAACTTCAGAGGCCTTAAGCCACCCCGGCTCAAAATCAAAACAAACAAACCCAAAAAACTCAAGGTAAGGTCACTAGGTATAAATATGTTCAAACCAAGAAATTGCAAATAAAAGCTTCACCATAGTGATTCTTCCTGGGATTAGGTGCAAACTGCTGCTCATCGGGATCGAATGAGATGAGTTGAATTTCAAACTTGACATACCTTGAACCTCCCCAGCTCAAAATCAGCTGGGTGAGTCGAATTTCAAACTTGAGAGACCTTAAACCACCCCAATCCCAAAAAGCTGATAGGGGATCAATTCATAAAAATATGTTCAAAACAAAAAATTGTGAAAAAAAAACTACACTATCCTTAGTCCTCCTGGAATTAGGTGCAATCCTCTGGTCATCAGGGTCGCCGGGGCTAAGGTGAATTTCAAAATTGGGTCACGTTGAGCCTCCCCAGCTCAAAATCAAAACAAGTGGAAAAAATCACAGTAGGTCAATCGGTGAAAGTATGGTCAAATAAAGAAAATTGTAAATAGAAACTACACCATGCGGTTGCCGTTGCTTTCTGTCACCTTACCACGGTGACCAGTGCTAAAACTATTCGAGCTCACGCGGGTTTTCCGACATTGCATAAGGAAGAATTTTAAAAAAGGAAGAAAAAAATATTGCCTGAATTGTGTAGTATAACGACATACCGGTCAGTGAATCAAAGGCACCAGGAGGAAGCGGATCAAAGTCGACGCCGAGGATGGGGCCATCTTCCTGCAATGGCTCCCCCAGCTGAGATTCCACTGCAGCAATCGCCCTCACTTCCGCAGGACTCAAATGCTGCAGTGCGGGCACCTGCGCCTTCTTTTTCCACGCTCCTTCGTCGCAATTAGGCTTTAAACCTCTCTGATTACGTGAGGCATCAAAGTCCCCATAGTAATTAGCCATCAACGCCGGAGGAGGAGGAGGAGGAGAAGGCGCAGGTTGTTCTTTCTCTTTCTTGGGCTTCTTGTCCTTGAGCCGCCTGTGACAGAACCACATCTGCAGCTGCCTATCCGAGAGCCCCAACTGCAACGACAGCTCCGCCCTTACTGCCTCCGACGGATAGTTATCATCTGCAACACACAAAAACAATAAGCTTTCCGAATTTACCATCTCTTCTCCCTACACAAATTCAACAACAATTATGGATCCCCAAAGCAAAGCCTACTCAAGTAAGTCCTCTCCAGCGTCTCGAGCTGCGTGGGAGTTTTCATCTTTCTCTTTGCATTACTCCCCGTTTCCTTCCTCTCTGCCTCTGCCTCCGCCTCCATTCTTCTCCCGCCTGCTTCTCACGCCCTTCTCGCCTTCAAACCCTGCACGCTTTCATGGCTTCCACCACACCAAAACCTAACCTAATATTCGATCAATCTAGGGTTTGAGAGAAGAAAAAAAAAGTGGTAAATTGCATTCCGATACGAAAACTTCTGACTGTCTTCTCTCCGTCTCCTTTTCCTCGGAAAAAGAATTATTTCATCGCTTTCCATTTCTGACGTTGATCATCTAAACTTATTTATTCCTCGAGAAGTAAATTCAATCCAAATTTTCCACCGTTTTAACTTGTTTAAATCGACCTTGTCCACGACGGATTTTTAATTTTTTGTTTCGCATGCACGAGCTCATAATTTCATCTTCCACTTAAATCAAACCGCGCTGTATTTCCATTGCAGATCATAAACCACAAAAAGTACACCAAAAAAGAGGAAATTTTTGGAAATTCTCTATAATACAAGATTTCAATCCGTTCGCGGATTTCAATCGCGTTTAAACAAATCCGTTCATCACGTTTCATCAAATCAAATCCGTTCATATCTTTACCTGCACATTTACGTGAATAATATTAAATCTGAAGAAAATTATATATTTCCTAACGTGCAAATTCGTCCTAACATAGTGTTTTTTAAACTGTTTGCTTTTTACAAGTGGCACGTCTATTTCCTACCCCCAAAGTCTTCGGAGTAATTTAATTCCCAAAATTAAATTAAATTCATAATAAATCGCAGTTGTGATAGGTCGATGCAATTCAAAGACAAAAAGCGGAGTCAAATGTTCTATTTCAAAAGAATATACTGCAGATTTTTTATTTATTTTTTCAATTTATCAAAAGAATATACTGCAGATTTTTTATTTATTTTTTCAATTTACCAAAAAGTTGGTGTTTAAACAAAATGTTCTATTTCAAAAGAAAAGAATATACTTAGTTAAGCTGAAAAATATAAGGCTTAAGCTTTTATATGGCTTATTTAAATTTCAAGCATACGAGATTTCTACAATTCATAATTTAAATTATTTTGATATCAATTTTCGATTTCGATTGTGTTTTACTTTTTCATCAACATTTTGTGGGCACTGTCTATGAGGTAGGAAATTTGCACCTTAGTAAATAAAATATGTTGTTAACACGATATGTTAACAACATGTATGTTAGTCTATTGTATTTGTTTGCAAATTACTAACACACGTTAACGCAATAGACTAACACACATGTTGTTAACATATCGTGTTAACAACATATTTTGTTTACTAAGATGCAAATTTCCTCCCCCATAGACAGTGCCCATTTTGTGATCCATATGTAAATGAGTGCAAAGAGATGTAGAATGTGAATTATTAACAAATAAAATTATGGATAAATATGTTCTAAATTTTATTTTTAAATAAAATTATTAATAATAATTTCTGGGAAAAATATTGGGAGGAAAGAAATTTGTAGAGTCGTATATAATTTTTTTCAATAAGGAATTGTTACAGTTTCTTCCTTTTTCTCAAAGTTTATTTTTAATTCTTAAGCAAGAGTTTGAATAAAAATTTGCATGGGACGCACTAGCTTAAATTTAAGCAGATAATGCACTACACCACCATGAGAAGAGCAAGTTTCTTTTTTTTTTTTGTTAATTGTAGAAGATTTGAATTCATCGTCATTTAGGAGCATATAAGGGTCTAGTTGAAATTCAGTGTTATTTGATTTGGAGTTACTTTTTACATTTTATCCTTTCATTTAAATTAAAACTAGCAAACTTATATTTTAAAATACGTCACAAGTTATCAATCTCACTCGAAAGGCCTTCTGAGGCACACAAAGCTACAACCTTTAGTTTCTCGCTTCCATTTTTGTGTTTCATGGGTTTTGTGCATCCAATAATGAGTAAAAAAAACAATGAGGCATACAACCATTCGTTATAACTTCCTTCAACATATGAACTCCCCCATAACTTAGCATTTCTTTAACATTGAATTTCCTTGTACCTTAATCAATGGTGCAACTTCCAACTAAAACCTGAATTAGAATATTGCTATGAAAAATAATAATATTGTTATGAACTCTTCCTTTGTTAGTTCATACAAAGCCTTTAATCTTTGTCTAATACTGAAATCAAATCAAATCTAAGACTACAACATTAATTCACAAGAAAATATATAACTAAACTAACATCATCGTAATATGAATTAAAGTTTCATTATTCCCCAAGTGCTCTTTTTTTTTAACTTTATAACATTTTCAATTTAGTAGAATGACATTTAGGTCTAGGCATCAAAGTTTTGGATGGTATTTTTTTTACTTATATTTGGAAGACAAAAATATGTCAAACTAGAATAGTAAAGATAAGTTATGTACAAGTCTCCCTCAAATCTTAAAGAGTGTGATAAATTATATCAATGACATTTGCTTGTTTGAGGATGTTTGCCTAGCAAGTTATTATCTTGTAATATAAATATTTATTAGGAGAGGAGAGGTGTAAATATTAGAATATAGAAAGTAAAAATGTAGACATAATTTGTGTGGTGTAAGTGTGAAAGATGCTAGAGTAAGCTTATTAAATCATAGTTTCTATAAAAGTGAATTTACATAGCTATGTCATTTTTCAATTAGTTTTGGACTTATTTGAGACGAGTGACTTGATACATAGACATATTAAAGACTATCTATTAGAAACCTTCATGTATACTTATTTCTTACCTTGTCCTTATGTTTGCACATTCAATTGCATTCACCTTGTCCATACATTTTTTACACCTATATATGCATATATTGTTGGGAATTGAGTATGATATTCACTTCCAAAGAAACTTGGGTGTGTTATTCACTAGTTGAGTTTTCTATAATCAATTTATGACGAGAAAGAGTTTGTCTACAAGTTGGGAAACAAATATAGAATCAAATACATTAAGGTATAGTGAGTTTTAGGTGTTGTAGTATAGCATGCATGTTGGTTTACATGTGGTGATGTTGTAGCAATTGCAAATCGTTAAGATGAGATTTTGTAAGTGTATATTTAGTTGTGTTGCTAGAAGCATAACCGACGATGCAAGTGTATTTATGGTGGAGCTAAAGTTTTGCAACATAATTTAGAAGTGGGATAATATTTTGAAAGATGACACAAGCAACCATAAACAATTGAAATTCTTGAATTAGATGGTCGGGATTCCATAATTATGCTTATATGTATCATCTCATGTGAATGTGTTAAGGTTGGAAAAATAAGTTAAGGTAGGTTAGATTTAACATCTAGATATGATATGTTGTTGGTATAAGACTTTACAGTGATTGCAAAAGAGATAAGGTGCGACTTTAGATTAAGACTTTGCAAAAGACTTGTTGGATTGAAAAAAGAAGGTACTTCTAAAAATTATAAAGGTGATTGTCTTTTGGTGGTGTATTTTTCCCTATAAGGATTGTCGATGTAAATATTGGCATCTTGTGTAATCTTGTGTTTGCTTAATGTTCCATTTTCTTTTGTCAATGTTGTCAAATAGATTTAGTAAATACTACTAATTGATTTTCAATTGCATTATCCTAACTTTATTTATCGTATTATCTTGTCCATTTGTATTAGGGGTCAAAATAGCCAACATTTGGTATTATAATGTAGCTAGTTGTTTAGGCATATACTACATTTGTGGGAGTCCATATCCTAATGTGTGTTATGGTAAAATCTAAAATAATTAATTTGGTAATCCTAAAGGATCATATTTGCCATTAGTATACAAGGAAACAGTTTTTGGATTGTCGGTAACATGATCACCGAGTGACAACATCCAGTCAAGCACAATGGACACTGAAACAGTCAAGTGTTGAGGACACCGAAAACAGACAAGTGCAATGGTCACTGAAAATGTTATTGCAATGAAACCAAAATCAGTGAACACTGATATGCACTATCACCGACAATCAGTTTACAGTGTAAACTAAGAACACAGTTTACAGAGTAAACCGACAGACAGTTCGCAAAGGAACCCAACAACACAAGTTCATAGAGAAACCCGAGAGCAGTATGACTATAGAGACATCATCAAGCACCAATCTACCAAGAGACAGTTTTATTTCTGAGAAATGTGGATTTGAGTTACACGTTAGATAAAACACTGGAGTTTTATAATTAGCTTTATGCTTAGCTTTAAAACCATTTCTTGAGGAACAAGTAAAGCATATATAATTGTTTTAATCAATTTAACTGATTTTAAACATGCAAACTGGGAGGTCAAGGTCAAGTTATAAACCTTTGATCATAGAGTTATTATTGTAAAGCGTGAAACCTAAATAGGTCGATAAATTGTATAAATAGATGTATAAATCAATCAAAACTAGATGATTGTAGCCATAGCAGACATCTATGGATCAGACAAAGAGTTTCATATAGAAGGACACAAAAGACAAAATTTAGTTATGAAGAACAAGATTCAAGGCTACCGAGTAGAATAGAGGTATTAATCAATCACTATAGGTGATACATATACATTGTGAACTTAAAGGATCTGTATTCAGCAATTCAAGATTGCATACTATCAGGTCAATAAGTATTTTTGACTACTCTCTAACAATTGTAGAAAATAGAAGAAATCATGTAAGAAGGTGGACTTAACAGTCTTTATGTAAATCTCTTAACCAAGTGCACACTTAACAGTGTTGCTAAATCTCTTAGCCGAGTAGACCTAACCAGTCTAAAATGTTACTCCTAATAGGGTAAGATCATCAGAAGTGATCACACTTGTAGCCTTAATCGACACCTTCCATTCTACAGATAGTGAAGCTTTGTGGGTTTCATGCCCACTACAGTTTTTACCTTCTAACGGGGTTTTCTGCGTAACCAATTCTTGTGTGATGTGTACTTACTTTTCATGAATGTTTAAATGCAATTAAGTTTATGATTTGATATTACATGCATAAGGTATAAAAGCAATATGGTCGGTAATGCAAGAGCAAAGTACTAAAGGTAAATTGATAAAAAGTTTTAAGGGTACTGATTCACTCCTCCCCTCTCAATACACACCATTCCATTATACCAATAATTGGTATCAGAGCTATATCTCTTATTTGGAAAAGTTTAAACCACTTAAGAGAAAAGATCCTACAATGGAAAGGTATAAGCTTGATAAGAATATTGAGAATCAGAAGTTGTAGATATAGATCTTCTACGAGCAATACAAAGAAGCAAGAATCAATATGAGAGAGCTACTAGATGAAAGAAAAGTTATGGCATCTTGCTACAATGAAATGGACTATCATGAAGAAGAGATATCTGATTTGTTTGAGTCATCAGGATCTACATCTAGCAATACATCAGACACATCTAAAGGAAGCATTACAAGTCTGAATGAAATCAATCAACATATGACAAAAAAAGTAAAGGTACTGCAAATCATTCAAGAGACACAGATGGTAAGGATGATTGATGTTATGAATAATGCTAGACAAGCTGAACAAGAAAGAACATTAGCTATTGATGATAGGAGAAAGATCACTGAGAAGTTACAAGAGAGAGAAACTGAAATACAAAGACTTATTGAACATCATCATGAGATCACCAATCAAATAGTTCTTATGAGTCATGAGGAAAACCGAGTGAACATAGAACTCAATGGAAAATTGGAAGCTATTGGTGAACTAAGAGAAGAAAATGAGGGAGTGAAGCATGAAGCAAGGATTCAACAACAACACAATGATATGATCAAGAAAGCTGAAAAAGAGAACAAAAAGAGTGGATGATTTTCTGAATAGACAGAGAAGACTCAACAACAATACTAGTCTAGGGTATACCGAGCATAGAGAATCATCATACCAAATTGATCAAAAAGATGTCTACACAAATCCAAGACCAAGGAAGCAGCCATGCAATCATTGTGGAAAACCAGGCCACACTTCAAATGTTTGCAGGAGCAAAGCTAAAGGTATTCCTAAATCCACTTCTACATTCATAGGAAAATGTTATAACTGTAACAAGCATGGACACAAAGCACATGAATGCATATCTAAGGTGAAACAGCCAAAGAAGGAATCATACATGGAAAAATATTGTTCTACTTGCAAAATGCATGGGCACACATCTCTTGAATGCAGGAAAAAGAAAAAAAGCAAGCATGGAAGCCAAAAGAACAAGAAAATGCTTATCAACCTAGAAGAGTCGGTAACTCATATGTTTGGGATTACAACACATGGTAAAATTGAACAGCATGTGGTAGATATGGACACATAGCTGCAAACTACATGAGGAAATGGATAAGAAGGTCTAGGAACTGGACTAACTCTAGAATGACATGCTTACACTGTCATAAGGTCGGTCACCTGAGCAAGGACTGCAAAGACCGAGTGACAAAGTCAAGCACTTTTGCTAATGGGAACATTATTGAAGACATCAAGAGAATGAGAAATCAAATGTGGAGGAAAGCTTCAAGCAAAGATGATGTTGGACCAAGCACTGCAATTGGTGACACCTCATCCAATGGATCTGGTGATATCACCACCTCCACCTAAGCATACAAGTAAGTATGGAACTACACTATACAAAGCTATATTTTTCATTAGTTCCAATATACATTGATAATATGCCAAATTAGCATGAATGAAGATGCACTATGGTATTAATTGTTATGAATTTGTGAATCCAATCTCATCAGTCAATACACACCGAGCATCGTTAGTGTACATATAAAAGCCAAGTTGTCAATGTAAACCGAGCATCGCTGATAATCATGTAAAAAGACAATCAAGTCTTCGCTACATACCGAGCACCGTCGGTGAACATGTGAAAGGTCAATTGAGTTGACACTTACCTCGAGCAGTGTATACTCACCGAGTTGAGAAGTTTGCATGATGATCGAGCGACTCCGTCTTTGACCACCGAGAAGTAGGTGAAGCATTTATTGTACCACTTAGGGCATCATCTATAAAAGGGCAATAGAAATCTCATTCGTTCACCAAGCGTTTACGAGTGAAGAGAAGAGTGAAGAACAGAGCGAAAAAGAGTGACCAAGGAGAGACCAGATTGCAGAGAGATTCACAAGCACATTCACGTCTACTCTGACAGATTCCCAGCATCTACAACTAAGATCAAGTGAGTATCTAAGACTCACTGAGCAAACATATCATTTACGAAGAAAGCCCTAATTTAAAGAAACATGGCAACTACATCGCAAGTCACCGAGATCAAGAATGTGAAGGACAAGAAGGTCAACCTGATCAAGAACTCTACCTGTGAAGAGCCCAAGTATAAATTTTTCCCAGAGGTTGCTTTATAACCTGACGACCAAGGAGCGTTCTTGAGCATACCTCCTAGGGTTTTACTAGTTGAAGACGCCTGGGCATATATCCACTGCAAAGTTGTAGAAATTGGAGATCTTGAGGTTGAAGAAGCTTACAAGAAGCTTTGCATAGACGGAAACCTAAAATATGAACATAAGCGCATAGAGGTAAAAAGGTTAACAAATGCCCTAATATTTCTGAAAGAGTTCAAAACTGAGTTGATTCGGATAGTACTCATTAGAGTACATGACAGGAAAATGTGGTTGGATGAACCAAAACCAATCACTAAGGATGTTATTCATGCAGTAACTGGTTATCGAGTAACTGACAAGGCCAAAGCCCTCAAACATCCTTCTCGCCCCGAGATTAAAAAGATGACAGGTGCAGTATGGGATGGTAGAGGTTTGAAAGTTAAGTCCATCACCGACCCTAAGATGAAGTTCAGTGCACGTGTCCTTGGATACAAGGTATTCTAAGCTATCAGATTGAATACCATAGCATGTGGAGCAGTGGACACTGCCTATAAGATTGTGAAGAATGGATTACAACTAGATTTATCTGAGCTTCTACTGAAGCAATTGGACGAGAACATGAGGACAATTAGGTTAGCAAGATCTAAATCATGTAAGTTTGGTTCACTCCTCATGTGTATATTTTTCTACTTTCAAAACTTCTTCCCATCTGTCGATAATGTCAATTGGGACACAACCTGACCAATTACAACACAAATCAGTGGATTTATTAAGTCACTAGGGGATAATTTCACATCATTCATGGATGCATACTTCACTAATTTTAAGGACAAAATGCAAAAGAGAATGAGGATACCTAAACAACTGGTGGAACAGTATAAGGATAACATATATCTCATAGTGGATACTAACACCACTTTAATAAAACCAGCTGTACCGAGAACAACATGGTTCCCACCACTTGATTTTGAGATCAACATAGATCAAGCCAAAAATTCTATTGAAACATTATTGAATGAAGCAGTGGAAAAATCATTACCAAGATTTGGCACTTATGAAGAAGTTAAGGCTAGAATCAAAACAGGCTTAGTAGTAAAGAAAATTGACAGAAAGAAAACCAAGATGGTGAAAACACTTCAAAAGAAGCTGTCGGTAAATGATGAAGAATCAGAACAAAAAGATGACACTGAGGGACAGTCACTCGTCGGTGAAGTTGAACAATTCAGTGACTCTGAATCAACTGAATCTGATGCACCACCAACAAATAAACCAAGAACTACTGATGCATCAAGAACTAGGAGTCAAACTACAAAAGATGCTAACTCACCACTGGTTAAAAAGGGTACAGTGAGGACTTATAAGAGAAAGTCTCAAAATGGGCAACAGGAACTGAGGCAAAGAAGAAAATACATTAGAGGAAAAGAGGATAAGGATGACACTGAACAATATGAGAGTGAACAAACATTCCAACCTACAAAGAACAGAATTCCTAAGATAATTGATGAGATTGTTGCATCAATCATCAAGACAGGTAGCATATCAAATCCTAAGGTTAGACAATGGCTAACTCTGAAACCCGAGGATCAGAATAAGATAGAAGAATCCATCATCAAGGCAATGATTGCATTCAAATATGTACCTGTGTATTATAATAAGATGATGCCACAACAACTTAAAGACATAATATCAGCAAGGTGGACATATGCCTTGCATACAGAAAAATAGATAAGGGAAAGATCCCTTGTTACAAGCATGCTACCAAAGTCAAAAGTTGAAGAAATTGATGACATGATGAAGAAGCATGCAAAGAAATTTTCAGCTAAGATGAGAGCTTACAAAGTACTAGAGGGTAGTTTAATAGAGCTTGACAAAGAAAGTAATGAAACTTGGAATGAAATATTCAATCCACCTAAGGAGGATACAAGCCTCGAGAAGGTACTGGCTTTTATCGATAAACCTCACTATGAAGAGAAGGAGGTCACACCGAGCCCATAATACATCTTCATAAATGACACCGAGGACATCAATCCAGTTGAGTTGACAACATAGGCAAGCAAGGCCATGGATGATGTACCTCAAATTTTAAAATCATTAGGGGATACAACAGAGATCAAAATGAAAGATATAACTCTTATTGATTATGATGACGAACCCGAGAAAGATGAAGATGTAACTGATGCCATCAAGCAGGAAAAGGAAAAGGAAACTGATACAATGGATGTTGCATGGGTAAATGTACCAGGTCAAATACCTCTATTGATACAAGCTATCAATATCATATCTAAAGAGAAGGAAAAGTCACCTGGGCCTGATGCAAACAATCCAATAGACACAGGTGATGAACAAGGGAAGCAACAATATACAAATGAAGAGCAGAAAGCAACAAGTGGAGAGGAGAAAACAAGTGATGCCACTGACAAGAACACCGAAGGTGAAAAGGCTATAGATACATATAAGGTTAATGTGGATACGTCCACTACCAACCAACAAGTCAATACTGAGCAACACACAAAAGGCGCAACATCTCCCACGCAATCACTGAAGCAAGAGAAAGAGCATCACACAAAAGGCGCAACACCTCCCACACAATCACCGAAGCAAGAGAAAGAGCATCACACAAAAGGCGCAACATCTCCCACACAATCACCAAAGACATAGATGAAATTATTGACATATCCAGTTACATTAGATGAAATTATTGATATACCAGACTGTGAGCCTAGAACATTGGATCTAGAGTCACTTACAAAGTACGGAGAACTCTATAAAAGAAAGGCAATACTGGACAAGCTCAAGAAGGAGCGCAAGAACTCCCAAGTCCTGGATACAACCAAAGAAATAATATTGCAGATTGTACCTGACACCAAAATTAATCAAAATGCACCTATATTGGATCAATTAGCAATTCTCACTGACGCCATCACATCCCAGAATGTAGATGCAAACAAGGTCATTGAGGAACGTGTTGAGAAGAAGTATCAATACAAGCTTACAGAGAAAATCAGCCAAGAAGTGGCAGAATATAAGGTAAAACTTTCTGAATTAGTTACTACTATGGAACCCCTAATATCAGAAGTAGTCAACTTAATTCAAAATTTGTGCACATTAGAGAATTTCACTACCAAGCATAGTGAAAAGATAGCCAAAATTAATGAAGATCTTAAGGCTAGTGCACAAAGTCTCACAACCGAGGAAAATGCATTCAAATTGCATTATGACAAGATTATAAAAGCAAAATGGTTGAGACTTGAACTTCAAAAGGCAGAAAGTAGAATCTGAGATGAGGTAACCGAGTTGCGGGCTATGTTACTCCCGAATCTCACACTGTTGTTAAAACATATGATTTCGGCAAAAGCATTGATTGCCACCCCGGATATGTCAGTTATAAAGAGTATATATGACATGCACACTAGACTCACATTGGAGTACATGACCCTAGAACACCTCAAAGAGAAATGGGAGAAGCTAATGGAGGACATTCAAAAATCTCATTCCCACATTTTTGACAAGTTGTAAGTATTACACCTTTGTCATTATTTTCAAAAAAAGGGGGAAATGATATGATAAAGGGGGAAATGATATGAAAGGGGAAAATGATAAGGTGAAAGGGGGAAATGATAAAAGGGGAAATATATGTATAAGGGAAAATGTATCAAAGGAAGAAACATGTACATACACTACACCAAGGCATGCACATGGGGGAGTCGTATTGACAAGGTAAACATTTGGTGTATATACTGAACATTTCATTTTTGCACATATCAGTTTTTGATACTAATGCCAAAGGGGGAGATTTATAATCCTAAAGGATCATATTTGTCATTAGTATACAAGGAAACAATTTTTGGACTGTCAGTAACATGATCTTTGAGTGAAAACATTCAATCAAGCACAATGGACACCAAAACAATCAAGTGCTAAGGACACCAAAAATAGACAACTGCAATGGTCACCAAAAATGTTATTGTAGTGAAACCAAAATTAGTGAACACCGATATGCACTATCACCGACAGAAAATTTACAGTGTGAACCGAGAACACAGTTTACAGAGTAAACCGATAGACGGTTCACAAAGGAACCCGACAACACAAGTTCACAGAGCAACCCGAGAGCAGTATGTCTACAGAGACATCACCGAGCACCAGTCTACCGAGAGAGTTTTAAATCTGATAAATGTGGATCTGAGTTACACGCCAGATAAAACACTTGAGTTTTATAATTAGCTTTATTCTTAGCTTTAAAACCATTTCTCGAGGAACAAGTAAAGCATATGTAATTGTTTTAATTAGTTTAACTGGTTGTAAACATGCAAACTAGGAGATCAAGGTCAAGTTGTAAACCTTTGATCATAGAGTTATTATTGTAAAGCGTGAAACCTAAATAGGTCAATACATTGTATAAATAGATGTAGAAATCAATCAAAACTAGATAATTGTAGCTGCAGCAGACATCTATGGATCAGATAAAGAGTTTCATGCAGAAGGACACAAAAGACAAAATTTAGTTATCATGAAGAACAAGATTCTAGGCTACCGAGCAGAACAGAGGTATTAATCAATCACTAAAGGTGATACATATACATTGTGAACTTAAAGGATCTGTATTCAACAATTCAAGATTGCATACTATCAGGTCAACATGTATTTTTGACTACTCTTTAACAATTGTAGCAAATAGAAGAAATCCTTTAAGAAGGTGGACTTAACAGTCTTTATGTAAATCTCTTAACCAAGTGCACACTTAACAATGTTGCTAAATCTCTTAATCGAGTAAACCTAACCAGTATAAAATGTTACTCGTAATAGGGTAAGATCATCAGAAATGATCACACTTGTAGCCTTAACTGGCACCTTCCATTCTGAAGATAGTGAAGCTTTGTGGGTTTCATCCCCACCACATTTTTTACCTTCTAATAGGGGTTTTCTGTGTAACCAATTCTTGTGTGATATGTACTTACTTTTCGTGAATGTTTCTATGAATGTTTACATGTAATTAAGTATATGATTTGATATTACAGGCATAAGGTATAAAAGCAATATGGTCGGTAATGCAAGAATAGAGTACTAAAGGTAAATTGATAAAAAAAAATTAAGGGTTCTGATTACCCCCCTCTCTCAATACACATCATTCCATTATTCCAACATAATTTTCAATAGTTCATGTATAACTAGTCACCAAGGAGAAATTTGAAAGATATCACGAGGAAATAAAGTAAAATTTAATGGATGGCTAGAACATCTGTTGAGATGTTAATATTGCTGACATTGTTCTCGTTGATGTCAAAACTAGTATATTGGTTGATTGTGCCTCCAGTATTGAACAAAATTGATTCATCTTATGAAATTTTGTATAACACTATATGTTGTGGATGGTTTGGTAATAATGTATTTCTTTTTGGCACTTCTACCGTGTTCTTTGAATGAAGTATGGATGGTTGTTATGCTCAAATTTTGTTCTAGATATCATTAGTATTCAATCATTCATGTAGTATATCAGGAATTTTGGTATGACAATTGGAATCATTTTCTCTGGATCATTGCTTCTTGTTGTTACTTCAGTTGGTGTTGATTTTTTTATGATCAAGACATAGTCTTGGTTGTGGTGTTCCCATCAATCCCAGAACATATTAATCTTTCAGTGCTTAAGCTATGTAATGTGGTTATCTTATGCAAGACCTACCTTTGGGTCCCTTAGTAGCGTGTTGTACATTTCTCATATGTGTGACCTAACCTTTAGGTCTGGTGCTAGCATATTGATCCACTTTGCATATCACAAGATACTTTATTATCAAGTCAACATGTTTTTGCTAGGCCGACATTTATTTGTATGATCGTCAAATGTGCATATAGATAAAGAACATATTTTGGACCTAAGTGTGAGGCGTGCAAATATAAAAGGATGATATGATGCAAGTATGACTATATGGTGAAGTGTGTGAACCAAATGAGAAGGGTGAGGGACAATATTAATGACGAAGAAAAGAAGATGTTGGGAAGGTTTCCTGAATTATATTGAAGACTAGCAGAGGATCTTGGTTTGGATCTGCTACTGAATGCTACAATTCTATTCACTGGAACTGAATTCATGCATGTGCAGATGCAATTTCAATAGTTCATGTTTTGTTTGTAAGGTCAACTTTTGTATTAGTTATGATAGTTATTTTGTATTTATGGAAGTGAGCTTGATCGACAGTGAGTCTACTAGTAGTGAGCCTTACCTGCAATGAGCATTGTAAAAATCACCTTAATCGGTGTTCTTATTCATGAGAATCAGCTTATTTGTGATTTTTCCCATCTTGGGTTTCCACGTAATTTGGTGTTCATTGTGCATGGTGTTTCTTTTTTTCTTTCATGTTTATTAATGTTTAGTTTATCAATTTTGAATTAAGATTGTTACCAGTATAATTAAAGTTTAAAAATATCTTGGGATAACTGATTCACCCGCCTCTCAATTATCTGAGGTTGTTCAACAATTGGTATCAGAGCTCGGTCCCTTGCAGATAGAGCTTAACCACTTGAGGGAGATCTTGGTTGGTTGAACAAATGGTTGGAGAATACTAATCTAATGAAGAAGTGAAGATTATGTTGGATGATATTGAATGCGTAGAATCTGAGAATGAAGAACTAAAAGAAAATCTCAAGGAAATGAACTCTTGTATATATAAGTTGAGGGATCATATTCATAAATTCAAAGAAAGACACAAAGAAGTAAGTCAGGAACTGAAGAAATCAAAGGAAAATGTTGCCAATCTAAAATCACAGTTGGAGGATTGCAAAAAGATTGAAGAAAGTTTCAAAGATATCATCAAACATAAGGTAGAAGAGAATGCAAGGTTAGATCAAGAACTGAAGAAGTTAAATTCAAAAGAGAAGGTATGTGAGAGAATCACTATTATGGAACAAATCTTATCCATGCAGAGAATCCACAAAGAAAAATAAGGTCTTGGGTTCACCAGTGAAAACTCGAATCAGAACATCAAGGGTGAAGTCAAAGCAGTTGATGCTGAAGATAAATTAGAAATTACAAGTAAGGTTTGAAATAATGATGCACCGACAAAGAAGCCTCTGGTAAGATAACTTAATGCTCAAATTTATTTATCATTTAATGGTTATTATTAGAAATGCAAAAAAATTGGACATAAGGTTTTGGAATGCAAGAGCAGAAGAGATCATAAATTTCAAAGTTTTATCTGTCACAAGTTTGGTCATAAGGAAAATCAATACAAAAGTTAAGTATCTAATTCAGTCAAGATGAATAGAATGAACAATATCTTGCATGATAATTATTATGTATGTCATAAATATGGTCACGAGGCTAATCAGCGCAAATCTGGGATGCAATCGATGAAGAAGAATGTAAATTGTTTTAAGTGTGGTTGGCCTGGTCATTATGCTAACACTTTCAGATTTGTTACCGCTCCAAGGAAGTCTGAAAGTGATAAGAAATATGTTGTAGTTTCAGGAGAGTCTCAAAAGATAGTAACAGTATGGAAGAATAAAGAATCAAGTGAAGGAGTCCACCTATGGCACCGGTTTTGGTGCTAGCTATTTTGGTAACTAAGCCAACCACCTTGTCTTAGGGGGAGTAACTATAAAACCTTATCTACTGGACCCCCCTTTCAAAATATAGAATGATGTGTTTTTAGAGCAATTAAGTTTGATTAGACAACTATAAATTTGAAGTACATTTTCTAGTGTCATTTGTGCACTTTTGGGGGGGAAATAATCATGAGCATTTAAGGATATAATTGGTGGAATCTTTCAAATCAACGAAGAAGGAAATAGAGAATTACAGAGCCACCATATTGAGAAGGCATAAATTAAAACACTAAGATGAAGTCCAATTGGGGTATTTTGTGAATCTAGCAACAATATTCCACAGGTATTGAAAGGAGTTGAATTAGAATAATTTGATCACAAAAAGATAAGACAAATGGAAGCAAAGTTGGAGGAATATGAATTGTACTGTGTCCATGCTTTGTGTTTGGACATTTGGAGAGAATTCCTCTGGTTTGAAGAAAAGGTGTTGATCATTTTATTGTTGAATCGAGTCAAGGATGGAAACCTAATTTTGGATAAGACTTATGCAATTACAAAGGAGGTAATTGAGGCAATCACAAGTCTATGCAATGTTGGGGATATTTCAGGGAAGAGGAAAGTAAAGTATGATGAAGTGCAAAGGCTTACTAGCATTGAAAAAGGTCAACGTGTTCTTCTAATCAATACCCTTGTCGATATGGTTGTGAGGTATGTTGCTTTTGACATTACTTATAAACTCTTTTTTCAAAATCTTGAAAGTGCTACATTTTTTGTAGTTGTGTACTTGGCGCACAAAATGGTTAGGGAAGACATGTAGTTTGATTTGTATGGATTTTTGTTAGAAAAATTGCTTGAAAATACTAGAATGTCAGTTGATGAAGGTTATTCATTTTGATTCGGATTTCTTGTTATGTGCTTGGTATTTTACGTTATGAGATTGTTTCCCGATAGAGGACATGGATTGATTTCTTGACATCCCTATCAAAAAATAGATTTACAGGCACTTGGAAAGTTTTAAGGATAGTGTGGATGTATGTAAATCTTATTATATATCTTTACATATAATTTTTTTCTCTAATATACCCGTGTCTAGTGCCATGTATGTTGGTCATATTGAGGAGGGATCCTCCTCCAATAAAAGAGAGTTAGAGATTGTGCTCGGTGGTTCCCCTCTAAAACCTAAGAAGATGAAAACTAGTGTAAAAAGAAAGGAAATTTCCACTTTATCAGAGGAAGAAGAAGAGAAGGAGGAAGCAAATGATTAGAAATATTGTGTCCCCATCTGAATCAGACTCGGTTGATTCGTATGTTATTCAGGTAATGTTGGAAGAAGGGGAATTGGACAGAATCGATAAAATATGGTGTGCTCACTCCTCTGGTAGCAAGATTGAAATTGAAGATTTATTGTTTGATCATTTACTAAATAAGGGCTTTGTTGCTTTTGTTGTTTCTAACGTGTTTCTAGTTGATTGTGTCAAGAATTGTTGAGAAAATATTGTTACAAGATTGTTCTCGAGGACAAAAGTTCAGGGATGCACTTCAAAGAAAATGAACTAATGTTGAACAGAGGTTGTCAAAAGGTATTCATGAGACAAAAGAATGTCTGAAAGAGATATCTGATATGTATCAGTATTGTCTCTGATGGCCTGCAACTATTGATAACTTTAGAAGCATGATTGAAATTATTGAATCAGAGTTGAATACCAATGGAAATAATTATGATCTCTTCAAGGATAAACATAGGATTAGAGTGGGTGAATTATAATCTGAATTGTTATATGTGCAGAGGAAGAGGGAGGATTTGGTGAAAACTTCATGGTTGGTGAAGTATTTGGTTAAGGTTTAGTTAAATCATCTTTTCAAAATTATTTTTGATGTTGAGGAATATGAATGTTAGTACTGGTAATCATCTTTTGATTCATTGGTTCTACATGACATTTCATGTTCAAGGATGGGATTTGTTGTAGCGGATTGGAAGTAGAGTCTTCCGATTATCAAGGAAATGTACAAGATTTTTTTGTTGTTGTTGTAAAATATCCTATTTCTATCTGATTTGTTAAGATGGTCGTTTGCCATTGTTGGAAAAAAAGGGGGAGAAAATAGAGAAAAACTAAACTAATATTGAAGATACCTAACCCAGGGGGAGTTTTTGTTGTTTGGTTGTTTTGATCATTTTTCTTTTTTTGGTGTTTTGTCATCAATGCCAGAGGGGGAGATTATTGAGATGTTGTTGCTGACATTGTTGTCATTGATGTCAAAACTAGTATATCATTTGATTGTGCCTCCGGAATTGAACATAATTGATTCATCTTATGCAATTTTGCATAACATTGGATCTTTTGGATGGCTCAGTAATGATGATTTATATTTCTGGTACTTCTATTATCTTCTGTGAATGAAGTCTGGATGGCTACTGTGCTCAGAGTTTCTTCCAAATATCCTTGGTATCCGATCATTCATGCATTATATCAAGAATTTTGGTATAACATTTGGAATCATTTTCTTTGGATCATTGCTTGGTTGGTGTTGAATTTTGTTATGATCAAGAGATGGTCTTGGTTGTGGCATTCCCATCGATCTCATAACATATTTATATTTCATTTCTTAAGTTATGTAATGCGGTTATCTTATGTAAGACCTATCTTTGGGTCCCTTGGTAGCATGTTGTGCATTTATCATATGTGTGACCTAACCTTTAGTGCTAGTATATTGATCCTCTTTTCATATCACAAGATACTTTATTATCAAGCCAACATGTTTTTGATAGGCCAACATATGTTTGTATGATCATCGAATGTGCATATATAGAGAGAACATCTTCTGGATCTGAGTGTGAGGTGTGCAAATATAAAAGGATGATATGATGTGAGTATGACTATATGGTGAAGTGTGTGAACTGAATAAGAAGGGTGAAGGACAATATTGATGATGGAGAAAATAAGATGCTAGGAAGGTTTGTCTGAACTGTATTGAATACTAGTAGAGGATCTCAATTTGAATTTGTATCTGACTACTATAGTGTTATTCATCATAATCAAATTCATGCATGTGAAGATGTAATTTCATCAATTCATGTTTGGTCTATAAGACCAATTTTTGTATTAGTTGTGATAGTTATTCTGTAAAAATTACCTTAACCGAAGTCACTTTAACCAGTTTTCTTATTCATGAGAATTAGTTTCTCCATGGTTTTTCCCATCTTGAGTTTCCACATAAATCTGGTGTTCATTTTTCATGGTGTTTATTTTGTGCTTTCATGTTTACCAATACTATTTTATCAGTTTTGAATTAATATTGTTACCGATATAGTTAAAGTTTTAAAATATCTTAGGATAACTGATTCACCCCCCTCCCCCTCTCATTTATCTCAGGCTATTCAACATCATCGAAGTTCGATATTAAACATTTCAATGGTTAAAACTTTGAAATTTGAAGATGGAATATATTTTGGCAAAGAGAGACTAGTGAGTTGTAATACCTTATTTTGGTAAACCCTTAGGTATTTCTAATAAAAATTGGGTAAAATTGAACTAAAGGGTTAGAAGCGTCATTCAATTATGTCATTTATATTTTGTTCTTATGAGTGTGTCTAAGGAAAATATTATCCATTTATTATGGCACAAGATAAGTATATTATAGAAATCGAGGTAATATACACATCTCTCTATTTAAATCCACTCTATTTACATAATATACACATCTCTCTATTTTAAATCCTTTCTTTGGTCGATTTCCTTAGTGAGGTTTTTTTTTTATGGTTGGTCTTAATGTCTCTACATATCAGCTTCTAGTTTCGTGGTTTGTTTGTGAACTAATCATTTTACTTCTTATGGATGATGTCATTTTTTGTTATCCCTTTTAGCTGTATTTTAGGGGAGCGTCTACTTAGTGTCATCCTACAAAGTTTGTGTAACAAAAAGGAATGAAATTTTTTATATATATTTATATACATGCATGACGGTCCAAACTTGCAACACCTTATAATTTCATGTTGTTTATTGCATATTGACCACATTTTATTTCCATGACTAGCAATCTATGTTCACTCTCCTCTTTGTCAAACATAATATTATGGATTTTGTGTGTTCTCTACATGTCTGGTCGTCGACAACGTCCAAGCATATGTGTAATTGGCTTAATTTTCATTTTTTAAAGTCTCTTTCTCATGTGTATTTGTTAAGAGATGTATTGCAGATGTTTGGGTTGTAATTGGATTATAATATATTTTGGTTGTTTACGTTGCAAACTGGGAATGTATTTTAATTAACCTATGGTGTTTCATCACCCTCTTGCAATATATATAACCTTTGTACCCTATGCAGATAATCCATAGAAATCGATATAATATTTTGGTTACATACTTGTCATTGATGTACATTTTTTATGGTTTTTGTGGTTATATACACCTATATTCTTGTGTTGTTTTTGTGTTTGTATTCATTATTGCATTTGTATATGTTTATCTATCATTCAACACCATGTATTTATTGTGGTGTGTTGCCTCTTTCTTACTGTTAACCAACTGATGGTAATAATGATGAAGACCGATTTCAGTAGAATACAAGCAAGTAGAATGGTTAGATCAGTTGTTATTTTGTCATTGATGTCAAGCAATTGATTTCTGGTTTATATTAAGCTTCCATACCATTCAGAGAGAAACTTAATTGGGAACATAATAAAGATTAGACAATGATGAGGTACTATTGGCATAATTCTTTTTACTTAACATTTGATGTTGTTAAGTCGGTAAAGCAGAGAGGTCATGTCGGTAAACGAAGCAAGCCTAGTTACCGACTAGTGAGAGTTTTGTTGGCAATGGGAAGTGTTAGTCGATCAAGAAAAGAAAATATAGTCACCAAGCGAAGTTGAAAACCAAGCAAGGTCAGTTACCGAACAAGGTTGGTAACTGAGTGAAGTAAAACACCGAGGGAAGATAGTCACCGATTCATCGAGCAGGAAACAAAGTTAGAATAAAGATTGAATTCAAGGACCTGAACACATTTAATGCGAAGGCACAAAGATCCAGAAGATTCTAAGGACAAAGACAAAGTTTGTTACAATATCTGCGGCCATGAAAAGTCAAGTTCAAAATCTAAGTTGAATATTAAGCGGCAAAAGGAAAGTTGCGAGTTACAAGAAAAGTGCAAGTCACGAGGCAAAGGTTAACCATTTAACCGAGTTGCAGATACATTGTATCAATTCATATGATATGATCAGATGGTTGAGCGTAATTGAAGGGAAACCTAATCAATGAGATTAAGAGGAAAAATAGATGCCTATATATTGTTGAGTTTGTATGTTTATACAAAGATGCTAGCGAATTGAATAGTTGAAGAGCTACCAAGCAGAGTAGTGAAAGAGGTAGAGAACCAGTCCAGAGAAGAGACCAATGAGTTGTTTATTCCAGTAGTTTTATAGAGAGGAGAAGGGATCTGATCAAGAAAAAGATAGTTGCGGAATCATAGATCAAATCAGTACATTTTTGCATATTAATCTTTGTAACAAAAAATCTCTTAACCAAGTGGACCTAATAAGTCTTTTTGTAAATACTTGAGAAAGGTAACATTCTAGGATGAATGTTTAAGCCCTCTGACCAAGCCACTCCTAACAGGGTGAAGATCTTAACAAATCTAAGGCAAATCCCCTAACAAGGTCACATATATTGTAATCTTTAACTGAATTGGCTCTTAATTGAGCATACTTCAGAAGAGTATTTCTTTTTGTGGGTGACAATTCCCATGGAGGTTTTTCCCAAATTGTGTTTCCTCATTAAATATGGTGTTACATGTGATGCTTGATAAATGTGGATTTTATTTTCTTATGTTATATGTTGTTTATCAAGTTTGTGAAGTGTTTACAAGTTTTGGTTGTTGTTGTTATTTGAGTTACCGAGTTGAATCAGAGGTTTAGTTTTAAAGTGTTAAGTTTCAATATTTTCTAATTCACCCCCTCTTAGTAAACCATCATTTAGTAGGTTAAACCAACAATTGGTATCAAAGCTAGTGCTCCAATAAGATAAGTTTGAAGGTACTTGAGTTAAAGATCCGAAGATGTATAAGAGGGAAGCATCGAAGTTGAATAGGAATAACTTTTCTACATGGCAGAACAGAACGAGGCTTCACATATCTAGTATTGGAGATTATGCACTGAATTATCTTGACACTAAGTACTCACCTCCAGTGTTTGGTCCTTTGACACTTGAGCAGATAAGAGAAAGACAAGAACACACACAAGTGATGATTGAGATATCTTCTACTCTCACTCACCTAGAGTTCAATGATCTAAAAGGTTGTGATACTACTAAGCAGATGTGGGATAAGATTGCACTAGTTTTTGGTGGAGGTCAACATGTTCAGAAATCTAAGGTTGAAATCTTAAGAGGAAAGTTTGAATCAATGGGAATGAAAGAAGGAGAAAAAATTGCAACATACAACACAAGACTAAAGAAGATTTCTATTGCTATTAGAGGTACTGGTGGAACCATTGAAGAAGAAGATGATACAAGAAAGATGCTTAGAACACTATTACCTATCTAGATGCCATCTGAGTGTTTGATATTCAAGAGCTAAGATCCATTCCACATATGGTTGTTGCTTTGGATGCTACAATCAATAAGTTAACTTCTTTTGAGATGAATGATTTTGTTAATAGTTTTCCTATTACTTCTAGGATTGAATCTACATTCGAATCGTCTTTGACTATTGGAAAGTCCAGAGATTCTAGATCTAGTGATGGATATGCAAGTAGTGCTAGTAAAATATTTCACAGTTGTAAGAGTGAGCTTGACGAGCTATATGTTGAAGATGAAAAGAATGAAGCTGAGTTTGAAGATTTATTAGCTAGGAGGCTACCAAGAGGTAAAGGCAAGTACAAAGGTAAGATACCTTTGAAATTTTTTACATGCAATAAGATTGGTCACATAGCTTCTAATTATCCTAACAGTAATGAGAAGAAAGATAATAGAGATAACAATAAGACTGAGAACATATTTAGAAGATTCAGAAACTTTAAGAACAAAGGAAATAAATCATGTGCTACATTGTTGAAGGAGGATCATATAATGATGACACCGATGATGATGAAGAAGAATAAGTTGTCTATGTTGCTATTAAAGATGAGTTTGATGAAGAAAGGTATGTTGAAGAAAAATCCCTAATCTCATAAATTAGTAAAAATGATACATGAATTATAAACAATGATTCCTCACACCATATGACTGATGATACTGATAAGTTTATTACTTTGAAAGAGCTTAATGGTGGTAATGTTAGATTTGGAAATGATGTCCCATATCCTATGAAGGGGAAATGTTCTAAAATTTTGCCAAACAATACTAAATGTGATGATGTCTATTGGGTTGAAGGTCTGAAGTACAATTTTTTGAGTGTGGGACAATTGAATAATACCAGTCACCAATTGGAATTTCAAAATAAGAAGGTTAAAGTATTTGATAAGAAGGGAATTTTGATTTCCATTGGAGGAAAATCTTAAGGTAACTTATTCTAACTTGATACATCCATACAGATTTGTTTGTTTGCTAAGATTGAAGATGTATGACTATGGTACAAAAGGCTATGTCATGTTAACTTTGACTACTTAATCAAAGTAAGTAAGAGGTCTATCGAGTCTAGACAAACCTGATAATGTAATGTGTAAGGGATGTCAAGTACGTAAGATGACTAAATCGAGCTTTACAAGCAAATCTTATACTACACAAGGTATTTTGGAGTTAGTACACACCGACCTATGTGGTCCTACAAGAACACAAAGCTACTACGGAGATAAATACTTCATATTGTTTGTTGATGATTATTCTAGAATGATGTTGGTTATGTTGGGATAATGGAGAGGTGTGTACTGAGAGGGGAGGGGTGAATCAGTACCCTTAAAAATTTTAATCAATTCTTTGTAACCATTGTTCTGTATTAACCGACTGAGTAGATTGCATACACCAAACATATAATATCACTGCTGAAATGTAAATGCATGTAAAGTAAAAAATACACATACATAAAATTAAGTACTCGTGACACTAGTATTTTGGTATCATAGAAAACCCCTGTTAGAAGGTAAAAACTATGGTGGAGATGAGACCCACAAAACTTCACTACTGCAGAAATAAAGTTAGCATGTTAAAGCTTTACAAAAATAATCACTTTTGATGATCTTACCCTGCTAGGAGTAACAATGAGATCGATTAGATCTACCTAATGTGAGGATTTTGCAATACAAATTATGTGTGCACTTGGTTAAGAGATTTACAATAAGACGGTTAAGTCTACTCTATCAAAATATTTAGGGATCTATTACAATTGTTAGAGAGTAACATAAATTTGATCTGAAATATATACAATCTCAATATTACTGATACATATCCATTAAGTTCATACAAAAATATATCACCTCAATGTGAATGATAATACCATCTTCTCTATTCTTCTTGGTAGCCTTGCCTTAGTTCTAAAAACTGATTTATGCAATGTAGTCTTTGTCCTTAAAATCCTTGTCTGATCTCTGATGTCTGTAGTATGGCAGCTACTTGATCATTTCTTGATCAACATACATTACAAAATTTAACATCTATACATTTATATATCAAACGATATGACCTAATCAGGGCTTAACAATTACATCCTTACCCTAAGATCAATGGTGTACAAAATTTACCTTGATCATCTACACATAGGAGACATAAACAATTAATGTTGTAAATCTGTAATTGATTTCCTCCTCGATCGTGTAAACCGTTATCTAGGTTGGCTAAATTTTTTTTACATAGAATGATGTGCCATAACAAAATTTTAGGTGGTCTTTGTTCCACTCGCTTATTGTTGTCTCCCGGTGCTTGGTGTTGTTTGTGTATCTTGGCTATACTGGTGTTCAGTTATGGTGTGTAGCTCAATGTTGTCTACTGCTCAGTATACTCTGTCTACTAGGTAATCATTGTGCCTGGTTAACTCTAGGCATGATGAGTACTCTTAGTTAACTCTGTACTTCAGTGAGTATACCAACTATCTTGTTTGTGAATCTGTTACCGACTGTTCGTTATGTATGCTTGATAAATAATGACAACTTCAATGTGCAATTGGAGTAACATTCTCCCCCTTTGGCATTAGTATCAAAAACTTATTATTGTACATAATACTATACATAGTGACTCCCCCTTTGTACATACTCTCCCCCTTTGTACATACTTAGTATATGTATATGAATATCTTGATTATAGTATCCCCCTTTAATATACATATATACATATATTTCCCCCTTTTTTGAAAATAATGGCAAAAGGAGTATAACTTACAGTTTGTCAAAAATATTAGGATGGGCATTCTTGAGTGTTTCCAGTAGTTTCTCCCATTCCTCCTTTAAATGCTCGAGGGTGAGTAGATCTATATTTAGCTGAGCATGAATATCATATATGCTTTCTGTCACTGGCAATTCTAGGGTGGCAGTGAGATTCTTTGCCAATGTCACATGTTTTTGCATCATAACCAAATGTGGTAGTAACATTGCTTGAAGCTCGGTTACTTTTTCTTTGATTTGTTCCTCTTCTTTCTTCAAGTCTTATCTCAACCGTTGGTGTTGAAGTACCTTGGTGTAATGCATCTATAATGCATGTTGCTCGGTTGATAGACTCTATGCACTATCCTTAAGATCTTGATCTATTTGCTTTAGCTTTTCACTAATATTGGTAGTGATGATCTAGTGTGCATAACTGTTGTAGAATTGTAATCGCTTCAGATATAACAGTTTCTAAACCACTTACAAATTTAGACAGAGTTACCTTGTGTACTGCCACTGCCTTGCTAATTTTCTCTATTACTTTATATTGGATATTCTTTTCTACTCTTTCTTCCAATTTCTGCTCGGCATCAATGTCAGGATTGTCAATCGCCTCACTAAGCAGTTCAAGTTTTTTGAGTATGGGGTCTCATTCATCAATGTTTATATCTGGTACAACTTGCATTAAAATCTCTTTCAATTTTTCTAGCACTTGTGCACTCTTTGATTCTTGTCTTAGCTTGTCTTGTGTTGCTTTTCTAGTGCAAAGTTCACCATATTTCTTCAATGTTTCTAGATCAAGTGTCCTTGGATCCTAGTCACAAATCTCTATGATTTCATCTAAAGTAACTGCGTCCTTGGTTCCTTTCTTCTTCTTCTTCTTTTTCTTTCCTGGAACACTCGATGAAGGAGATAGAGCTAATGTTAACGAAGCATTTTGCTTGGTTTCTGGCTTTGCTTTCTCGGTACTCGGTGTGATAACTTGGTGAGGTGCCTCGGTAGCTGACCCTGTGTCTATAGTAGATGTATCTACTATCTTGTCAAGAGTCTTTGTGTTACCTTCACCTTTCTCTTCTGCAGCATCAATGGTATCTTTAGGTGCATTACCTTGTGTTGTTCCACCACTATGCTTGGTCTCTTTACTGTGATCTTCACCCTTGTCTTCATTTTTGTCTGTTAGCTATTCGGGTGGCTTTTGTTGTGCTTCAGTCTCAATTTCAATTGCTTTGACCAAAATAGGTAACTGACCAGGTACATCTACTCGGGAAACCTCTAATGTGTCTCGCTCGTCAATAGTCTTGGTTGCTCTGATTGACTTATCTTCCTTGGCCTTATCATCTGCATCACCTTCAATTACATCAATTATTGTGATCTCAGGGTGAACTAAATTAGTTAAGAGTTTAGGAATATCATCTAATAAATCATCAATTGTTATGGGTTATGTACTCGGCCCAGTAGATGCAACATCATTTACTTCCTTGGTATCTTGGATGTCCTCGGGTGGATTCAACAGTTCGTTCCAAATTTTGGTGCTCTCAATGTCCACTTCCTTCATATTTCCTTACAAAATATTCAGTGTTCTTGCCTTCTTTGGAAATTGCTTAGCATACTTTCTCATTACATCATGTATTTCCTCAACTATGCACTCATCTTTAATAAGTGTGAGATATGCTTCTCTCATATGTTTCTCGATTTGGAGTGCATATGACCATCTTGATGATATTTTATCATATAATTATGATGGAATAGAAGTAGCAAACTCAACTGGAACTTGTTTGAAGTTGATCATCATACCTATGACTATTTTTTCAAGTTTATCCTTATGCTCGATAGTCAGATCATAATATGTTTGTAACTTTGGATGTCCCAACTGTCTGGTTGTCTTGATTACCTCTGCAATCTCATCAATAGTCTGTGATGTCTTGTTTTGTACAACCTTGAATTGATCTATATTGTTGTCAGAATCATCCTTTTCATCTTTGTTCCGTACATATCTCCTCTTTTGTCTTGGTGCAGTAGTACCCTTCTGCTTCCTTGTTTGGTATGTAAACTTTGGTGAGGGTCCTGTTATTTTTTCTACACCCTTCTTCAAAGGTGGTGAATCCTTAGTCACCGATTGTGAGTTGGTCTTTAATGGAGATTCAATCTTTATGTTTTTGCTCCTTTTGGCCTTAGGTTCCTTAACTGATGCTTCAACTGACTTGGTGTCATCAACATCATGTTCTAGTTCTGCTTCTTGACCAACTAAGGTCTGCACCTTGGTTTCATCTTCAGATTTATCCAATTCTTCATCTGTTATTGCAAGTTTTCTCTTCAAAGTTTTGACAATTTTGGTTTTTTTCCTACCCAATTGTTGCACTTTCAAAGTAATTGCTATTAGGGTCTTTGCTTCTTCATAGGTGCCAAATCTTATGGTAGATTTGTCAATAGGATCATTCAACAGTTTCTCAATAGCCTTTGAAGCAACATCAATATCTAATTCATAGTCCATTGGAGGTAGCCATGTTGTCATTGGATCTGCTGCTTTGATTAAAGTTGTATATGTGTCTACTACAAAATAGATATCATCTTTGTATTGTTCAACTAATTGTATAGGAATTTTGGATCTATTTTCCATCCTAGCTTTGAACTTAGCAAAATATTCATTCATAATAGGTTCAAAGTTCTTCCCTAGACTTCTAATCATATCATCGATTTGTACTATAACTGGTCTGTCTGATTTCCACTTTACTTCACCGATTGAGGGAAAGAATTTCTGAAAGTAGAAGAATATGCAAAGTAGTAATGAACCGAACTTACATCTATTTTACTTTTCTGATCTAATGCTTCTCATATTTTCTTCTAGTTGCCTCTGCAACATCTCAGAAAGATCAAGTTGTAGACCTTTCTTAACAATTTTGTAGGCTATGTCAATAGATTCGCATGGTACGATGTTTGGTTTGCTGGACTAGAATATCTTATACCGAATGGCATAAGCTCTGAACCTCAGTTTAGGATCAGTGATGCAACTAATCTTCAAACCTCTACCATCCCACTCGGCTAATGTTAGATTTTCTAACTTGGTTCTCGGTAGGTGCCTTAGGGCTTTGGTTTTGTCAGATATAGGATATCTTATTACTGCATGAATTACATCTCTAGTTATCTTCTTGGGCTCATCCAACCAGAGCTTATCATCATGTACTCTGTTAAGAACAATGCGAATCCATTCATTGTGAAAGACATTCAGGAAATTTAGGGCACTAGTTAACCCTTTAACCTCTAAGTGTTTGTGATCTTCCTTCAACTTCCCATCTGTGCATAATGATTGGTATGTGGCCATAAGCTCAAAGTCTTTGATTTCACCTATTTTGCAGTGTATGTAGGCACATACGTCTTGCAATAGCAAAAACCTAGGTGGGATAGATGAAAACATGCCTTTATCATCTGGTTGTGCTACAACCTATAGATGGATCTTGTAGTTTGGTTCCGTGCAGGTGGAATTCTTCACCAAAACAACCTTTTTATCCTTGTCCAGTTTTGCTTTCATTGTTCAAGATGAATATGCCATGATCTATGTTTTAGGGCTTCCATAAAATATGCTTGAATAACTCGGTGAGGGAAGAATGCATAGTGACTAACCTTTGTGTGCTTTGAAATGTGCTTAAATCTTTGAAGAATGCTCAAAAGTTCTCTTCTGCAACTTTGTTCTCTTTTCTCTGCTCTTCTCTGTGATCACATTGTGAACAAATGAGTTAACATCGACCAAATATATAGCAAATAACTTAGGGCAGTGCAATAAATTCTCTTCACCAACCACTCGGTGAATAAACATTATGCTTGGTTAACACTGACGATATTTCAGCTCTGTGAGTATACCATATACTCAGTTACCATAGTAACTTGGTTGTGTTCTTCACATTTTCACCGACTGACAGTTCTAACTTGATACATATTAACCAACTCAACTAGATCATAATAATAAAAAATATAATACCATACTACATCTTTATTCATTCAAATTTGGCATTTGTGAAATAAATATAGGAATTGATGTAAGATATAGTATTGCAAAACATAGTTCCATACCTACTTGTATTGCTCAGTTGGAGATGGTGGAGCCACCTGATCCATTAGATGAGGTGTCACCGACTATTGTGCTTGGTCCTGCATTATCATTTGATGCTTTCCTTCACATTTTATTTATGATCCTTATAATTTACTCAATTGTATTGCCATTCCCATAAGTGTTTATTTTGTCTGCACAATCTCTGCTTAAGTGATCGACTCTGTGACAATGAGAACATGTCATTCTAGAGTTTGACCAATTCCTAGAATTGGTTCGCCATTGTCTCATACAATTTTATGCTATATGTCCATATTTACCACATGTTTCACAACTACTCCAAGTGTTATAATCCCATGAATAAGCATTACCTTGTCTTCTCGGTTGATTTACCATTTCTTGTCCTTTAGGCTTTCAGATTTGCTATGTGTATTTTCTGCATGCTTGTGGTGTATGACCATGCATGTTGCAATTTTGATAGTATTTATCCATGTATGGTTTCTTTTGTAGTTTTTTCAACTTGGATCTACACTCATGTGCCTGATGTTCATGCTTATTACAGTTATAGCAAATACCATTGAATTTAGGAAGGTTTATAGGAATACCTTTTTCTTTGCTTCTGCAAACATTTGATGTGTAGCCTAGTTTTCCATAATGATGGCAAGAGGGATTCTTAGGCTTCATGATTGAGTATACATTCCTTTGTTCATCTTTATTTGATGATTCTCCTTGCTCAGTATACCCTAATCCAGAATTGTTATTTAGTCTTCTTTGATAGTTCAAAAATTCATCCATTCTCTTAGTGTTTTCTTCAAATCTCTTAACCACTTCATTATGTTGTTGTAAAATCTTCACTTTATTTCTCAAATTTTCATTTTCTTCTTTCAGTAAACCAATATCATCTATTATTTTTTAAAGTTCAGTATTCACTCGATTAGCCTCATTATTCATAACAACCACTTGATTGGTGATCTCAAAGTAATGTTCAGTAAGTCTCGATATCTCAGTTTCTTTCTCTTGTAACTTTTCAGTCATCTATCTTTAGTCATCAACAACCATGTTTCTATATTGTTCAAATTTATTTTCATCATTCAATACTTCAACCTTTCTAACCATTTGTGTGTCTTGACCGATCTGCAGCGCTTTCACTTGTTCGGTAAGTTGTTGATTGCTTTTTGAGAGCTTTGATATAATTCCTTTAGATGCATTAGATATTGCTTCCAGATATATCAAATGGGTCATGAATCTCTTCTTCGTGATAATCAATCTCATGACAGTGAAGTGCCATGTCCTTTCTCTTAATCAACATCTCCCTGAGATTCTCTTTGGCTTCCTTGTATTGTTTGACCTAGATCTGCAGCTGTAACTTCTGATTTTCAATAGTTTTGTCAAGTGTATACCTTTCCATTGCAAGATCTTTTCTCTTCGGCTATTAAACCTTCAAAATAAGAGAACTAGCTTTGATACCAATTGTTGGGATAATGGAGAGGTGTGTACTAAGAGGGAAGGGGTGAATCAGTACCCTTAAAATTTTTAATCAATTCTTTGTAACCATTGTTCTGTATTAACCGACTGAGTAGATTGCATACACCAAACATATAGTATCACTGCTGAAATGTAAATGCATGTAAATTAAACAATACACATACATAAAATTAAGTACTCGTGACACTAGTATTTTGGTATCGCAGAAAACCCCTGTTAGAAGGTAAAAACTGCGGTGGGGATGAGACCCACAAAACTTCACTACTGTAGAAATAAAGTTAGCCCATTAAAGCTTTACAAAAATAATCACTTCTGATGATCTTACCCTATTAGGAGTAACAATGAGATTGATTAGATCTACCTCGTGTGAGGATTTTGCAACATAAAGTATGTGTGCACTCGATTAAGAGATTTACAATAAGACAGTTAAGTCTACTCTGTTAATAGATTTAGGGATCTATTACAATTGTTAGAGAGTAACAAAAATTTGATTGAAAACATATACAATCTCAATATTGCTGATACAGATCCATCAAGTTCATACAAAAATGTATCACCTCAATGTGAATGATAATACCATCTTCTCTATTCTTCTCAGTAGCCTTGCCTTAGTTTTGAAAACTAATTTCTGTAATGTAGTCTTTGTCCTTAAAATCCTTGTCTGATCTCTGGTGTCTATAGTATGGCGGCTATTTGATCATTTCTTGATCAACATACATTACAAAATTTAACATCTATACATTTATATATCAAACAATATGACCTAATTAGGGCTTAACAATTACATCCTTACCGTAAGATCAACGGTGTACAAAATTTACCTTGATCATCTACACATAGGAGACATAAAAAATTAATGTTGTAAGTCTATAATTGATGTCCTCCTCGATTGTGTAAACCGTTATCTAGGTCGGCTAAAAATTTGTTACATAGAATGATGTGCCATAACAAACTTTTAGGTGGTCTCTATTCCACTTGGTTATTTTTGTCTCTTGGTGCTTGATGTTGTCTGCGTATCTTGGTTATACTGGTGTTTGATTATGCTGTGTAGCTCGGTGTTGTCTACTACTCGGTATAGTCTGTCTACTTGGTAATTACTCTGCTCGATTAACTCTAGGCGTGATCAGTGCTCTTGGTTAACTCTATACTTTGCTGATTATACCAACTGTCTTATTTGTGACTCTTTTATTGACTATTCATTATGTCTGCTTGATAACTAATGACAACTTCAATGTTCAATTGGAGTAATAGGTTATGTTTCTAAAAGAAAAATCTGATGCATTCCAAATGTTTAAGTGGTAGAAGGCTAGAGTTGAAAAAGAGACAGGGAGACAACTAAAATATCTGAGATCTGACAGAGGCAGAGAATTTACATCTGATGAATTTACACTCTTCTACAATGAACATGATATAAAGAGGCAGATGTATGCACCGAGGACACCAAAACAAAATGATATAGCTGAAAGAAGAAACATATCTATTGTTTATTGTGCTAGAACACTGATGAAGCTGCTACTTATACATTTAACTAAGTACAACTAAAAAAGAGAACTAACAAGGCACCTTATGAGATCTTCTATGGACACAAACCAAATGTAAGTTACTTCAAAGCATTTGGAAGTAGGTGTTATATTCTGAAAGATGCAAGAGATGGTAAATTTGACTCTAAAGAAGATGAAGGAATATTCTTGGGATATTATACTAAGAGCAAATCCTACAAATGTTCAAATAAGAATACTAACAAAATTGTATAAAGTGCAAATGTGAGGATTGATGAATTTACAAAGAAGAATGATGAAGACAACAAGAAGGAACCTAAGGATTATCAAGGATTTGTTTATGTACAAACTAAGATTCCTGACACCTTATCGAAAGTACAAAATGAGGAAGAAGATGAGCAGAGTGAGCTTCCACCGAATGATGGAAATGAAGAGATACCACCGACTACCAAGCTTGTGTTGGAAAAGTATGTAAAGAGACACCATTCACCGAGTAAAACCATTGGAGACAAGACTACTGGAGTTCTAACAAGAAGCAAGGTAAGAGAAAACGCATGCATAATATTTGAATTTGAACTGAGAAAAGTAAAAGCTACATTAGAAAGTGAAGATTGGATGAAAGCAATGAAGGAAGAGATAGATCAAATTCAAAAGAATAATACATGGAATTTGGTACCGAGACCAAAATATAAGAATTTAATTGGTGCTAAGTGGATTTTTAGGAATACGTTGAATGAGCATGGTAATGTAACCAGAAATAAAGCAAGATTAGTTTGCAAGGGGTATGCACAAGAAGAAGGAATCGACTATGGTGAAACTTTTGCACCTATTGCTAGATTAGGAGTTAGAATTCTACTAGCATATGTGGCTTATAAGGGATTCAAAGTTTATCAAATGGATGTTAAGTTTGCATTTCTCAATGGTATTCTTGAAGAGGAACTATATATTGAACAAGCTGAAGGATTTTCTAAGAATACTAACTGAGACATGGTATGAAAATTGCAAAAAGCATTGTATGGCTTGAGACAAGCACCCTGAGCATGGTATGAAAGATTACATTCATATCTAATCAAAATGGGATTTCAAAGAAGTAGTGAAAAAAATAATGTGTATCTAAAATGTGATAGTACTAACAGACTTTTAATTGCTAAGATATTTTTTGATGAAATTATATTTGGAGGCAATGACACATTGTGCAGATCTTTTGCTGAGGAGACGAGAAAGGATTTTGAAATGTCTATGATTGGAGAGATTAAATTCTTTCTTGGACTTCAAATTCAATAGGTAAAGGATGAGATCTATATTACACAATCAAAATATATCACGAAGATCCCAAAGACAAAGTGGTATGGATGACTCAAAACTGGTTGGAACACCGATGATCACTGGCTGCAAGTTATCTAAAGAGGATGGGTCAAACAAATTCAATGAGACACTCTACCGATCCATGATTGGTAAGTTGCAATATGTAGTGCACAATAGACCTGACATTTCTCATGTAGTAGGGATTGTTGCAAGGTTTTCTTCCGATCTAAAGGAAACACATATGTCTACAGTGAAGAGAATTTTTAGATAACTGAAAGGAACTGAGGATTTAAGCCTACTATATAATAAAGGAGGAGAATTTGATTTGAAACTCTACACTGATGTTGATTGGGATGGAAACATTGATGACATAAAGAGTACAAGTAGATGGGCTTTCTTTCTGGGAGAAATACTAGTTACATGGCTAAGCAAGAAACAGAGTTTTATATCAAAGTCTACTACCAAGGCTGAGTATGTTGCTGCAACTATGAATTGTGCAAATATTGTGTGGATCAAACAACTACTAGAAGGTATGCAAGAGGAGATCACTGATCCAGTCACTATCTATTCTGAAAACACAAGTGCCATAAACATATCAAAGAATATGGTAATGCACTCAAAGACCAAGCACATATCTATCAAGTATCATTACTTGAGAGAACAAGTACAAGACAAGCATGTAATGTTGGAATATGGGAATTCAAAAGAACAATTTGCTGACATATTCACCAAAACACTACCGAAGGATGATTTTGAGTATCTCAAAGGTAAATTAGGGGTCCTACCCCTATCCAACATTCATTAATGCAAGAGGCATGTTGCATCCATTCTAGGACACATTAGAATATCTAAATTTTGAGTTGATACCTGTGATCACACTTTAGGTGATGCCTAAAAATGTGAAAGGATTTATGTATGCAAAGAGAAATTAGTACATGCAATGTATGATTCACTACTTGAACAAGATTTCAGGAGTATGGATCTTTAGCATTGTTGTCAAAGAGGGAGATGTACAGTAAGTAATTGATGAATACATAAGGGAGAAGTAAGTAATGAATACACAAGTGAAGGAGACTACATGTAAGAGGGAGAATGTGATTGAAGGCAAAGACAAAGAAGAAGCTAAGAGGGAGAAAAGAAAGTACAAAGAGATTAGAGTATACCATCATTAATTGATAGTGTTGCCATCAATGCCAAAGAGGGAGATTGTCAACCAACTGATGGTAGTAATGATGAAGACCGAGTTCAGTAGAATACAAGCAAGTAGAATGGTTATGAGTTGTTATTTTTTATTGATGTCAAGCAATTAATTTCTAGTTTATATTAAGTCGCCATATCATTTAGAGAGGAAATTAATTGGGCAGATAATAAAGATCAAACAATGATGAGGTACTATTGGCATAATTGTTTTTACTTAACATTTGATGTTGTTAAGTTGGTAAAGCAGAGAGGTCAAGTCGGTAAAGGGAAGAAGCCTAGTTATCGAGTAGTGAGAAGTCAGTTGGTAATGGGAAGTGTTAGTCAGTTGAGCAAATCAAAGACAGTCACCGAGTGAAGTTGACAACTGAGTGATGTAGACATAAGTCCTGTTGCTGCTACAGAACTAGCTTGGCCCTTCTCTGAGATCTTTCTCCTAGATCTCTTAGGATATTCACAACCCTAAACTGAGGTAAGTCACTCTCAAATTTACCTCCTCTTCAAGACTCAGTCCCCATCGAAATGCTTTTCATCTTCTTCTTGCTGAACCTACACAAATAGATTCATTATACTCACTTATTCAATGTTTTCTGAATATTGCTTTCATTCTCTTCCCTAGTCGGACTATTACCAAGCTTTCCTAGGGTAAGATCTCCAGACTCTTTGTTGTTGCTTCTCCTACAGAAAACAAAAAGGAAACTATGTACAAGGGCTCCTCTCAACTTCCATCCCAACACATGATTCTCACCATGGATTTAGGAATCTCGAGGGGCCATTATTGTTTACAACCTAGAATGGGTGAAGAACTAATAACTTGCAAAACAGAAAATAAAGTAACTAATCTACTTGCATGCAAAAATAATCATAGAGAAACTTGACATCCACTAAACACATAGTCTGCAACTTCTCATTACTGGAAACAAAACAAAATAGTACAATAATCTGTAAATTCCTAACTTTAATGTAGCTTCTCTTCTTCTTCAATCTCTACTCCCTACTAGATCTCTAAAATGAATGCTTTGGATGTTATTAGTAACCATCCTCTCATAGGAAACAACCCTCACGGTCCACTCATTCACAAGAATCTCTTCAGGAACCGTTACACTAACCATACTGTCCATAAAAGACAAGATCCACTTTTCATAGGTCGTTACGACTGAATATTGCCGAGCAACAGTAAAGAAAACCAAGATCCAATGTTGGTCAAGCTGCTAGGCACCAATGTAGGTCGAGCTGCTAGGCATAGATGTAGTCTGAGCTGCTAGACAGTGTAGGTCAAGTTGCTAGGTAGTGTAGGCCGAGTGCCAGTAATACCAAGAAGCTTATCCAAGGTTCCTGATGCCTTGGTTGGATTTCCAGAGGCTTAATAACTACCTCTCACACACACACAACTAAAGAAAACCAACTAAGCAACCTATCTAGACATGGATTGACCTAGTCATGTCCATCTTAGGGAAATAAAATAAATGACCTTCTAAGGTCCACACACACTCTCCTAACTTGGCTAGAGTCAGTACATGCCAAAAATAAGGAGCTAGGGATTTGAGTTAGGTGTGCTCCTGCACCATACTCCCCCAGAAAAAAGAAAGGTTAATCCATCCTTGGATTGAGCATGTTTGGATCAATGCCCAACCTCTTGAAGTCTTTTTCTTTGATCCGAGTAGCATCAACATCTTCTTTGCCATGTCATTTGACAAGGTGCTCCATATAGTTTTTGTTCCTAGTCTTCTTGTAGACCCTTGAGTCTAGTATCTTTCTAGATGTCATAGATGGAGTAGGGGTTAATTTCAGATCCTTTACCTCTTGTATTACCTCTTGAAGGTTTTGATTAGCATCTTGAATTGGTCCTTTGTATGCTATCAAATCTGCAATGTTGAAAACCGGTGACAACCCAATCTCTTTAGGAAGCTCCACCTTATATGCATTGTTTCCATACTTTGCAAGTATCTTACATGAACCTAGCCTCTTCATCTGTAACTTGTGAGGAACACATTTTTTCAGCCTATGTTTGTTCAAGTGTACCATCACAAATTCTCCAATATGAAACTGAACATCCCTCTTTGTTGTATCCACCTTTTGCTTTACCTTTTCAACATTCTCAATCAAGTTCTTTCTCACACTTTCATGGACTTCCCTGATTGAGTGAGAAAAGTCCTCAGCATATCTACTACCATGCATTCCTTCCTTCAATTCTCTAAGTTCAAAAATCCCTCTTGGGTGAAAGCCATAAACAACTTCAAAAGGACTCTTACCAGTCGATCTGTTCACTATATCATTGTATGCATATCCAGCTTGTCCAATGAGTTGGTCCCATGCTTGACCATACTCCTTTGTGAGGCATCTTAGTAAGATACCAAGACTCCTATTGACCACCTCTATTTGGCCATATGTCTGCGGATGGTAGGCAAATCCAAAAGACAAGTTAGTGCCAAGCTTTTGCCATAAGGTCTTCCAAAAATGGCTCATGAATTTGTTGTCCATGTCTAAAACAATACTAAGTGGGAGTCCATGTATCCTCACCACTCCACTAAAAAATAACTGAGCAATGTTACAAGCGTCATGAATAGTCTTGCAAGGTATAAAATGTACCATCTTACTAAATCTGTCTACAACAACAAAAATACTGTCATATCCCTGCCTTGTTCTTGGCAAACCAACTACAAAATCCATGCTTATGCATTCCCATGGTTTGGTTGGGATTGGGAGTGGCTGATAAAGACCTGCATTAGAAGATGTGCCCTTTGCTTTTTGACACACTACACAACTCTCAACATACTGTCTAACATCTCTATTCATTTTAGGCCAAAAATAGAACCTAGTGACTAGCTCTTGAGTCTTACTGACTCCAAAATGACCACTAAGTGCTCTATTATGTTTTTCTTGGATCAAATTCTCTCTCATAGAGCCTTTAGGAACACAAATATAACCTCCTTTAAACAATAAATCATTCTGCAAGGTATATTAAGAAAACTCACCATGAAAGTTGTTTTTAAACTCCTTGCATACCTTGTAGATTTGGGCAAAATCTTCATCTTCAGCATATAGGTCTTTGAATCTATCAATACCTATGCTTTGTAGCTGAACTTCTTGGACTGTGAGTAGCCTTCTGCTCAATGCATCAACAACCTTATTTTGTACTCGCTTTTTATGCTTGATATTGAAAGTGTAGGCTTGTAGATACTCCACCCACTTCATGTGTTTGCTGTTAAGTTTGTCTTGAGAGTTAAGGAAGCTGAGAGCTTGGTTATCAGTATATACTATGAACTCCTTTGGGAGCAAGTAGTTCCTCCACTTCTTGAGTGCTTGAACTAGAGCATACAACTCGAAGTCATAAGAAGAGTACTTCTTCTTTGCCTCATTTAGCTTCTCGCTATGGAAAGCTACTAGTCTTCCTTCTTGGATTATGACAGCCCCAATGGCCACATTAATTGCATCACATTCTACTGTAAAAAGCTTATCAAAGATTGGAAGAACTAGAGTAGGCAACTCTACTATCTTCTCCTTGAGTGTTTCAAACCCTTTTTTCAGCTTGTGGTGTCCATTGAAACTTTGTCTTCATCCCACCTCTAATGGTGTTTAACATAGGTGCACAAATCCCACTAAAATATCTAATGAACTTTCTGTAATACTAATCTAAACCATGAAAAATTCTCACCTTAGTTGCATCCTTGGGAGTAGGCCAACTTAGAATGGGATCCACCTTTCCTTGGTCCATTTTGAGGTTACCTTGTGACAAAACAAAACTGAGATATACAAGCTCCTACTTCATGAAGTCACACTTTTCCAAATTGATCATTAGCTTTTCATCATGCAATTTCTTGAAAACAATTTTCAAATGCCTAATATGCTCCTCCTTAGCTCTGCTAAAAACTAAAATGTCATCTAGGTAGACAACAACAAATTTACCAATGCATTCTACCAATACCTCATTCATAAGCCTCATAAAAGTTGAGGGAGCATTAGACAAACCAAATGGCATTACAAGCCA